>CAJPEX010000027.1:0-51315 GCA_905338405.1 Notodromas monacha | reverse complement strand
CAGCAATGCCTTGTTTATTTGACTCAGGATGATTTACAATATCTTAATATAATAAATATATTATTGTATATAATATATGCAGCATATTATTAATTCAATCCTTCACATTTCTACATTGCCAAACAGGTTGGCACTGCATTCTTGAATGATGCTCTCAACGGGGTGCAGATATTATTGCTCACAACATTGGGTGTACCATTCCAAAACGCACCAACAATGCATTTCAGAATGGCCTTCATCCCAAACAGTGTTCACAATGGACTCCCAATGGACTCCCAATGCTTCCTGGAACACTTCCCTCAAAATGCACACAGGGGGCGTTAGCTCAAAATCCCAACCATTGAGAGAATGGGTTGCAGAACGCATTGGCAATCTGTTTCTCTCAATGGTTCACAGCCCAACGCCCCCATTATTTGCTGGGTAGCTTGTACAAAGCCTAAAAAAAGCTTGCAAATGCACTCAACCACCACTAACTGACACGTAATTGGAATCAAAGCTCTTGTTTAATATTGCGTTGAAATCTATTGTGCCAAATGCCTCAACAAAGTTGAAAACCTGGTCCAACATTGCATTTTCAGTGGACAATGGCAATGAACTCTCCAAGTCTGTCCTTGCCTTGAAGACCAGATGGTGCAGAATCAATCTCATCTTCCTGATCCTCCAGGCTGAAAGTGCCTGATGCAACCAAGGCTAAAAAGATACAAAAAATAGCAAAACGCCCAAGCAAAGCTAAAAGCTGCATGCATACTAACCCAGTTTGAAAGTAGAAACCCTTGGGAGATTGAGCTCTAATAGATGCAAATTTTTGCTTAAACTCCGGGAAACTTTTCCCATAGACATCATCAAAATTTTCTTTTAGAATTGTTGATTTTACTTTAAAAAGCTCAATCTCTTCTGGTTTGTTTAACTGCTTGCTTTTTAGCTTTACAGCACTGTTAGTTGCAAACAGAAGAAAAAAGTGTACCACCTAACAGAAAGTCCGATTGGAAAAAGGAATAGCAAACTTACCATCTTCCTCAAGCAGTTCAACCCTAAGGCACTAAGGAGGCCTAAAGCGGTCATTCCCAAACCACTGAAGGTAGCAGAAACCCAATCCAAAATTACAGCATTAGAAATCTCTGCTGTAACCTTGGCAGTCCTGTTTCCAAAGGTCAGATAAACATTGATTGGATTGGTGGGGATATCAGACATGGTGGTCAATGCAGTTAGACTGGGGGAATAACCCACCATTACCGCATTTGGTTTTTCCAAGGTCTTCTCAACCTCAGGCACCACAGGCAAAGAAAATGTTGTCTGCCTTAAATTCAGCTCTGGAAAATAGGTTTTGTTTTAGTTTTTCCCGAGCCATAGGCTAATTTTAACTTGAAATTACCTGTGGTGGAAACTTCAACTTGCAAGCCAGCCACCCTTCCCATTAACAAAACAATGTTTGTCAATAACGTTGATGTGTGGGTTCTGAAAACCTCTTCCAGATTTTTATCTGCAACTCCACCACACAAATCCTGCTGTGCAACAATCTTCCTAATCATGGCCGTGACCTTGAAGATGCAATGAGTTTGAGCATACAATCCGACGCTCTAACAAGAAAAATCATAAAAAAAACTATTTTTGCCAGCCAACCAGTGACATCTATCTACTACATACCAACAATCTGTAGAAATGCACGCAGTTCAGGTCCAAGACCCAACCCACTAAGTCCACATTGAATCCAAACACCTCTGAGTCTGAAACATCATCATCACAGATGTTTGAACAAACAAAAGCACCATCTTGGACACCACACCTGCCCAAAACCAGATGAGTCACACTCAAGAGACCCCAGCACAGCAAACCAAACTAAAAAATAGTGAATTTTTGCATTTACCGCAAATTTGAAATCCTTTGTAAGGGACTTGCCTTGTTAAACAACATTGCAAGATTTTTTGACAGTTCCTTCCTGATTTTTTTGCACAAATCTTTTGCTTTATACCTACAAACAACAAAACAACTGTTGAAAGAAGGGAGAGTAACTTGAAACTTTTGTTTTTTGCAATCAAAAGTCCAAAATCTCCAATATTGCCAATAGTGCCGCATGCATACGACGCTCAAGAAACCTAAAAGGAAACCCGCCAAAAACTAACCAAGACAGCTCAGGGAACTTGTTTTTCCTAAAAGTAACGCTAATAGAAAAGAGATTGATGAGGAAACACAAGAAGCCATAGATATCAAAATTTGATCACTACAGATCAATCACCTGTCAATCAGACCAATCTAGGGAAGTTGACATCTTGAGAGTCAACCCCAGTAATGCATTACAACGGGAGAATGGCATAGGTTAAAATGGAAAAAAGAAAAAAAAAGGTATAATTCACAGACATCAATTCTTCATCAGCAGTGAGACTGAAGTTGATTCACCACATTTTTCACGAACGGCCCACCACACCTGAGTAAGCTACACCACGTCGATTCAAGAATCTTAAATATAGAAACATGAATTTTCTTTGTTTCACAGGTTTCTGGAAATTAATTGCTGGGTTTTAATTGGAATCATTTGGAAAATGATTTTCTTTTGAATCATATCCGAGCTGTCAAAATATATTAAAAACAAAGATGATAAATGCATTATGTTTTTTCTTTCTCGTCCCTCGACGGATATAGCATTTGTTCAGCTTCTTCCACCCTCGGCTTTTAGCCAGCTTCACACTTGAAAAATGTGCAAGTATTCTCTGGAAAATGAACGTTCGAGCAGTTCACTCGGGGGAATGCGCGTTGGTTGTATGAAATCATCATTTCACGTGGAATTTATTTTTTGGAGGCAACCGTATTTTACCAATTTCATTCTGCTACTGTTTCAACGTATAATCCAAAAATACAATACATTTGCGCTTCACGTTACATTGAGGAAATCATCGTCTGACCTTTTTATAGGTCCGCAGCGATAAATGTCCTTCGCAAGAATAAGCTGCAACTACTGTATCACTATTCGGGAATTAGCTCAAACAAAGAAATGGTTTATTTTCCAAAAGAAATCACTACCTGGAAGGAAGAAAATATTTTTTCAGAGCACGATGAATGATCCAGGAAACGAAACGAAAATCAAGATTGCCAAAAGAGCCATACCTTGAAAATAAATTATCTGGAAAATGTCCATGCATTTCGCGCACATTGTCCGATGTTCGAATCGCAGAATATTTGCATGCCGTTGTAATTTAATGAATAACGCATCCTCCCTTAATTTTTGTCAGATTTTTTTTTTCTTCGACTAGAATGAACTAAAGTACGATACGTGCTCTTCCGGATAAAAAAAAACGTTTCCTTTCAAGTGAGAAGGTAACTTGGGAGAGCTGACTAACACGGGATCAGATGAAAATTCGGAAGTTGCAGAAAAAGTTCCACCTCGCGCGGAATCTATTGCTTCTTCGGAAATCTGTGGGATATTATACGTTCTCCAAGTTTTTGTTCCGTCTAGGGTGTGTACGGATACACACAGGAACACTAGTTTGGCAAATAAGGACGATGCCTCTCGGAAGGCGTTTTTTGCAACCCCAGTTGCCTCTTCTTTTTTTTTCTTTTTTCGCCCCTCTCTCGTCGCACTCCCGTCAACGAGGGAAACGCTGCTCAGCTAATCCCACTTGCTACCGCAGAGATAACGAATGTGGCTCTCTGGCCTGGGCCAGGCTTTTCTCCTCGTACTTCGCCCTACCTTCCACGGTATAAGAAACGGTTCGCAATAATCCCGTGTAATTGAACTGATCCGTTATTACCGGTTCGTCTGCGGTGACCGAAGAATGGACAAATCCCTGTCCCTCGGGTTTCCTGCTGATGTCCGCGGACCGAATTCCTTCATCCCTCAGCATCCGGGGATTGGTTTTCTTTCGGCGTATTTACTCAACTGCAGCCCTCCCTTTGACCCCCGAAAAAGTGGTGAAAACCGCGGGACTGAGTCGATAATCATTATTTTTTAATCACTCAAGCGACCTGGGTTTCAAAGCTAGCGGAAAAAGCCTTCGTTTGAAAGTGATAAAATAACAATTATTGTTCATTCGGCGATAACCTGCTGAATGCTGCCACAGCGCATTACGGGGAGCTTTAAGATAGCGAGAAAAAGTCGAGGAAATGTTCTTCGACCATACACACATCCTGTTTCTATACAATATTACGCCGTTTAATTCTCTCCAAAACGTTCGTCCAGTTTTCCCTGAAACGGTCAACAATCTCCACGTTAAATAACGCAATGAAGGAAACTTTTCAAACAGCGGTCTTCAATTTACTCGATTGCACCTCTGATAATTAGAGGGGCTTTATTTCAGAAATTGTGGAAACAGAATTCAAAGATTTCCCCTGAACACAGCCTGTTGAATGTATATAATTTACTGTCCGACGAAAAAATAGTAGCTTAGTTCAAACCAGATATAAAGGTCGATCTTTCAGGTCTATAACGTACCAGACCAGTCTTTTTAGCGAATTAAAAAAAAAGGTTTCTGTTGATATGCACAATTAGTTTTATCTAGATTTTTTCACATTGCCTTTGAAGGCGAATGAGTACCATACATGTTTTCAAGCCATGCACTGGTCAAGTTTTTTTTCTTCTTCTGTAATGAGTTTTTTTACTGCCCCCTTTCTTTTTACTGTTCGAACATTTTTCCTGGGTCCATTTTTACCCCAGTAAAACCGAAGAAACCGATTGCATCAAAGAAATGCAATCAAGCGTAAACGATCATGACAAATGATTGTCTCTCAAATTATCATTCTTACGAACAAAGATACACGTTTCTTTCAATAGATCTTCTTAAATTTAATTGTAGAATACTGTGCGAATAGAGCTCTCTCTCTACTTTTGTACGCTTCGTATATTCTACAGGTACACAGGAAATATATTTACAAGTCAACCACAACAGCCAATTCCCTCAGAAATGCCAGCCATTTTATCAGCCAATACGGGAATTTCTCCCACTTTTCAAATTCAGAATGCGACACATATACTCACACGCAGCGAATAATAAAGTGAATACGTGGTATTTTCAGCACTCGAGAGCCGCACGCCCGAAACGATAGAGCTAAGTGGGCAACATCTGGGCCGTGAACTCATCACGATCAGATGAAAGGACCCCTCCCGTGCATCGAACTTAGTGGAAGACAAGGAAACTTTTCCGTCGGGGTTTTTACCCCGCACCCGCGGAAGTACTTGGCATCGGGACTCGATATCCCGAGGGTCAGGTACGACGCGTCGAGACGCGATGCAAACTTTCCCGTGATGGCTACGCTCTGATCCGGATGTTGCGGGGCCTCAGGGCTAGAAACATCTTTCGAAAATTGAATTGGATCCTCGCGATCGGGCAATGATCGATCTTCGTCCGGGTGCCATAGAACACTATTTTTTTTCTCACTGGCGTTGTCCTTGTCGGCACCGCGAGTTTCCGTCTTTCTTACGGGGTGATTCGAGAACGTAAAAAGTGAATATACACTATTACAGTATAGGGACCCGACATATGGACGCCCTGAGATGCGGAAGATTCGATTTATGGAAACTTGAGACTTTAAAAATCTACCCCGAAATCTGGTGGATATCTCTAAATATGGACACTTCTGCCAAATTTCAAGCAACATATTATTTTGAAAGGTTTTATGTTTCTTGAACAAATCGAGTTAAATTAAGTCGAAAAAGTCTTATTGTACGAATTTACTCTTAATTTATTCTCCAAAACAAATTTCCGATTTTGTTCTTCGATCAGCTTTCTCATCAACGGTGTACATTGTACAGTATATGCAGCAATGTGTGGGCTTATTTTTTTGCCTTCTGGAATTTTTTCACGCCAAATTTGCAGATTCAATGTTGGCTTTTTTTGCCCAGTATTTTCTGCATCTTAAAATTGAGAAACGCATTTTTAATTCGATTTTCAAATTTGTTACCAAACTTGTGAGGTAATCGAACATTTTCTTCAAGTACAGTATATGGGAAAATGTGATCGGACATTCAGAAGTTCCGACGCATGGGCACAGTCTGAAAAGTAATTATGTCCTCATCTGAAGGCCCCACATGTATTTCAGGGAGCTATGAATGAAAATATAAATGGCCAAAGGAATTTGGAAATCCGACGTAAAACAAAAAAGCAAAACCACATGTGTTCGGAGCCTGGGAGAGGAAATAGAAACCTCTGTTGTACATTACTGGAAGTGAGACTAGTGACTGGGGCCTGGGAAAGAGGATGAATTAGTGGCACCCTCAGGGCGATTTTCCACTGTCGAAATGAGAAAAATGAGGAAGAAGCTATTTTTTACCCGCAGAAAAAAGGATACGGATCTTTCTATAGCTGGTCGGATTGGTAGCGGCTCCACCACGACGGTATTTGCCTCGATTATCTTTTCCCGTGCGGGAAGTAATCGTTATTTGGATTGTATTGAACTTTCTTTCGTAATGTCCCACTTTCCTTCCAGACGAATGTAAGAAAATGTTTCTTCAAAACTCGTTAGCATTTTTGTTCATCTTGTAGCGCGTGCGTCACCCAGTATCGGGGAAAAATGATGCCATCGCGCTCAGAGTTTCATCTTCCGGTGTACCACATTTTTTGTTCTCTCTTCTTGTAGGACCTCGGGGTTCTCAAAGATACAACATTTCAAATTTATGCACCGGATTTCGAAATTCGACCGAACTTAGAAGTGTTTTAGAGGAGACGGATTAATTTGCAAATTTTCGATTTTTGTCTGATGTTTCCATTCTACGCGACCGAAAGTAGTACTTGACTCTCACTATTTGCGAGGAACGGGAGCTTTCACTAAATGCTCCTGCGAACCTCGGCATCTGTTCACTATTAATACATGCAGCTCTGTTTTCGTATGTTACATAGATGAACCAACTCGGGCTAAGGAGGGAGGGATATGAGCAAGGAACAAAAAATCTGAATGATTTGGAATCCACAAAAAAAAAAATTTGGCTGAAAATATCATGGTAAGCATCAGATAGCTACCAAAATGCAATTGAAAAGAAAAATATCGCGTGGTCGAGAATATCAAAGAGGAAATTCATGCTTTAACAAATCTTTCAAGTTTTTATTCTTCCGGGAAAGGATTGATGCGCAAATATACAGGGTGGGCCAAGAAAGTGAACCGATTTTCGGCTTGAAATGGCTCAATTCGCTATTGAGCTATTCTAAGAAAAAAATTGGGTTACCTCTTTGGCCCACCGTGTATACACAATTCTCACAACGGTTTACAGGATATTGATGCGCCAGGTCATCGTCGGGATCTTTTTTAAATCGTTAAGTGAACACACCCTATCATAATTGATTTTCGAACACCGTTGTAGAACTCGAATGACCCGTGCTAGTGCTTTTTTGCCGGATAGTAAAATATCGGAGATGCTTCAGCAAATTGAGAAAAAATTTAGGATGTCGTGATATGTAGAATTATAAAATTCATGAAAATTTCCGAATACATTTGCCCAGATAATTGGCCGACCACGAGGAAATAAATCAGCGTGAGTTGAAAGTATGCAGAATGAAGACTGCTTTCGATCCTTTCGATGAATTCAAATACGTGCTCGGACAATCTGATGCCCGGGTTATCCTGGCCCAAATAAATATTGTGGCCGCATGTGAACACACAATTTAGGATTAAATAAAAGGATTATAGAAAAATTATTGAAAATTCCATACTACGTATACGAAACCATTTCGTCATTCGGGATCTAGTATTTTGCAGTCGGATCCAATCCGCATTACTGGAAGATTGGCTCAGGAGCTTCCAATAAATGTTCCTCCGAACCCCGACATCTGATGTTGACTGCAAATTCACGCAACTCTGTTTTCGTCACTCACATGGATGAACCAACTCGGTCTGGGGCGAGTGGAAGTGAATGACGAGATACGGCAAAAAAATACTATTCTGAGTGTTTGCGGAATGCATGATGTCGAAGGAGCGAAGTCGAAGGAAGGAAGCGACGCCGTGTGATGAAAAACAGCGGAAGTGTCGGGGGTGGAGCGGACGCGTCGAAGCAGCAGGTCCCCCTCTCCCCCCCCCCCATTGAAAGAAATATGAAAAGTGACGAGGAGGAGGTGACGAGCAGATGGAATTGGTTTGGCACGTATAAGCCGCGCGTAATGTGTGGAAGCGGAGACAATAAATCTTTCGCGGCCAGACATGAGCTACTGCTGGATCATTCCTTTCCCGTATCGGTTAAAATCGTCGCCGCCCAACTCGTCGCCAGCAAACTGGTCACTCTCCTCAAGTGGGTCGTCGGGAACGAGTCGGCGCCATGTCTACCTCACTGCCGATAAACGTCAGGGAAAATTGAGCACAACCCACTTCACTTGAAATGTTGACGCTTTCTATAATTAATATTTTCTGAATTTTCATCATATTCAGAGCGATCCTCTTTTTAAATAAAATCTCATCGACAACATTGGCATTAAACTGATGTCAGCAGGCCACACATATGACGATTAAAGGATCACCCTGGCTTTAAAATTTCGTTTCGACGGAGATGCATTTGCGAGACGGGAAAGGTTTAAAACTTCACCAACATCAAGAGCAGATCACATTGCCAAGTCTAAATATCAGCAGAAAAATTCAGTTGTTCCTTTTTCCATAGAAGCATGTTCCTCACGAGTCCTATATACGCTCAAAATATTTTACTGCACTTCTAACATGAATTCATCCATTGTGATATTAACCTTGACGACATTCAACCAACAATGTGAAGTGGCTAATATTTGTCACGTCGTAATGCAAGTAAAATCCCGTCTCAATTCTTGAAAATAATTTCACGTCCTGCGCGCAATACGCAGTTTTCCACGGTGCCCAGTTGGTGAACAGGAACTTCGGCCAGTTGGGTGGCGGTGAGTCGGATTTGGCGCCGATTTGACCGGGAACCTCTCCTCGGACCAATGTTGCAAGTATCCCCCCCCCCCCAAGCTTTTCATGTTCCTGTGCGTCCAGGCCGGCCTGACGTCCTGTCGCGGAGACGTTTAATCTTAACAACTGAAGGGAAAGTGAGCGAAACCCGGTCAGCTCTTGACTGCATCTCGTTGCCTTCGATCGTCGACGGGACGCCATTTTTCTTCGCGTGACACGCTCATCTTTTTTGTTCAATCGGGGGAAATACTTCGTCGTCGTGTGGCGATGCTGCTGCGTGAGTCAATGGATTTCCTCTTTCCGGTGCGCCCGTACGCCGCAGCGATTAATTTCCGAATCGCGAGTTACTTCAAAAATGCAGCAACCGCCTTTGAGCGGAATGAGCACATATATAGCGGAGGAAAAGGATGGACCAGGTTTCAAAGTGCGGCGTCTACTGAACCTTGAAAGCGATCGTGTTGAAAAATAGACCTTGAAGCTCATGCAATTGTCTTTTGGATAATACCACGTGTATGGCTTCAGGTTGTTGTGATTATATTCTCTGACGCGAGCCGTTTGAAACGAATTATCCCGGAGAAAATGCATAAAATTGAAAACCATTCAATAGATAATCAAATGAGCCTCAACTATTTTTTGAAGATGGTGGCTCAAATCGTCCGGGCGATGCGAATTTATTTCCGGACCACCTGGCACTGTAAAAGTGGGGCTTGAATTATCTGTGTTGAAATTAATACGGAATTCAATTACCTGCGCTCACATTTTCAGCCAATCAGAGGAAGCCTCAATTCAATAGCTTCATTTCCCTCATGGTTGACTTCCAATTTCTTGAAAATTAAATTTAAAATGGGATTTACCATTAGGTGAAAGCGACAAAAGCGAACGAACAGCGGTGCCTCGAACTAAAAATGCGACGTGTGCCGACCCGCAGTTTGCAAATTGTCTTGTTAGTATCTTGGAGCCCGGAGTTTTATGCGAAAAATCACAATTTTAGTGTTCAATGTACAATCTATGCTTTAAGCGCATTGGAGTTTCATGAAATTTTGTTATGCGCTGTTTCATTTCTTGGGTTGCTTTCATTAAGGCGAGCCATAATACTGCATTAAAAAAAACAATGAACCAGACACAAAGGGATTTTTTCACCAGTCAGCGTTTGTCACAAGAATCCCGAACCCGCCTATCGACCATCTAAGATAAGATCACTGCCAAAATAGAGAACATTCCGAAACCTTGTAAGTGGCTGTAGGTTGCACCATGGTTGAATTTTCCATCTGAACATACAAATTGCATTTTCGATAATTAATGATGTTCGATCATTCGGACGCACAAAGCACTTGGTCATCAGCAGGGGCAAACGGAGACTTTACAATGCTTTACATAAATTCTCCCTCCTTCATTCGTCATCGGAAATTTCATTTCATGTTCATCAAATCCAATTCGTCTTCTCAAAGGTTTATTTTCAAAAGTACACATACGAGTGCCACGCATGTGAAATGTTCAACAAATAAACGCATCCCTTCATGTACAATCGTGCAACCGATAAATGAAGAAATCGGAAAAATAAGTAAAATTAAAATCATGATCGTTGTGTCAAATGTACTAGAATAACATGGAACTTGTACATATATATGCCATGCAGAACGGGATCCGGTTTGGTTGTCATCAGTACTGATGCTAGATAATGATCTTATTAATAGGATAGATATCATTGTATTCTCTTAATATGAATCATAGTTTGTTTATAGACGTTGGAATATTCACGGGATCCGGAAAAAAAGGGCTTATGATGATGAATCTTTCCGAGCAAAAGTAGCTCTCAAGGGATGTTATTCATTAGTCAAGCCATATGACGCCTAAGCCTTTGAGCAAACCGAATGTTATTATCCCCATTTTTCGCGAGACCGGCTTCATAGTAATGTATTGTATACAATTCGACTACGAAATGAATAAGACCGTGTTATATAATGCCGAATCACTTCCATTTTCATGTACATCGAGGTGGAAAGTTTCCGTTCCTTTGATCACGGAATGCGCATCTGAATCCTGGGAATCCCAATCGGACTTTTCTTGAAATTTCACGATGAAAAAAATATTTTCCTTCGTCCAGCGCTTTCTATCACTTTATCATAATATGTGTTTTTCGTTAGTGTGTTCATTCGGATTTATCCGTGAAAATGTTGATGCAGGAAAAGCCAATTACCTGTTTCATTCTGCAGCACTCATTTGTACATTCGTCCTGGAGTAAAAATTAATAAAAAAAAAGAATAAAATCCGCTGGACTGAATAATCTGGACTCGACTTGAATCTCTCAAAACATGATTGCATTGTTTAGTATGTTCGTCTATGTTAAATGCCGTCTGTCGGTGAACATGATTTCTCCGACTATTGAGCAGATTCATATACATTTGAATCTTTTGGCGAGACGGAGATGGCGAACAAAGAAATTCAGGGGTCAAATTCAAATTAAATGTTCGCACCCGATTGCCTTAGTTAACAAGCACCTATTTACTAGTGTACCACGCGTACACCGCAGTCATTTTCAGAAAATCGGGAGCAAGTCCTTAAGGAAGCTTTAATTTTTTATTCATATGATACGTTCACTTTTAATCTGTTTCATGCTAATAAAAAAAATAGCGCCTGGTACTCTAATAAACAATTACCTATCTATTTTCCATTCTGAACTACTCGTATTTTGGTAGTTTTTCATACATGGCTTCCTTGCGGATCGCTTTCACAATTGATAATTTCATCGGATCTTTCTTATCTTTAAAATTTGTATTACATTCTGTTGCAGATTTTAAAATGTCTTGACTGCAGTTACCGTGTAAAATACGTGGGTCGGGATCATTAGTGGGACTTGAAAAATACAAGAGGAGTTCTTGGATTTTGAAAAAATATAATTCTTCGCATATAATACAATTCTTCGTATAAAATATTCTTCAAATTCTTCAAATATAATATAATTCTTCGTATTCTTCGCATTCCCTGATCAGTAAACCCTTCAGTCCCGCAGAATCACCTCATCTGAACTGTATTGAAGTAATTGTCAAAAATGAGACTCAATCAGTAAAAATTATGCTGAAAATTGTGCTCAGTCAGAAAATTCTCTGCATACACGGATATTTGAAACAAATCACTTGCAGATCGATAAGGTGATTTAAAGCGAGCCTTTTCTGCATTTACTAAGGTTTCTCTTCCGTTTCAGACGTGACACGGGCAACTTAATTTCTGAACAGCAGTCGAATTTTTCGAAGCAATCCTCTCATTTATCTCCACCATCGCCAACATTTCCGGAAGATCTTAAGAAATATTGTCAAGTGTATATCAGCATTATACAGAAATTGATTTTTACTTTGTCTCATTTGTGATATTTTATAGAGAGATTATTGACGAGAAATGCAAATGTGGTTAGTGTAACTTTTTTCCTCACAGTGATGGCGTAAACTAGTCCGACTTTTCGATTAAAACCGAGATGAATAAAAAATGAAAACAATTTATTCTTCGGAGAAATTTTGTCAACTTTTCCGCGTCACGAGTAATGGGGAGGGAAAGTCTGAACAAAAAAAATAAAACTTACGAACCAGATCCCGTAAGTGTATCCAGTACGGAATATTAGTCCTTATCTAGATAGAAAACACTTGAACCTTTTTCATTGAGGGATACAGAGCAATGTCTAAGCGGATAATTTTGCAGAGGCATTTTAGGGATCTCATGCGAATATCGAAATTTCCGTGCCTCTGATTCGCACGTCGGGTTTGTAAGAACATTCGTAAGGCAGTTTGTCTATTTTGAAGGGATCACGGTTGTTAGATTCGCCTGGTTCCCTCACGAGATTAAAATTGAAGACGCTTAGCTGAAGTAATGGCTGCGATGTCTAGTACTTGACTTAATGCTTCGTTTGTGGGGTAAAGGAACATTATTCGGCTTTAGAAACTCGAGCTTTTGTATTGATAAATGATTCATGCCTGAAAGTGGGGCGTATTTTGAAGGAATTCCAGCAATTGCAACGAACCTTGAAATTTCAGCTGCTTCATGCCCAAGGCCGCAATGATGTGGCTACGCAGTCCTTGTTTTTCAAGTCGTTGCAACTTGCGAAGAAGTTTTCGGGTGTTCTATATCAGTGTTCTCCAACCTTTTTGGGCCCACGGACCAGCAAATTTTCCATCGAAATTTTCGCGAATTCACAAATTCCCAAAAACAAATGTCTGCGGTCCAGCAAAGTTTCAAAAAATTGTTGCAAGCTCACAAATGTTTTTTCTTGAAAGACGTTCATGGCAGGTATTGAAAAGTTTCTCTTCTATATTCTCGCAAAAATGGAGTTAAGAAACAATGAAGCAGCTATAGCTGAATATCATAAAAAAGTTAGAAAGGTTGGCTTGAAGAAAGGTTCTTCAGATTTAAAAATTTAAAATTTAAAATTTTTAAATTTACAGTTATATTTCAGCAGGTGAAAATTTGTCTGAAGTGTTGTGAGAAAGAAAGCAAACTTTTTTTATCAGATAATGTCAACTACCATTCTCCTTCCAAAATTTTAAATAAAGATAACAGACTTCATCCCTACTTTTGATAAATTTCCCGCGGACCGGCAAAATACTTTCGCGGACCGGCGCCGGTCCGCGGACCACGGGTTGGGGAACACTGTTCAATATGGCCGTTCTCCCTTGAGAAACCGGACGGACTGAAGACCTGGGCATGAAAACGTCCCAAATGCATGTTATTTTCTTGAACTATGTTGTTGAAATAATAGAAGTGACTCGGTTCCGCTGAAGGAAATCTCACGGAGATAACCCGGAAATAAAATTCTACAATACTAACGCTACGACCCCTAATTAAAGTTTATGCATCGTCGGAGGAAAACCTTTAAAATCGTTTCATACATAAATTATTGAGAATGAGTAAAAAATTTCTGAACTAAGTGGTCCGCTGAATTGTTTTAAAAGACTAAAATGACTGCGAGTGAACTTTCAATAGTAAATAATATTTTTGCCAATTATCCGCTTCATCTTCGCCAATATCATTCCGCGCTCTGCAGACAATGTTTCTTTCGGAAAGGGCATGACAAACTTGCGTGAAAGGGATGATTACAAAATTATGACATTCCCGCCGTTTTACTGTGAAATTATATACAAAGGTCCTGACGTGCGAGCGTGTTTCCATGGCAACAATTGTGCATGTATGGTTCTTGTGATCCGAGGTGTCATTCGATTCTGCAACGGACTTAATTTAATTGAAATTTTCTTAATAATACGCCTGCATCCTTCATAATACAGCTCTTAGCAATTTTCTGTGCGAGAAAACGTTTTTTCTCCATTGTCTAGGTTGGTACTAAACCAATAAAGTTACGTAATTGACGTCACATGGAAAAGGCTTAAATGAAATTTAATTTTAATGTTTCTTCTCCTAAAAGCTGCATATGAGTACATTTCGGAAGATACAGCATCGGCGTTTTCCCCGGTTCGTATACCTATAAACCTTAGTTACTGTCATTCAATTATACTCGAATGAAATGCGCCCAAGAACCCTGACAAGGGGCAATGCTACAGTCTTGGAATTATTTGCCACAAATGTAGAAGAAAAATATACGGATAAATTATTCTGCGTCGTATAAAATATGCCGACTCAATTTCCTACGGTGAAATTCAATTATTATCAACTCAGATGTTTTTTCAGGGAAGCAATTTATTCCAAGAAAACGTCCTTCTTCCTCTTTCTCATTTATTTTAACGTTGTTTGCACGGCTGAAAATTTGGAGCTATTTTTCGGAATCACGGTTCGAGAAAGAGCCAGACCCGCGGTGACATTTCATGATGATACAGTGAAGGATGAGAGGAAAAAAAATCGGCAATGTTTATTGGCATTCGAAAACTTGGCCGATGAAATTGTTCGAAAGATGATTCGACTCAAAACTGCAGAGTTATGAGAACTTTCTTCACCTTTTTTTTTTGTTTTTTTAAACTAATGCGCCGCGAATCTGTAATTTTCCCTCAAGGACCGTTACATTTGGCTGCAATATGAGTCCTGTTATACCTTTTGGAAATGCAGACTGCTCGAAGGTGAAAAAAAAACAGAAAACAATGTTTCGATGGGGATTCTTCGCGTACATGAGCACACCGAAGCCCTGTTTTCCAGCCGCGCCTGGCAGGAGAGTGAGTTCCTGATCCGGGCTGCGCCTGCCGGGAGGGTGTGCTTCAGGCCTAGACCGCACCTGGCGGCAGAGCAACCCCCGCTCCCGGCCGTGCCTGCCGGGGGATCCTCCAGCTCCTGCAGGAGTCCAGCTGCGGCGCCCAACGTTCTCCCGATAGTCACCCCTTCATATCCAAGTGTTTATGTTGCGTGCCGTTGTTATTCGAGGACTCAAATGTCTCACCCGACGATCCGGAGTGACCGCGTTTTTTTTTCATAGTCGTTCTTTTCTGTACTATCCCGAAATAATCCTTTTTTCCGCGTGTGTTTAATTCGCACTATTTCAAGTTTTCCGGAACATGCTATAAATACTGTATTTTGAAAGTTGTCCTTCACCAAGGAAAAGTTTGCTCCTCGTGTTTTACAGTACAAGGGTTACGTAAAATTCTGACGTGAGGGCTGATGAACTGTTATACGTTTTTCAGTTACGGAATAGAGCCCAAAAAAGAACAGTCTTGGCGATTAACTTGAAAAACGACGAGGAGGACTGATGGGTTTTTATCTTCATCCGATGATCTAGTGGAGTGGCTGATCTTTTGTACTTGATCTTTTCTGTGCTATCCCGAAATGAATTTTTCTGTCGCGTGTCCAACTTATGCAAAAACATATTTTCCGCTGGAACACACATTAAAATGTGGAAACTTTCTCTTCATTGAAGGCAGGTTTGGGCCTCATCTTCTACGCGGGTAACGTAAGATTGTGTGACATGAGGGCTTGCGAGCGTTTCAAGTTTTTCACTCTCGGTGGGGTAGAGCCAAAAAAAATTTTTTTGTGGAAAAAAGAAAAAAAAATTACGATGAGGGCTAATGAATTTTACGTTTATTCTATTTGATCTTGCTGGATGACTGAGTTTTTCGAAGTTGTGATTTTCTGCGACATCCCACATGATGTTTATTTTGGGACGTGGTGCTATCTTGCACAAAGCAAGTTTTGCGCGGGAGCATGTAAATGCCTAAACTTGCCCTCGCTGTACCAAGGACAAGTTTGCGCATTGTTATGTTCCACACGGGTAACTTTTGAACGAACTATTGTATTTACGTTTTTCAATGCTGAGGGCAAATAATTGAAAGAACCCTCTTGATAAAAAAAATTAAATAGATAAGAAAGACAAATGGAGCTGGGAACCGAAACCGAGAAATTCTAGCGGAGTTGAATCACCGTCGATCTATTCCGCTGAGAGTAAAATCAACCGGTATGCAGAAAATTGGGGCTCGGAACTCCGTGTATAAGCCTTCGTCGCATTCGACAATAATAAGAATAACGCAGGAAAAACACCTCGCGTATTTGTCATGCCTCTCAGGCGTTTTGAAGAGCTGGGCTCAAACCCGGGATTCGAAATATTGTAAGACGAAGAGGAGGAAGGATTTCCGGCGTCACTCCCACTTAAACGCGTGTCCCGCCGTCGTGAAGATGAGGAAAAACCCCTTTTGGAAATCGACGATGAGACGATACCCGTGATCCGTTCAAACACTTTTCTTTGAAATCCCCGCGCAGAATTTCCTGAGCTGTGCATTGAAAAAAGGCCGTGTATATTTGCCATCAGCTCTCAAGAATGCCCTCCGTGAGCCCTGCGCATTTTCCCGTGCGATCGCTTTCCTCCCTTCACTGCCAAGGACCACTCGATTGTGTCTCGTGCGCGTTATTGTGTCGCTCGAATGGCACCTCTCGCGTTCTTATTTCCCTCGAAGAAAAAGAAAAACGAACCCCCTTCTTTATTTTATTTCACTTTCCTCGCGTGTTTACTCAGTCAAACCACGACCAGATGAACCAATTCCCCAGACCTTCTGGCTGAATGTGCCGTAGATGTCCTGGCGGTGTCACCAGGAGGCAGAGGGATTCATTCAAATACGCCTTGGTGGCGGTCTTCTTCCGCTGACTGTCGCGTTGATGGACGACGGAAGCAGAAGTAATTTTGCTGCTCGCAAATGAGAGCGGGGGTGTTCCTTTTTCAGGCAAAGCTGAAAAGTAATTTGCAACTCCACCGACTGCGAATAATTTGCGAAAAAGAAATCCTTCCCAGGGCCTGGATTTATGAGACAGAAACAAAGGTTTATGCCAGACCCTTCAACCTTTTTTTTTCATGTGGATTGTACCACTTTGAAGACAAGTCTGTGTTGATTTACCACCTGTGCTGGACATTTCCGTACTTCTGGGTTTCAAAAATTCGCTCTTTTCATATTTACAGCGATATCCTTATACTGAATTTTAAAAAATCACGCTTCCGTAAAACTCAACGTATTCAAGTTTGGCGCTTTATTTTTCACTAAATCATTGCCCAGTCCCTCCCGGAGCTATTCTAAACAAGTTAAATTAGAAATATCTTGGGTTTTCAAGTTGCAGACCCTCCCATTTTTTTTATGGGAAATTCCAATACTGGATGCAACCCTACCGTGCACCACTGGGATGAAAAGTGCTGTTTCACGGCGAACTCCATCTATTTTTTGTTTTATTTTGTTTCGTGATATTCGGAGAAAGCCCGAACAAGACAATAAATCAAATAGGATACCCGTGCTTTTTTTTAAATTCAATTTTAAAGAAATGTTTGTGTTGTCGTACCTGTAGCTACGTGGGGCATCAGACCTCGAGGGAAGGATCTGTATTTGTCGTTGATTTATGCCGAGCCGCGCTAACCCGATGGTTATTCTTTCACGCGAAAGCGGAGATATCTCGGGGATAACTCACTTTCAAGGAACACAGGTTTCATGAAAGATTAGATGTCGGTGAGGGGAGCAGATCCCCTGCGACTGACGCTCTGATATGCGTTGGAAGAAGCCCAGAATGAGGACGGTTAGGAAATATGGAGGCATGACGCAGGCATTAATCAGGCGGCTGGTACATATTTATCCCGCCTCAGAAGGTGGCTGTGGTTCCGGCTTTTTTCCATCCAGGTTTTTTCCTTCTTCCGTCATCTGCGGAATAACGTGGACCGGGACCACGCAAGAGGCATTCCGCTCAAATTTCGGCTGCATCGCGGGGAAGAAGCAGGAAGGGCGTTTTTTCTTCTTTTTTCTGTTGGGTGGATATATGCAGAAAGGAAGCGATTTTGCAGCATCGCATTCGTTTTTCCGCCACATTGGACCAGCAGGCTTGGTAACACAGCAGGGTGCCTTCGTCTATCCAGAGCATCTGAAATGTGGGTTTCAGTGAGACGAATCGCGGGGCGCGCTTTTGCGGAAAAGATGAAAGAAATTTATTCTCCTCATCATCTCCTCCCTGACTCCGACGACAAGCTTCTCGTTAACTCGATCGGCGACAGTTTCCGAGTCTACCCTAACCACCCTGATTTAGAGTGAGAAAAAGGAAGAAACATCAAGGCTGAGAGAGATGACCATGGATGGCCGATTCGAAGATTTCTACCATGGAGCATACTGGGTGGTCCTGGAAAAAATGGAACAAATAAAAGCGGTGGACTATCCAAAACGATTCGAAATCTCATGATAAAACACGTTTTGAGCCCCAAATAATTTCAATGTAAATAATGTCATATTGTAATGATTTAGTTTCACCGGTATGACTGCCTTGTGCATAAAACAGAATGAGATAGACTTGGATAGAAAGTTTTTAATTTTTCCTTGGTGGGGTAGGGAGCTAACATAAAAATTTAAAACAGAATTACTTAAAAAAGTAAAAAATATATTTTTTTATTTAAAGTAATAATTTAAGGAGTTGGTTTAATACTGTTCTAGTTACGCGGACCTTTACACAAATCGCAAAAAGAATTTTAGTGTTCGAAGAGTTATTCAAAGATTTTTTCTCTAATTTTTAAAACAATTTTTCTTAGGCTTTCCTTGACAGGATGGCAAAGAGAAAGGGAATATTTTCTTGGCCGAAAAGCCCAGCTTTTCTGTATACCACTTCATCTCACCCTCGGAAACTACTCTACTTCCTTTTGCTTTACTGTGAAGAAAAATTATGGAGATAAGGGATGGATCTCTCGATTCATAATTTAAGAAAAAAATTGAAAGCAAAAACTTCAAAAATGTCGAGGTCGTATTCGATTGGATGAAGTTTTAAGATTCTAGCATTCATCAAACGTCCGCATCACATCCGAAGGAGAATTCTCTGGAGAGTCTAGATTAACCTTCGTTTTCGTTTGTCGTTCTAGAAGAGAATCTGGACGTACTGAGAATCGAGGTTCGTCAACGAGGATTATCAGAATAATTTCATTAGTCGAAAATGCAGCACGGATTTCTGGTGAGACTTTTTCGCAGAATCGCGTCATTAGAAATTCCGTTTCTTCGAGTATCGGAGCACTTGAGGATTTCAAGTCTCTCTCGGAGTTCTTCATCCATGTTTTGTCGGCCTCCTGTGAATTAGGTTGCATTTGACAGGAATTGTCTTGGAAACGAGGCCGTTCGGATCGGAGGAAGTTGGAGTAAATTAAGATTTTAATTAATTAATTTAAACGCCTGTCAGATGCACACGGAATCCCGCGACACACTCTTGAAAAATTGGAATCGTCGCGACATGATCCTCAACCTGGGGTTGAACGATCAGATCTTGGATTTCCATATTTACTCGAATATGAGACGGACTCTTTTCTGGGCTCATCTTGTATTCAATGGCCTCTGATCTTTGATGGCATCGCACATTTCATGCATCTCACATTCGATGGCGCCTCATATTTACATGTAAAGTGATTGTCGGTAGCTTTTGAAAAAACCATCTGCCAAATGAATATGAAGTCCAAAGGTCAACCGAACAAGTCAAAAATTTAATTGTCCATTTCTTCATTGGGATTACTGAAACAATAAACCTTCGATAGAGGCATTATACTGTATTTCCAAATTAGTATTCTTTGAAATATGACTAAATACACGTTAAAACCCCGCCCTGTAATAAAGCTGATAATCCTTACCACTATGTATTAATAAAGCTCATTATTGAAATATACCTCCACCAGGTTCAATGCGTTATTTCTATCGTGAAAACACAGTATATATCTCTGACTTTGCATAACAATTAACAGGCAACATGAGTGATTGTCAGAGAGGACTTCATCTTAATAATTCATGCTCAAACCATTTTACAGTATTTAACTCCAATTTTTCTTCGAGTATTTAAAGCGAAAAAGTCAATTTTATTATTGCATGGGGAAAATATTTGATTCATGAGAAAAATATACGTTTAAAATTTTTCGAGTGTGCGTCTCATTTAATTTCATTGCAAAATTATTTCCATTTTGAAGTATATAAATAAATGCGTTATACAGCATATGACAACCCTTTTAAACGTTTTCAAGGAGATTTTAACTCTTTGACTACAATAAAGCGGTGTTTGAGAACCATCTCCAGTACATTGTTCGTGGCTTCAACTTCAATCAGTGACACATTCTTTTGTACTTCTTCGAAGAATTCTCCGGGTTCACTTTAAATTCAGGTTTCCACTCCCTGAAGCTTCGGAGTTGTTTGTTTTTGTTCGCTCAAATTAGGTTTCTAAACATTTCGATCTAAATCTCTATTCATCGTTTGCATATGAATTTTAATTATTATCCGACCAGTTCTTTTAACAATTTTCAACTCCAGGAATCGCTTACATCCACGCTATAGGAAAATCTGTTACAACCGTCGTATTTCATAATAATGACACCTTACGCTGAAAATATTCTGTTGAAAAACGTTTATAGTGCAATTCATTAGCCTCGTACTATGAACACAATTCGTATAAACAACAGACTTGTCCTTGTTACGTATGAGAAGATAAAATTTGTTCTTCACACATTTGTGACTCGTGTAAAGAACAACGTAATGCTTCCACCAATGACGCTCGTACTATCAGGTACAACTGTACCACTCAACAGGTGTCCAAATAGCAACGGTGGTACGCGTACCAAGCGTCAAAAAGCCCTGATGCATGGAGTCTTTATACTCGAGTGAATGCGGTAATTCGTCCTGCAGATACCATTGCGCTCTTGGCAACTTCTCTCGGGGTTGACGACACGGATGAACCTCGCACCGCGACGATTCGTCAGATCTCGAGTCTGCCGCAGAACTCGGAGAGACCAGAGGTCACCACAGTAACTTCGTCTCGTGACTGATGCAACTCGCGGAGCAATTGCTCCACTCCAAGGTGTTCTGTCGTCCATCTACCGTATACGGATCATTCTTGAGAAGGAGTTGAAATGCTTGATTGTGGCGAAGCCCCCCGAGGGAACCTCCTGCGGAATTTCGCGCATCGACCGTGTCCCGAGCGCGTTGGTCCTCTGCGGAGACCAGCAGAGCACCCCGGAGATTATTCTTGCACGAAGGACCTTCGTCCATTTACTCCACGCCCGCAGGGCTCCACTCCGTGCCCAGCCGTGTGGCCAAATAATGAGTTCCCATCCCCGCCGTCCGTCGATATTTCCCTCAGTCCATTACATCAAGTTGTGACTTCCTCTACTAATGATCCTACTCCCATGAAGCACCCACCAATGGATTCGTATGCCAAGTCTGAACCCGGTTTCGGGTTCGTCTCTGCCAATGCTCGGTCCATCATGAAGCGTCTGGGACGTGCTGCCCGTCGCGCTGACTATTTTTCACGCGACCGGAATGGCTAGACGAATAAACCGAGTGGCTGGGCGCCCATTGCTGCCCACCATGTCGTGATCCGCCTTTGCCTCTTTTCTCGGTATAAATGACATCAGGCGGACGTATCAGTGCTAATGAGGGGTCAAGCGAGGCTGCGAGGAAACCCTCGCATACGGAGTATTACGGAATTGCCAGATGGGGACCGTCTTTGCTCGCGTCGTCGTTCATCACAGTATGCACGCAATTATGGGCCGCAACTGACTGGTGTAGGCCTAATCCCGGAATTGGGCAGCTATTCGAGGGAAAAACATGTACAGGCCGCGATAAAATGAGGGCAATAGAGGAAAAAATTCAGCGTTTACGAGTTGAAAAGAAAAAAAAGAAAACCTGCCAATTCTTCTTCAAGGGTCTCGAGTCATTTATTTTGCGTGTAGCCCGCACACACGAGCGCGATGCGGCACATCAAGTACAGTATTCCGGACACTTTTCCTTAATTTAGGCCGCATTCAAGATGTAGGCGACATTTTTTTGCGGCGAGAGGTGGCCTATAATCTGATGAATACGGGTGGTGAAGTAGTACTTTTATTATTTTCGGGGGTTGAAAAAAGGCACAAAAGGCGTTGAGCGACGAAAAGATAAGTGGACAGATACCCTGTAACCTCATAAAATTTCCAGGAGATTCCGAAAGCGATCCATGACAAAGAAAATCAAACGAGAAAAAACTCGTCTCCGCTCGGATAAGCCGTTGAGAAAAACCAATTTATTTCGAGGAGTTCGCCGCAACATGCGGTGATTCGTCGCGATTTGTTCGAAAAGATGTGGGGGCGAAGCCTGTCACACGTCACCAGATAAAATAACCGTCAACGAAACGAAATCCTCGGGTTGCGGAATGTATAACAAAAAACACACACACACGCGCGTGAAAATACTGCATTCGACTGATCTCCCTATGAAAATTTCCTTTGCCCATCCTATTGTAAAGCCAGTTTCTCAAACTCGTTTTTGTGCACATCCTTATCGACAGTCACGCGATTTCTGGCAATAATTTGATCGAAAAACTGCGTAGACAAAAAAAACTGGGAATTTCAATGGAAACGTGCGGTGTGTACAAGGAAAAACCTGTCAGTTTCTCAGGGCAATACTGTATATGGAAAAGTGGAGAATAACATAGTGTGTTCGGATGATATCAATAGACGGTCGAAATGCCTTCACGACGGCAAAGAACGAAATTATTATTATTTTCCAAGTACTGTATTTTATTACAGTATTCGCTGTAATTGTGTGTTGATTCTCATCGTGTGAATCTCGAGTAAAATCTTGCATGTGATGTTGCGGTGCGACCTATGCCAGATTTCATTTCAGTCATTAATTCATTTCAGCTGATTCAAGACAGTACAGTCCTTAAATCATCTGAATAATGCGCAGTGATTTGTTCAAATTTGCGAAATCTATTTCTAAAATTGATTCTCGTTACGATGCTGATGTCTGCGATAAAACAAACGAATCCAACTCGTCTTTTCCCCAGAAAAGAATGTAGAAAAGAATACAGAATATTGGAAGAAAACAATTGAAATTGGTTCGATTGTCGAATGGATTGAATTCGATTCGCAGTTCGTCGCATGTTCCGTGACACAAGTTAATTAGGGCAAAACATGAGTAATTCATGGTAGAGTCCCACTGTCGTACGCTCATGCAAATGACGTCGGTCAACGACAAGACTCGAGATGGTCGAGAAAATGGACCATTTCTGGCCTAAACCGTCGTCGTTTTTATAAAATAACACTTGTCCTCCAGACGACGTTCTATAGAGACTGGAAGGCGGTGCTTTTTCAGAGGAATTCGATTTTCTTAACGCTCGAAAGAAGTCATGGAAATATTCTTGAAGAGATGCCACTGTCAAAGATTTCCACGTATTTTTCCCGTTCTCCAAAAAAAATTCCTCCTAAAAACGAAGAGTTTCTCTGCTTTGCTAATAATTATGATTGCATTCAAACATTACTTCTATTGCCCTATCATTTCAACGCATTTCTTCTCGGAATATATCTTACTCATGGTTTCCGAAGAAACCTAATTTTTTTCCATGAAATATTCCAGAAATGATCAGCATTTTTTCCTCACATGTTCATCCTCAATGGTCCATTTATTCTTTGAGAATTCTAGGAAACCCCCTCGGGAGTTCTTGAGAATACCAGAGGTCTGAAGCATCCCTCTTGAATAGAACGCGGGGAAGAATGTAAATTTAGTTGGCGCAAGACACGTATTCTTTTGATTTGAAATTATTTCCCGATAGACTAAAAATGTCGTGCTTGTATTCACACGAAAATCAGCTGCACCGTGATTTTGGACTGCAATTTCTGGGAGAAAATTGCAAAACCCCAAGAAGTATGAGTATGAGGTAAAATCTGGCATGTGCACGGGCAAAATAGGCTAATAATTTTGAAAGGAGGCACCAAATAAGCGCAAAAAATAAAAGATTTGGCTTGCAGTTAAAGCCAGACATAAATATAAAAGAGTTGAGATACCTTAAAAAAAATTAAAGCGGATATTTAATTCTTTTCAAACCAAATTTGAGAGCTAATGCGATTCCATACGTCTCGAGCATGGGCCGCTCATCAGGGACTGCATTGTGAAGTGTACTCATCGCGTGTTGTATCTCGAGTTTTGGCTGGACCTAGATTTTTGGGGAACTTGGTTTTTTTTTTAGAAATACTGTTTGAAAATATAGAAGTCCATTGTATGATAAGCATCATGCACGTGCGTAAAAACGGCTTCCTACGTTGGACATTGTTAAATACTGTATTTCTTCGCTCAAGAATAAAATATTTACATGGAACGCAGTAAATTATGCGGTAATTATTGTTTGATGCGGAAAAAGAGCAGGTTTCGTCGGGGGTATTCTCCTAGTACTTGGACAGCGTTCAGCCAGTCGGTCAGTTGTGTGCGGAATGGAGAAAAAGACGGATTTTCCTGGGTTAATCTTGCATGTCGGGATTTGTGTGGGGAACAGTCGCTTCGATTTTGTCCGACAGCCAATCCTTGTTATTCTTCTGCGCGGAAAAAGGAATACCGGCGAAGGAAAGGGCGAAAAGAACCCGGGAACGATGAATCTGCATGACGGGACGCGCGTGTCGACGGGGATCCTAGGTCATGCCAAGGGACTTTCCTTCGCGCACCAGGGTGGAAGTAATCACCGAGGGAACGGGGCGGCGATGGATCAAAATGATCATGCGAATTTCTCATTGAATACGCCCGCAAATGGATGAACACTTGATTAACACGAATGACGACAGGAAACACAGGGCATTGATGAGCGGGGGAGCCTTGTTCAACGTCTTATCTTCTCGAGTAATCGTCACTCTTGAGCTCGCGGTTCCTTAATGTATACTGTGCACACCTTCAATCTTTAATGAACCCGGGCCGTCGGGTTGTTGGTTCTACCTTCCGACCATTTTGCGCGCGCTGTGAAAACACCTCGCCGTACAATTGATGTGCATTTGTATGGTGTTCTATTATTCCGTGCCCCGGGAAATTAAGTCTTCTCATTCAACATACTGTGTTGACTGTAGAGCATTGTTAAATGCGTCCTCGGGTGCATCAGAGTTTCTCGTTCTAACGGAAAATACAAATCAGAAAAATTAGGGCAAACGCGGTTGCGTTTTCAAAGGCTTTTTAAAACTTGAATTGTGCGTCGTGAATACCGTATTCATTTGCATGAAATCTTGATCCTGCGGGCCGATATCATAGAATTTCCGTCCATTTTCCGTTATCCCATTTGATCCCCGGGGCAAATAAACAATCATTTCACATCATGATTTTGAAAATTGTCGTCACATGTCATATCGTAGTTTCTCGTTCTTGTGCGAAAAATTACGGAAAGAAGTCGAATAATTAAATAAAATCACGCGTTGTAAATATTCGAATAACAGGTTATAACTACGATTGTCCGGAATGATGACAGAATGCCTCCTTCCACATTATTTGCAGATTTGAACAAAAGGATATTTAAAAATTGTATTTTCATATGACCTGACGTGTTCAAGTTCAATATAATCCCAAACATGTCAGGACTGAACTATCAGAAGAAAATATCCGCGATCAAAGGAATATGCCAGTCGGTGACGTTTACTGCGAGAATGCCAGTTCATAGCTTTCTTCATGACTAATGCAATGCACGGGTAACTTGAGTTTGATTGCCGATAACAAACACAATCCATTATTTGAACTTCTATCAGCAGTTTATTTGACCAGATATTTTAAGTACCATGCTATATTGAAAGAATATAAACCGTCGATTGGATTTAATGAATAACCGCTTTATTTCTTTCAGCGAATTGGGTCCATAGAAATTTGAGCTCAATATACGACGAGCATCAGAAATCCAACGAAATATCAGAAACGAAAAAAGTCAAGTACATGCGGTATTTGATTTCATGTGAAGCAAGCAAAGAAAGCAGCTGCACAAAACATACATTTTGAGAAAATTACCCGAGTGCATCTGGGGATTTTTTTTGCGCTCTGAGCTGCGTGGGTATATAAATAATTTCACGTCAAAAGGGTTTCCTAATCCATCCATGATCAAATTTTTTATATTCGAATATCTGCCATCGGCATTCGTCAAATTTCCCGGTCTCCAGACCGGAAAACTGAGCTTCTACTGCTTCTCTGAATATGCTATTGCATCTTCTCTTTGAATGAGTGACGGTCTTTGCATTCAGTTCAGACGCCTTGATAAGTTTCGATGAGCGATGCACTTCATCTTCAAGTCATTACGCGACCTGCTTCAAAATTATGAAGAGAATGGGATTGTCGCGAGGGATTAGAATGCTAATCGCGAACCCGAAGTTTCGTCCTGTGAAGCGATCTTACTCATATAGAACCTCCTTTCTTGGCTTCGATTTCGAGTAATAGCTTCATTCAGATCATGCCCCACAGCATGCTATCCTCAATTTTAAAAAGTCCTCGGATGTTTCCGGCGAATCTCTTGAAATGTATAGCAGATTTTTAAATTTCAAATTAAACTTTAACGCGTAGTCTACAAAATTTCACACAGACGACTAACACGGGAATCGAATAATTATACTAGTCTCGCGGAAACTTCGCGGATCATCATTACTTCGAAGTATGCAGTACTGTATTTCGTTCACGAATATCAGCATATACTTGTTGATTTCAACGAGAAGAAATTCGAATGCCCTGAGTAATTTAATGGGACTTCACCAAGAATTCTAGGAATATAATTGGAAGTATCATGAGAGAATCTTCAAATCTCTTACAGTTTTAATCATTCCGCCACGGAGCCAGAAATTTATCGCAACATTTTCGTTCTGAAACGTTGAAATTAATGGAAG
Source organism: Notodromas monacha (assembly GCA_905338405.1). Lineage (NCBI taxonomy): Eukaryota > Metazoa > Arthropoda > Ostracoda > Podocopida > Cyprididae > Notodromas > Notodromas monacha. Next base: position 24,449 of record CAJPEX010000027.1, on the reverse strand, counting down.
CCTAACTGGTGAATACAGCCTAAATCTGCTCCAATTTTACACAGAGAAACGTTTTACTGCTTTTCAGGGACCGATACATAATACGTTTCATTTGCAGTAAGCGAATCGGTTATTTCAACAGCATCCGAGCAATTGGACAACGTTCCACTTTCGAGGGGATTAAAAACCTATCGCTAGCTTGAACTCGAACCAAAACGATCAGATCATCTCTGACACCTCTTGCATTTTTGAGTCCGCCTGTAACGCCGTTTAGCGCGGCTTCCCATATATAAAAAAATAGTGTGCTATTTACATACTGTTCGTGTTCTGGTCCATTTTTGCATGGATCGCATAAACCGTGCATCGCGCGTAGCGTTTCAAGGTTGCTTCACTTGTCTTGTTGTGTATGTCTCAGGTGCACGAGTAGCCAATTCTAGGGCGCAGCGGGTTGATTGATAGTGATACATGGGCAGTTTTCCAAGTATGAACTGATACCGTTGAGTGATGGGAACGCGACGCGGAAGTTGCCGGCTGGACTGTCTACGGGTTCTGCTCGTCACGTCCTGCATATCCTTGAAGCTGACGCTTGCAGCGTTCTCAGATACTTCCCTCGACGAAGATGACGCCGGATCTGGTAAGTCGACTGGAGTTTCTTTTCTTTTTGCTCTCTTGAAAAAGAAAAAAAACGTTGCGTGAAGTATTTTTATTCCGCTGGAAGCGTACGGGGGTTTCATGCGCTCGGTGCAGCTCGTAGAACCTCCATTTCGGGAGAATTTATTCGCCTGGCGAATAACAGTTTATTACTCTACTGAAGTCATTTTCGAAGTCGGGGCTTTTCTTGGGTTGGAATAACCGGGCTTATTTTATGAGGCTTCGTATCTTGAACTGCCTCGCATCTACTCGTATTGTTCAGCTTTCTTATTCCGCAGGATTTAATATGCTGCCTAAGCTACGCTTTCCGAGAAATCCCAATACGGGGTTCGATAAACGCTTTGAACTAAATCATGCACTCTGCGTGGCGTCGGTGGATTGGAAACCTGCCTGAGCATTTTGCGCAGCCATAACTCGTCGAACGAGCAGTGCCACCGCAATACGGCGCACGCCATAAACACCTGCACATACCCAGACATCGAAGCACAGTGTTTCATTTGCACGGGATCGGAATACCGCATTCACCCAATTATTGCCCAGGTTCTACTACAGGCCACATCCTGATTTTTCCCGCCCATTTTGAGGAGAACTGCGTAGCCCACGCATTTCGGAAAGAAATTTGTCATCTGAATCGGGAAGCCCTGGTGATTTTCTTGAGAATACCGGGTTCACCTTCATAGGAAAGAGGGATTTGTTCGACGTTAATTCGCGATGAAACCGAAGCGGCCGTGGAAATAGAGAGGGAGAACTGATGCGATTCGAATATTTCATAAAGACATGCAGTGTTTAAAGGCTGTTTATAATAAGGAATGGAAAAATTTCTTCACAGTAGTGTAAATCGAGAGCATCGGTTGCACATTCGAAGCTGAAGTGCAGCGTATGCAGTGCAACCCTCGAATATATATAGAGCATAATCAGTTTTTCGGAAAACGTGCGGCCTTTAATCACGTAAATCTGGTAATGAGGATCGTCCAATTATCCAGGCTCTTTCAAAGTCGGAAATTTCCCGAGTTTTATTTTCAAAGTTTTACCGCAGCTTTCGGTCATGAAATGGTATTCGATTAAGTCAGCACTTTATCTTACGCCAACAAAAGCGCCCTTGTAGGTTTACCCTGAGTTTTACATGAACCTGAAGAAACTCGCGCAAGGTTTTCGCATATTTCTCTTTTTCTTCTTTTTCTTTTATGTGGGTGTCCCGATTGTTCCGCTACGCAGATGTGTTCCCAGTGCATGCCGCATAGCTGCGTGTATCCTTGAGAGGCCGGACTGCAGCACGGAATGGATAAGTAGATGTCATACTGCAGCTGTACACGCAGAACAGAGTTTTATGCTTGAGATGCGTCTGAAAGGTACGGGGTGGGGGTCAAGTGCGCCTTGAAGGACAATTGCGCGCCAGAGCCGGGGATCGCTGGGACCGATGAAAATTTTATCTCTCGAAATTGAGCAGCGCAATGCCAGTGACAACTCGGAATCACACATATGCTTAATGAACTAAAACGTATTTGGGAGCAGGCTGAACACCTTTTGGTTTAATTTGTGTTCAGTAATTTGCCTTATATGCTGAAATTATTACTGATATTTTCATTTTGTTATTTGGAAGGGAAGTAATTGTATGCATTTACAACAGTTGTGAAATTTTACTTTTTGGGATGTATTTTCTTGTCTTTTAATTTTCATGCACAACTCATTTCTCTATTTTCCATCCTGATGTGATGGACTGCGTTTTGATGAATGTGGGTAGGGAATGGAAAGGTTTTGGACGTGGGAACATTGCTTGAACATCGTAAACGCTGAAAAGCGGAAAATGAAGCTTTTTGGTCCATTCAATTCTATACACGCGAGCATTTGGATACAACTGATCATTAGGCGGCCGAATGCCTCCAAAAGTTTCCTGAATACTTGGCTATTATATAAATAATTTTAATTATTTTCACAGTTTTATGATAATTCTTCTTATTAATGAAAGACAAAAAATAACACGCAAAAAAACGGAATAGTGAGAATTTAGTTATGCATTCGATCTTTGAAAATAAATTTTGGGATTAATGGGCTCAGTCGTCGGTTAAGATCAAATGTCTCCTGCTCACAGTCAACTCGCATGCGTCTGACGCTCAGCTGGGCGGCACTACGTTGGACAGCCGAAAGGATTTGGGTAACCTCTCTCACCCACGTATTTAGAAATGTGAAGAAGAAGAGATTCTGGTACAGAGACCGCAAATTGATTTGAAGTCGGACGGTGTATGTCCAGTGGACTTTCTCATTACAACGGCCTGTCCAGTTCTCGGTCAAATGGAAATCGAATGCGTCTCTAGGTCTAGATGGCTCAGTAGTTGAACTTATATACAGCTCTACGGTGAATCTTGTAAGCTGGCGGCTCGTTGGGCTATATGTAGCATATATGAGAGTGACGAAAAGAGGGTTTTGCCTTCGGAATACAAACCGAAGTTGGCGAGAAACTGGCGATGCACAATACCGCATTCACTCGAATATTAGTCGTCATGGATTGCAAAGAACGACTGATTTTCCCCCTCAAAATTACATGAAATTTATCTTGCATGACGCACTCTTACTCATTTTAATCTGAACAAGAGTAACGTAATCTGTTAATGGCTCATCTGAAACCAAGTAAGAGTATCTGCCATCAATAATTCAACTCTATGCGTTGCTTTATATTCCATCCTGGAATGCTTTTAATGCAGAAATTGAAGCATTTGAAAGAAGAACAAATCGAATTAGTTTTTGGTTGCTGGTTTTTAGAATCCAATATTTTTGCTTCACTCATGGTGTCGTCAATACTGTATATCAAAAAGCTTAATACAATTTTCTTCAATCGTTTCATGAAGAAGAGGTGTCGTGCTGAGGGTTTACACTGATTAATTCAAGACTCATTAAAAAAAAATTACATTTAGTTGGACCCTTAACATGCAAATGCGAGATGTCATGAAATGTAAGACAGGTGACTTACCATGCTCTTCCAGAGCAAATTTCGAAATAAAAGCACGAGAAAAACTTTGTTTTTTCTTCAAGCAAGCGTAGAAAAATTTTTATGGTCCTCACTAAATTATATGATATACATATTTGGAGATGATTCAGATCTATTTCCTGGATAAGCAGCAATTTTTTAGGATAGAACTTAGAATGATTGGGAACAAAATAAAATAAATAAATGTCAGTCGCCATTAAAAAAACCACAGGAGTGCTGCGTTAAATGTTTTGGTGAGCAAAAGTACAGCGTTGTTTGCTGTTTTCATATAAAGGTACTGTATACTGTATCTCATTATTTTGAATATTTTCTGTATTTTGAGAGTACTTTGTAACCTATACTCAAATATTTTTAGTACATGCCCGAAAGTTGCATAGCATTCTTTTAGAGGATAAGTGCGGTCTAAACACGCATGAAAACAGTAGTTTAGTACTTTACAAGTCTTACAATTTTTTTTCGGAATTGTACAGCATTAAAGACATGACCGCGTTTGCCTACCACCTCTTGATGACCAAGTACCACGAGTGGCATGTCTGAGGTTTATTCAGCAGACCATGCAGGACCCAAGTCGTTAGTTTTCTGCCCATGAAGGCTTACTGGACAGCGGTACATTTTTGCCTGAACGTGTTTTCTGAGTTCATGATGCACTTCGCACATGGCATTCAAGATCATCTCCGAGTCCAAGGGAAACTCGTGTACCGTCTCCCTGGTCCCCGTGTTCCACTTGTGGTACGCGGGCCACCACTTGAGAACCCCCGTTCTCGTTGAGACGTAGATAACAGCGCTGGTTCATCGGACTATCGCTGATCATCCAGACAACTAGCCCCTCGGTAATCCGTTATGAAGATGACCGACGAAAATCCCGATCTGGTCATTAAAAAAGAAAGGCTGCGTTCCTCTTCCACACTCGGTGTTCTGACACAGAATCGCGAAAGGAGAATTTTGCGGAAGAGCAGTCAAGACCATGAGACGCACCGACATTCCGGGATCCTACACTCGGGCAACTAGTCGACAGGGTTATCTATGTTCCTTCCTTGCTCTGCTGAGAAACGGGGCGAATGATACCCTCCGGGCTAATCCTCGGGTCGTAAATTTCCCTGTTGCGTTTGTAGAAAAAGAAGGAAAAAAGAAAAAATATATATATATATGTATAAAGGGGAAGGCAGGGAGATCAGGGCAACCTTCTAGCATTCCCGGTTGCGTTTGTAGAAAAAATTATCCAGGCCCTTCGGCTGGCTCGTAGCTTTCGTGTCACTGGTGAGCGAAATTGTCGATGCTTGGGACGGGAAACGAGTCCATTTCACGAGCCGTTGGCTATCCTATTTTGGAGAGTCTTCGGATCTGAGGTGAAAACTACGAGTCGTGAAGGTAGATTCGGTTTGCAGAATTGTCCGGTTGAACCACAGGAAGGGCTCTATTTCCTCCCGACCTCCATTATTCCGCTCTCGTGCTGCGTCAACGATTTCTTCCAGCCCGTCCTTTTTCGTTTCTTGCAGTGGTTAGCTAGTCGTCATTGTCCCTTCGACGTTCTTAGGCCCGTATCTCTCTTCATCTACCGCTATCTCTAAGGCATGCATTTGTGATGGAATTCATCGGATATTGCTTGTTAAATCGATACAATGAAGGTAGGGTGGCTATCTTGTGTCATGCCGAGAGCACCAAGTTCATCAAATCACAGCCTGGGGCCTCGCGATAAGGGAGTCTAAACGTCGTGTCAAACGCTTGAAGGTTTTCTTCATGAAGGGCGATCATTTCGTAGATCAACAGACCGCAAGATGTCGGAGTTTCCGTCGGAACGAGCAAAAATTCGCCGGAACTGTCACTGCCCATGGTGATTCCCGAGATACTGTCGAACTTCTCCCAGTGGACTGCCGGAGGAACATTGGCGGCTTTCCAGAACCTTGATGATTTAGTAGTCAGAGACAATGGGTGGTCAGACCCTGGAAAAAGAGGAATACAGATATCAGCTCAGCAGAGAATTGGTTCCAGGTTTTTTTTTTTACTCCTCTTGCATTACGAAAAAAAAAAGATATCTCACTGGAGCCTTTTCTGTCCTTCATGCCTATTTGAAATAAATTCACCCGCTTTAGACTTGAAAAAATCATGGCGCTAAAGTTCAGTCAATTCTGCGACTTCGCAGCGTACGGCATAAAAATGTGCCTGCAGCATAGAAATATTAAACGGTCTGAACTTCTTTTCAATGAAAAGCTGCTTCGAAAGTGTTTTGAAACGCGTCTTGTTGTTCTGCATATACAGGTTTACTTTACAGTCAACTTTAAATTGTTTATTTGCGATTTATGCATCCAATACGAAATGCGTGTTGATGATTTTGTACTGTAATACTGTACATCAAAGTTTCTCCCTGAGTATTTGCATCAAGGAGATGCGATTTAATCGAATAACTTTTAATCTGCTAAATGAGGAATGGCAAATATTCGGTATGAAATTACTGCTGTGCTAAATCCCGTGTTCGAAAACATTCCGTAGAGTAAAATTATTAATTCTACGAATACTGTAGTTCAACAAAAATCCAGTTAATACATTTAATATGTTACAAATTATTCAATTGTTAGGATTCAATCAGGACGTTTATCCATGTTCTGTCCGTTTTTTCCTTTTTCCAGGCCTTACAAATTCCAAAACTAAGTCGTTCAAAACTCCTCTACCGCAAACGTGCTAAATATGGATTCTGCGAGATAATGCAATAATGTACCCTTTATATTTTCCATTTCGGAAAGGGATGATTTTGGAGAAGAATGTGCTATATGAATCATCCGAAGTAAAAAAAAACAACAGGGATTCGGTCCTCCCGGCGATTCTTCAAATGCAATTTTACTTCCTTTGTTCTTGCATACAACATTATTGATTCAGGAATAAAACGGTATTGTCGCATACTTCATGCGTACAATTTTACTGAATTTTATGACTGATCGCGAAACTTGGGAGAAGGACTTCGTAATCTCAAACGAGTACCGTACATTCGAGTACATGGTAAGTTCTATCTCGATTATTCCTGCATTTTTCTTGTGATACAGCATTTTTATGGCAATGCTGTTCTTGCCTCGTGAACGATGATTCATTTCGGAGTTTCTGCGAAAAGTACTGGTCCAATTTTGGAAGTGATGTCGTTTTCCACGAATAACTTGCAGCATTGATGAAAGAACGCTTAGTCGATCTTTCAGTAAATACTTTATGTCCAATCATTCTTTTTAGGCTAGAAATGTCACAAAGAAAAACAATACCTTAAATATTCCAGTCTTTGCCTGGCAGTATCGGCTATCTTATGAGCAGGGTCAAACAATTTATGCATAATACTCACCGATCCATGCATAGCATTTTCCTATGGCTTTTTTTCCCATACTGCAAAAAAGTTAGGGCTTTGTTGACGCGTGAGGCGGATTTTCAAAAATTTCGTCTGAAGACGGAAAATAAGTCGGAAATAGTTGGAGCAGACTTTTCACTGAGTAATCTTCTCACGACAGCTTATTGAAATAAAGTTAACCCAAAAACTTACCAGCAGGGTTTCATCAAGTAGGAAATTTCAGAATATTTTTAGCATGTCACCGAGAAGCCGTAGAAGAATTAAAATGGGACTTCTGTCACTTGATCCGTTCGAAGAGTGAGCGAGATCCTCTTTAGAATAGTGATATTGTAGAATTTATTTCTGAAATGCGGAAGTGTAGGAAAAAATCCAATGGTATTCGTCCATCGATTCCCTCGAGCAGTTCTATTCTGTACAAAAAAATGAGCTTTTGAAGTGGAGCCGTTGAATGCGTCAGTCGGAAAAAAACAGTCGTCATTTACCACGCTTGACGGGATTTATGGAACTTGATTGCATTTTCGACCAAACCAGGACCTCCAAGGGTTGTACGAAAAATGGGCTGAGGACATGTACAAGATTTATCAGCGCGTCTTTCAAGCGAATCTGAGACATCCATCAGGGAGAACAAATTGAACTGCCAAAAAGGTACGCTCATGGCGTGAAAGCGTCGCGTGTGATTGCAATAAAAGTGATGCCCCGGGGCGCCCGAGATATGCGTTCCAGTTAGTTTTCCTACCACGGGAATACACTCTGCCGGGGCATTTTCTCGGATGCAATTTCCAGAGATCCGCAAGCAATTGTGGAATTCATGGTGTTGTGCCTTCGTGCTCTGGCAAAGCTCCACGACTTCTGCATGATGAAACGTGAAATTCCGCAGTGTTTCGGGAATTTATCGTGCCAGGCAGGAAATTAATTGCTCCGGAGGAAAACTCCCTTGGGTCACTTTTCATGAACCTTACCTACGATGCTCCCCTATCATGAATCTGTCCATTCCTCGGACTTCGTCGGAAGTGGTGTCCAGGGATTCCCATGTACTCTTGTTCCGCGCGAACAGTGTGTCAGATACCAGAAGACCTGTCTATGTCCCCCTAAGAGAGATTAACAGCAGCTTCATTCGACCCTGTTTTATTTCATCCAACCCGAAGCACGCATGACGAACTTTATGGTTCATATTTATCGTAGGAAGATGACACGAATTGATCGCACCGAGTGTAGCAAGCTTTCAGATTTTGACACAAATCTAGTCGCCAAAGTATTTGTGGCACTTACTGAGATCACATTTTTTTTCGACCTGACTCTTGACTCCACCGTGTTGAAATCTTTTCTTTAAAATTTGCGCATCGAGACTCCATCTGGCAGATCAGAAGATTTTATCATGGCTTTTGAACGCCTTCGTGAGATTAAACCATTTTCCACTCCTTAGATATATAATTCCGCGACTGGCTTCAATCCACAGCTTTATTTACTCCATGTTAAATTCCGCAAACCAATTGAACATCCCTGAATTTTCAAGTTACACTGTACTGAACTGTGAATATTTTTTCGTCGGTGCTGTTTTCAGAGTTTGGTCGAAATTCCCATGTAATTCGGTACTTCGGGAATGGTATACTTACTACCAATTGAAAAGTTGCAGGCGTGGAGCTGTTCTGTGAAATGGAAGAGGACATCAGGGAATCGTCAGTATGTCTAGTGGTTTTCATTCCATGATGCATGGTGCGTAAGCGATAATGAGGGTTCTGAATCATATATTAAATTGAATTCTCTTCAAAGTTTTTTGCATACACTGTACAGTATGTATTTGTGCATACATTGAATATCTAGGAAAAATCCAGACTGACAATTGGAGACAGTTCCAATTCAAGACAGGGCCAATTTGAGACAGAAACTTTTTGAGAGAAGGACAATTTGAGAGAGGTACATTTGGAGACAGAGGGAATTTTGAGACAAGCACTATTTGAGACAAAAGTATTTCCTTGCTTTCATTCCTCTCTTGGTCCATTGTACTGTAATACCCTGCTGTAATACACGTTAAAAACATCACTTGTTAGAAATAGTAAAAAGATTAATAACTGTCGCCTCCATTTGACGTTTTTTATAAACAATACCAGTTCTTTTTAATCTTAAAAAAAATGTCTTTTAGAACATATCGTTTCTTTAGATATCGTGCCGAGTATTATATAATGGAATATATGTCTAACAAAGCATATTTCAAAAACTTGAATTTTTAAAAGACTATAAAATTCCCCAGTGTAAAATGTTAAATTTCCCAAGATTCACGAAGAATTTTGGAAAACCAGAAAATCAAGTGTAAAAGAAGAAAAATGTTATGTTCAGAATTACTTTTTGAGTGTCTCAAATTTTCGCCGTCCCTAAATGTCTATATCTCTAATTTTCCCAGTCTCCAACATTTTCTGTTTCGAAATTTCTGTCTCAATTTGTCCAGTCTCCTGTCTCGATTTGTCTAGTCTCAAATTGTCTGTCTCGATTTATCTGTATCCCCATGTGGACAATTTTGACACTTTTAATGTCAAAAAGATCAAAATCTCGCCGAATCGTCATGGAAAAATTCCTCCAAAGCTTACGTTTATATGCAGAAAACGAAAAATAGGTAGTCCTCGAAATAATTTTCACTCTCGTTTTTTATGCCAAGAAAATCATGATTACTGAACAATGAGACTTTTATAACGGAGGATGAAAAAGAGTTGAAATTTGTATCGCTTTCCACGGTCATCCTAGTAATTCGAGCTTCCGTTAATTCCTTTCAAGGTATTCTGTAATCCGTGTTGAAATCAGGCATCCCGACGTGGATACGTTGTTGAGCACATGGTGGACCCTCCTAGGGACGCATGGTGGTCGGCAAGGCGGGTGGTGACCTACTCTTTAGCACAGGGTACGTTCACGGTGGACTCGAAGCACGGCCCTTAGCGGTCCGTGGTCTCTCCCTGGGGAGATCCGAGTCGAGCAGTCGTTAGTATCGCCCGCACTGTGATCCCTCCGTTGTTAGCTCGATTCGGAAGTTGAGATGCGGAAAATTCCCACCAGCACGCGTGAGATTGTTATCGGGCTCCATCTTTTGGAAGGCCAAGCCTACTGCCGGAAGTCGCCCAGTGAGCAGGGGCTCTCGGGCCTTAATTGCTGTGCGGTTCCTTAGCCGCACGAATCTTAACTGCAGCGCAGGGCAGCGTTTTTGACGGACGCCCCTTTTTTCCGCAGAGCCGGTATATTGTACTCACGCGATTGTAGGATGACACACTTCACCTGCCCCCCTCGCTTCTTCTTCTTCAGATAAATGTCCTTAAAAACTCAGGTGTGGCTTCATACGTGTTGATATTAATAGAAACGTGAAAACTTGCAATGGTTCAGAGGATATCGAGCGTTTTGACTCGCGGAGCCAGTATTTTAATGGATTTACGAACGCCCTTATTGGGCGGATTTTCGAGTTTTATGCCATACCCTGACCTTTTATTTGAAACTACTGTATCTTTGAGAGTCTGTAATTGCTTTTCATGCACTAATGTCATTCGATGCTAACGTAGCTTCTTATTCTTTCTCTTCATTATACCTTTTTATGTTACCGGCGCGACTGTGATGGAGCTACCTTCCGGTTCGGATGACGGCCTTCAGCGGGTCACTCGTCCCCGAGAGCCCGGAATTAACGACACGCCAAGGAATCGGCGTGCTTAGAATTGACGTCGCGTCCCGTCGCAAAAACTGCCTGCGGGGGTTTTTTTTTTCCGCAGAGCCGCTATATTGTACTCACGCGATTATAGGATGGCACACTTCACATGCCCCCCTCGCTTCTTCTTCTTCAGATAAATGTCCTTAAAAGCTCAGGTGTGGCTTCATACGTGTTAATATTAATAGAAACCTGAAAACTTGCAATCGTTCAGAGGATATCGAGCGTTTTGACTCGCGGAGCCAGTATTTTAATGGATTTACGAACGCCCTTACTGGGCGGATTTTCGAGTTTTATGCCATACCCTGACCTTTTATTGGAAACTACTGTATCTTTGAGAGTCTGTAATTGCTTTTCATGCACTAATGTCATTCGATGCTAACGTAGCTTCTTATTCTTTCTCTTCATTATACCTTTTTATGTTACCGGCGCGACTGTGATGGAGCCCTTTGATCCAATTTTCGGGGCCTCAGCAAGGGCACCACGAAGACTCAGTTGGGAAGCTATGGTAAATATAGAGTTAAAAACTAAGGAACTTACTTATCTCAGAACCCTCTCAGTTGCATCAATTTCAAATGCAAATAGTGGATATGAATAACACGACAGTGTGTATGTTGCTATATATTTCTGAAACATTTTCAAAAATAATTACTGTATTTAACAGAGCACCTTCACAAATATGAGACAGAAAAATAAAGTGCGTGTGGTACCTGGTAGAAATAATACAAACCAGAGGAAATCCCGTTTTTGAAAAGAAAATTCATGAAACCGGTGTGCGTTCATGCAGGAGTCAATGTTGTAGACAAAAAAGAAACCCTAAATTTTATTTTGGATCTAATTGTTCTACCATGGGCATCTATGTATAGATGCTCATGAGATGGAAGAATTTTCCCGGAACGCTGTCGACGCACATCTCCATTTATTTATGTAAAAATTTCCCGAAACCCTGTCTGCATGTAAGCTGCGCGCCCCAGTTTTTAGTTGATAAGTAAATTGATATTTAAGTCGTACTTGAGGGTGCATGGTACTTGAGTAATTATAGTAATGTAGTAGATGTCGTATTCACCTAGGTACCACTTGCCCTCATTCAAGATGCACACGAAGAATTTCCGGAAACGTTTTTGCAAAAAAAAAGAAAAAAGATCCCGCCCAAGATGCACACCCCATTAAAAAACTAAATAATCCTTTCATCTATAGATACATTTTTAGTGAGCTCAGGAAAAGGAACGGGAACACAATTATTCAAATTTATTTTGACTAACACAAGTTAGATGCAAATGTTAGCTTTCTTCAAATGAAAATATAATATTTAATGGAATAATCACTCATTTAAGGATTTCTTGCGAGAGTTTTTTCATCATTCAAGTAGGACGCGCATGAACCTTTCTGAAAATTTAGCCAAAAATATGTTACCTTCATAATAAGACGCGTACCAAGCTTTTTTCTTGCAGTTTTTGAAGAAAATAAATGCACGTGGTACTCGCGAAATAAACGCGGTATTATTTCCGGATCTGCACCTAGTTTCTTGAAGCAGAATAAAATCCAATTTTTTTTTTTTTGGATCCAAGCGAGTTTTCCCCTTCAACTTCTGCCTGAAATGAGGACGCGGTCTTTTATGGTCGCACGCGGCCCTTAATCGCGTAAATACGGAATTTGGGTGCCGTGACACCAGGCCAGGTAATCCTCCGCGCTGGCGATTAAATTTTCCTCGAGTAAACCCTGCGGCGAGCTCGGATACAGCGTCGTCGGCTTCATTATTTCCCGAAATTTATCTCCATATAGACCCAGCGTATCACTGTGGGCCGTTGTTGGATTCCCGAGATTTCCGCATAAAGCCCGACTTCGTTTTCTAGGATTTCTCCGCCATCTGATTCCGTGGCAGAGTTTAAGGAGCGGAAGACGTTGGCGCGGAGGCGAGGCTTTCCGAGCCCGTCATTTCGGGTGCATCAAGGTAAATTACACTGTATTGTTCACTCGACTAGCCGTCATGGTTGCAGGACTCACATCCCTCATTATAAATTTTGTGCGGGATCCCAGGCAGTCTCTTTCGTTCCTGTGATGACTTTCTCCGACCGTCTCGTGCATAATGACAAAGAGCGTGATGAGGCTTCGTCCGTTGACGCTGTTGCAGAAAAAGGAGCACCGGCTCAGAGCTAAGGGGCCGATTCGCTCCCGTCCTCATGAAGTAAACGTGTGGGATCCAGAATGGCTGGGCCCTGGTTTCTTTGGAATGTGCGTCGCAGCTTTAGCGGGGAATCCTTGTCGGGCATTGTTTGCGTATCGTGCTCCGAATTCAAATTATAGCTGCATAGAAGTACCGTACAGTACAGCTTGACACGACGATGTGGGGTGGTCAAGTATGCGCCGAGGAAAACTGAGCGCCGAGCGTCGGACAGCTGAACGTCGCGTCTCAGTAAGCGTATGACTAATTTCCGGTGGTCGATACTTCTGGTAGTTTTTACGTGTTCTTAGTCAAACATCATTTTACACAATGAAAAAACACAATATTGCACTCAGAATTATTCAGTTCGAAGGAGCATGTCAGATCAATTTAAAAATAATAATACTCGTCGAGTCCGAAGTCATATTCTCAGTTCTCCGTGACGTTTCCTGATGCTCGGGAATTAATCCTCAATATACCATCCCTTTTCCATTCGTTAAGTTTCAAAACCATGATTCAGGTCATTTCTATGACGTGAGAAGATTGCTAACTTTTATAAGTACGAATTTTTAAAAATTAACTTTGCAAATTTAGCCATTTGCAACGTCCATTTTTTGTAGTTCAACTCGCTTGAGAATAAAAAATAATTCGACAGTCGCTCGGTTGTCCATAATATCTAAGTATAGGTACAGTATTTGAGGCTCATTTATCCCTGATGCTCTGATTTCCAAACTCACAATTGACACTTACGCCCATGTGTACGACGCTCAGTTGAACGGCGCTCGGTTAAATGGTCGCGTTGAAGGGCCTTGTGTGGCCAGGATGCTTCCTTTCATGAATGAGTCCGAAACTTCGGAACTCCCTCATCGGCAGTGTATCACGTGAAGGTTGCCGAGTGAGTGCGACTGGAATGAAGACGATGAATTCAAATCGAATTGCGTCGACGACCGAACGGGGTTCCTTGAAACCCCACGGGGAATCCTCCGGGGAGCGGGAACTGCTTCGTTTTCCGCGGAGACCACGAAGTTAGTCACAGCCAGGGCCCGAATGCAACACGGAGGACGTAGGAATAAAAAGAGAATATGTCACAACGCACGTCGCTTCACGTGAAACCAGGGGATGAAATTGAATCACATCCCATTGACTTGCCTGCGAGGGGGAAAAAAAGTAAATCGCGGAAATTGGGCGAGTTGCCTCTCGTTTTTCCGCCTGCTCTTCAGATCGGAAGAGGACTTCCCACATGTTTTATTCCTTCGTTTCTCGCAAAGCCAATGCGGATCGCGGTAATTCGGTTTCCGCAGTTCCATCCCAATCCAGCGGGCAGTTGAATTCGGAGGGACTCGTGAGGATGCTTCGCGCGTGATGAATTGTCCGAGCCGTCGTAGCCCCGTTTAGAAAGACAACCGAAGCCTCACGAGTTCGCCGGAAGATTTACTTCACCACTCTTACCGAGATTTCCTTTCATTTTTGTTGTCGGGTTCTTATTCGTCTGCTTTGGAGCTCTGGGAAGAACTTCGCGGGTTTCTTCCCACCAGACGTGACGCCTCGTTTTTTATGCTTTTTTTGTTGTTGCGAAAAGAGTTATCTCTCAATCTGCTTTTCTTGGACAAGAGCATGATCCGGTACTGCGGCGCACTTGCCAACTGCAAGCCTGTCTTGATGAATAATTCATTTTGCCTCCCACGTCATCGTTTTTCGGGCATTCTGTCATAACGCTCATTCTTTCTCTTATCTGGAGCTTTTCTTCAAAAGGGGAATGTCTTTACGCCATGTTTCGCGACGACTCGGGCGGGGCTTCTTGCCCATTCCAGACTAGACGACGTTTCTTTCTTGCGTAAGGAACAGTCGCGGTGACTCCTTCACGCATTAGCGGTGAGAGACGTATGTCATTCGAGGAATATTCCCGAGAGGAGAGCTGCGACTAGATATTAATCACTCTCTGAGAAAAATTTACCAGTACATACATAAGATTTTAAAATTTCCGAACCCTGGACGTAGACGATGAACCAACGGAAGCACTTGATGGAGCTTCGTCGTGAGAATCTCTAGCTCAAATCATAAGTAGGTTGTTATTTTTGTTGCATAGAAAAAATTCAAAAGATGACTTCCCCATCCGGGTTCACCAAACTCTGACTTATGACGTAGTGGGTCAGCCATCTAATAATCGGATCAGCAAGACTTTTATTCTTAGATGGTTGCTCAGGAGTATAAAAAATTGACTACGAGAAAAGCGGTGCGAGTACAGTAGAACGACGCACATCCAATTGGGGAGTTTGGCTGATGACTGGATGATAGTCAGGTAATTAATATAAGCTGTATACCGATAAACAGTATTATTCAAAATATCAGCCATATATCCACCGGATTACGAGTAGGGGTCTGGGAAGAATGATTAAGTATTCAAAAGAGGGAAGAGAACATTCCGCCTTCGACACAGCAGAAAAGGTTCGAGTAGGTAGATTTTATTTAATTGAAGTCGGAAAAATCGGAGTCATACTCGCTGTATTTCGTTCATGATTTATACTTATACTGTATAATTTAAAAAACGGCTTTGCACCTATTGTCTTAATTTGAGTAAAACTGATAATTCATAAGAATCGGATTATGCAGATGGAAGAGATTCCTCCAATGACCATCATCCAGAATTTTTCCGACCGTGTGCAGTGTATCGCAAAAATGCCTGGTGAGTCGTAGATCTTTTGGGAACATCCCGAAGTTATACAGCAAGAGAAACTTCAAAATCAGGCTTCTGTCTATTTTTCCTCATAACTTTACAAGAAAAGTTTCCACGGCATGGAAACTTTTTGGACCTGCAAATTTCGTTTAAAATTGCACGCTGTTTTTTGCAATGATGCTTTACCATAAAATGCGATTGACAAGAATAACTTTCAGACCAGCTGACTTGAACAACCTCTTCAAGCACAGAATATCATGTCGATCTAAAGAACTTTCAAAATTTTACTTTTAGGGATAAATCACGCCACACGGGGACAATTGACATCCTGGACTCTTCCCATTAAAAAGAGTCACGCTGAGGAATAATTTTGCATAACTTTCCTTTGGTTTCACGAACAATTCTTAGAAATGAGGCATTAGTATCACGCCATCTCCACTACATTTCTCAAAAGCCTTCGAATGAACGCTGACGTTTCGCATCGCATCAAGTTCAACTGTGCAATTATTCGCCAGAATATCTACCGCTGCATCGAAAATCCAAATTTTATGCAAACTAGATAATAATCAGATGCTACTTGTAAAGATATGTGCTACTGGTGACGAAAAATGGTTTTCTAATTATTTTGAACGGTGAACCAAATCTTACGCAAATTATATAATAATTAGACGATAATTGTATAGATATGTGTTACTGGGGACGAACACATTTTTCTAATTATCTGAAACCTTGCATGAAACGTCGCAGCTCGCACGGATAAAACAAAGATAGAAACGTCGTGATGAACGTCGCGACGGGATCCAGCACCCACCGAAGCTTCGTTTTTCAGCAGCGTGAGAGTCGGTCGCACGTTTTTCCTCTACATTTCTGTGTGGAAATAAGCCATCGTGACCTGCTCACTGCAATGCACACACAACGAGCAGGATTACGCTTTCGTCATTTTTCGGCGCCCGTGTTGCAAAATTGGAGCCGGGAAAGATATAGGGACGAATATTCTGTTGCCGCGTGAGGGCAAGTTGATGCTGGAGAAAGCCCGGAGTGCAAATGGAAGATCGTTGCGATTGGAATGCTTCAACCTCACTTGAATGCAGGCTCGAAGAAAAAGGAGGCGCTGTTTACTCTCCAGCTATTTCTTGTCACGGATGCCGCGAGCGTTCATTCCTTTGCTCATTTCCTGCCTGCCACTCCCATAGTCCGGACCTTGTGCGTAGCCTTCTCCGAGAACTTAGTTTGCAAAAGCTGCGCTCGCGCTCCGCGCAGCTGACAACGCCTTAAGAGAGTCTGCTGTCACTTCAACCCCTTCCGCAATTACGGGTACGCCCGGGATTTTTCAACCAGGTGAAACTTCGTTGAGCGTAAGCTGATGGTAACCTTCTGCAACATGGACTGATGAACGTACCACAATTACCGCTGGTACAGTACGCAGGGCATTCACTGTAAGAAATGGCACGCGGAATTGTCTCTTCAGAGAAAGTTTCTATGGTGCTCAGCGTTGAAGGTCGACCATTATGTTCGTCACCCAACACAAAATCAACTGACTGAGGCATGAAGTGCTCGATTTATTGAAAAAAAAGAAAGAATTACGAGTTCTGGTAAAAGTCAAAATCACAGGAGGACCACATGGTGATTGGACGAAATTTGACAAGGGGCACTCCATTGAATATTCTCGGGGGGAAAATTGCTTTAATTTTGGGAATTTAGCCCTGGTTATCATCCCTTGTTGCTGCCGCTAAATTTAGGATTACTGCTTTAAAGTCCCTTTCTCCAGAAGCTCTTTTAAGGAAGACAAATCCTCCTTTTTGTCTGATTCCTGTGTTCTTTTAATTATATTAAACGCACCAACATGAAACACAATTTAACTCTTATTTTTCGGGCCCTGTTCTCAATACACCAAGACGAAATTCCAAAATTATACGATGTTTCCGAAGCATAAGAAAATACGACAAAAATTTTAAAGATTCCCAGTTAAGTCAGTGAGAAATTTTGAAAGCTGGTTAGGGTTGGCTACAAAACACTACGAATTCATAACATTCAAAGATCTCTGGACGTTTTGTTTCTTGTCTTTCCTTGAAGAGTTAGTCAACCCTCTTGACATAATAAGCTCCGTTATGAATATAAAATTTCTAAGCTGGACATCATTTCATATGAATGTTCATTGCGGTTTCCTTGGATATATCATTACCCAAATTTAAAATACTTTGTCTCCGTGGTCTAGATCCTAATTCCTGATTGACGAGTTTCCATTTTTGAGTCGAATTTATTTTATGAAAAATCTCCCGTATTTCATTTCTCTGGAGCAGGCGCGGAACCCCCGTGTTGCCAAGTGTTGGCAGAGACCATGTGCCTCCCCGAAGCGAAGGTTGGAAAGCTCAGTCTAGAACTTTTCACCCACGTGGCGGTTAGATTTTGAATCTGACTATGTCACATCGTTCCATAATAATGATCTTCGTTTATTCCTGGTCAGCATGTTGACGCTGAGTTGTTCGCGACGCTCAGCTAGCCGATGCTCAGTTGGACATTTACGTTCATGATGACCATTCAAATTTGTTGATCAGGATCATAATTTCAGCACAGATTCGGTCCAAGCGTCACGACATAACGCAGAGCTTTTCGACATTTTTCTTAATTTTTGCACTTCGATCACAGATCATAAAGTTAATGTACCACTCCCTGGATATACCCTCCAACCAGGTACAACCTGGTTCCGGGACGAGTTGTCGCACCCGAACCCACCGCAGCCTGTATTGCCACTGTCTTAAGTTGCATCAACTTCAAATAACCCTTGCTGCAACCTACCACAGCTGTATCTTGCTACAGCGGACAAAGGCCACTGAAAATTTTGAAACCTTCATGATGCACAAGTATGCCAATTTTTCATGCTGAACTTCTAAATACCTAATTTTTTTGCACTCAACTGACACCCTCACATTGTGCTCAGTTGATTTTCCTATACACGCACAACTCGTCACTGGCTCCACTTAATAGCAAATCACGAAGATTTCCAGTAAGCTTCTTCCTAGTCAATTAAAATCTGAATGATTGTTTGAAGAGTTCGAAGTGTGCTACAGGTACGATCTTTCCATATTATAGGCTAGAAACCCCAGGAACTGAGCCATGTAGGGGCAACGCATTTGCACTTTTCCGTGGTGACATTTTTAAGGTTCAGTTTCTTGGGTTGTAATTGGTTCCACGCAGAAAATTTAGTTGAAAAAATATTTTGGGACCACACGGGATGCACAACATTGTAAAATTTAGCTGCATAACATTTTCAGGTTTTCATGCACAAAAAATATAGTTTGACCTGAGCAGACAAGAAACCAGCAGCCCTATAAAAAAAAGAGAGAATAAATCTCAACCGAGTTGTCTCTGACTACTCAGTGCTCAGGATTGGTTCGATGCTCGGTTTTTCGACGCTCAGTTGTCCTCGCGACGGGGAATTGACCCTGCATCGATTCTGAGATTGTGGGTTTCATTCTCGAACTGCAACGATCCTCGCTGAAGGTGCAAAGGCCCGGACGGATTCGGAACATGACGCGAAAATCACGGATATCGCCTTGCCAAAAGATGGAATCGCGCCTGAATCACGAAAGGGGTCATGCTGGTACTGATTAATTCGTGCAGCCCTCACTTTCGTGCTGCAGTAGACTCGATAAGACTCGGACGTCTCTTACTCTGCGCCAAGCAGGCGAAAAAAGAGCAAGGAGCTAGTTTTATGGGGCCTCGTTTCGCGTGTATTTTTGATCGATACAAGAGGAGAGAAGTAGCGGTGGTTCCGCTCACTACAGCTTTAGAAACTAGTGTCTCCGCAGCCCGAGGAGATACTGTGAACTGAAGACGCTACTCTGAACGCTGCATTTTCTTCTCCTTCTTCTTCTTCTTTTTACCATGTAAGTAAAAGGCGTGGAGATACCTCGAGCTCCACAAGCAGCAGAGGAGGAGCGGAATCACTTCAGAAATTGTTTGGGACGGGGGAAAGATTGATGACTTCCGTGGTGGGGTTTTATTTCGCGGGCTCGATCAGCGCGATTCCTTCCTAATTTTCCTCTCGAAATCCTGTGTCTAAAAAAGACGGGAGGTTATGAGAGTAGGGCTGCGCTCGCTGTTATCTCGGATGCTTGTCATCCCCGCGAAAAAGTCGGCATTCCGAAAATGCTTCTTCTGGTCTTCGCAACGATTCTTACTCGGTTTCCCCTCGAGATATCCGGAAAAAGGCGGAGATCCTCCGAGAACGTCGCCTCAAATTCTCTCGCGTCCGCGGCGATAAGTCGGTCGAAATTATGAAAGAGGGCGTTGAATGCTGATCGGAAGCGAAACCATGCTGGCTTCTTTTATTCTTCTCCTGCTTGCATAACACTTCATCTCATCACTCAGGCTAGCTGCTTTGCTTTTTTGTTTTTCGGCGCGTGTATCTGCATCGGCATGATTTCACGCGTGAGAGCCAGCTGCTCGCGAAGTTCGGAACAAGCAGAGACATGTTCTCTCGGAAGAATCCCTTCAAGTCAACGGTTGAGCATTGAAATGACTTGTGCAAAGAACAAATGAAAGGAGGAAAGGAACCAGACGAAGAGCAACGAGGTGGAACAAATACCCAAGACCAATTGTTTCGCTGAGTATATATTCTTGACTTTTTCAAAACCTTGTTATTTTAACATAGCAGCATAGCTTGGAAATGGAATGAAACGAAGCCCTCGCACATCAGGAATTCTATGCATTTTTAAAAATGTGCTACTAATCAAAAGTTGAAGAATCAGCCAGCCGCAGTAGTTGAAAAAGCACAATCTTTATATGCGGTCGTTCCTGATGTGAAAAATCCTTGGTCGCCCTCTATACAGCCCGCACGTGGAAATTCCTGAAAAAATACAATCTCAAGAGTGAACAATTTATTCTCTTAAAATAATTTATGAAGGGTGCTTCCGGCTGGAATTTTCCTCCTTGCTGCTTTTCGCCTGGATTCCTTTGTTTATGTTGCTTTTCACCTGAGGCACACAAAAAACTTGTCCTTTCGTGTGTCCCAAATCTGCGAGGTCTGACGCTCGGGTTGTTTGATTGGAAAGGCATCCAGTACCTCATATAACCATTGCTCGCGAACTGCATGCGCTGTCGTCGCCTCCAAGACTTTCGATGCCATCACAGAACGGCTTGATTGGCAATCCGTTTTCTTTTCCAGCTGCGTGCCCATAGGACAAGGAAAAAGAGTTGAGTAAGGGAATGCGATGGCAATGAAGTGCAACTGTGTTAAACTGTACCAAGGGGAAGTAGGCCCCGCGAGAAGGGAACAAAAACTCAGAGGCATAGCTGACGGAAGTCCGTCAGACCGGCGCGCTCTCGCATGGATGGCTAGATTGATCAAGAATCTTATCTTATTTTCGCAGATCCGACGCTCACGGTGACGACAGTCGTCGGCAACAGAGCCGAGATGCCGTGCGAGATGACAAAGAAGGAGCTGGAGACAGTTTTCCTGATCCTATGGTTCAAAAAAGGCAACGAGACGCCGATTTACACGTGAGCGGGCTTCCCCCTCAACCCCATTCTCAGACTGCTTCCCTCCGGCCCTCACTCATACTTCTCACGTGCCAGGGCGATGCTTAATGATGTCGGGCATGCGTTTTTACTCGCAGATACGATGTCCGGAATAAAACCCAAGGCCGTCATCGCATGAACGAGAAGGACCTGGGACAGCGGGCTTATTTCCACACGTCCAGTGACCCGCCGATGCTTTCGTTGGACAAAATCCGCGAAACCGACGACGGCTTGTATCTCTGCCGGGTCGACTTCCGCAGAGCCCCGACTCGTTACAACTGGGTCGCGTTGGAAGTAATCGGTGAGCGCCCTGATTGCAGCCTTCTATTTTTCCTGACCTCGCGGAGGAATTTCTAGGCCTGCACGTAGGCTTCTGTCGTTCTCCCCAACATGCGCCTCGTCGTTTCAAAACTCGCTCCTCGCTTTGAATCAATTAATGAGAGTTCCCTGAGGCGAATGATGCAAATTACGGCATGTATTCGTTTGTGGCGATACTTGGGAAATATCACGATGCTTCGAATAAACGCTAATAATATCTGCACTCCCCATCCTACCCAATGCCAGGAATCTCCCTTTCTGCGCTAATTTATTTATGCCGCGAGTGAAACGATTTTCCTGCCTTTCTACATGTCAACTGTATATTTAAATAAGTGAAAAACTCGGCTCCTTCGGACATGGAACGTATTAATATTCACGAGTCGAAATGCTAATTGAATGAATGATTCTGCATTTAAATAGAATGAACGCGCGGGTGTGTTGTTTGTTACGATTTTCAGAGGCATGAGGATTAGCTGACAATGTTGTCAGTGTTTCGCTTCCCTGCCTCAGAATTGATGGAGATGGATTTAATTCTCTCGATTTAATTTGTGATCCCATTCCAACCATAACACAAAGTTTTCTTATTCATGCTGGAATAAATGTGAGACGTGGAGTTGGAAGTGCATCTGTGCGACGAACTGCAGATACAGCAACTAGCGATAATCGATTATCATATTTCAAATGATTGCGTTTTTTTAAGATCTGGGTCCACGTTTTTGATCCAGCAACCGTTCTCCGTTAAAAAGAAGCGTCGTGATCTTGTACATTTTTGATGAATGGTACAGAATTTGATGGTTGCCCAGCTATTTTTCTTGTTGAATGAAAAATTTCCCATGGCTGAAATAGAAGAAAATTATTAGCAAATTAACAAAGGCTTTCTTTATGCTTGTTCGTCTTCTTACACATCACAAGGTTGATTCAAGCGTTTTGTAACACAATCTCGGGTTCCCGAGGACTTTCATTTCAAGGTACCTACAACGTCTTTAAAATATGGGTCGTAAGTCTTCAGGAGAACATTCCGATCAATCTAAATCAGTAGTCATCGTATATTGCGTTATATCTGACGTTTTCGTAGCGGAGTCCTATCTGTCAAACGGTAAGTCTTTTTACCCATTCAAGCTCCAAAATAATCTTAAAATTGCAAAGCAAATGCTGCACTGAAAACAACCATGAACCATTTTATTGAGTGTTCAAAAACGTGTCATGTTCCTCCTTACTGCAGTACATTTCGAAGATTATGACGTGGTTTGATGGCTCAAACTTTGATAGTGCAGTACTTCTAGAATTTTATGTTGCGGTTGGTCAAAGACTTCCCTTTGATGCCCTCACGCAAATCGTTGGAAGGGACTCGAAGGAAATTAAAAGTTCCCTCAACGTATTTCCTTGCTCCAGTTTTCCCTAGAAACGTCGGGTGCGCCAATTCGACGATTTTCGTACTGGCTCGCACTAAACGAAATTATGTCTATTTTTCTCTGCAACCGACTCGAATAAGGGCGGAACAGCCTATTTATTAAAAGGGAGAAGAAGACAAGAGCACCCAATTATCCACGCCCATGTCACGCGTTGAATATTCATGAAGATCTTTTCCTTGCTGCTGGAAAACTTGATCCTGAGAACGAGCTCCGGAACAGTTGTCTCGGGAAATTAAGTTATAATTTCGTTACTCGAGGCCCCTTGACTTGGCAAGACGTCGTGTCCGTGGATTCGTCCTCACAAAACCGGAGGCTTTTCCAATCATACTGTCTCTCCTGAGAATTAGATGTTCTTCCTCGGAGTGACCCACCCGAATCGTCTTCTCTACATTCTAACAGGCCTTTTCCAGATTTCACTTTTTTTTCAATTAGACATGACGGTGTTTGCCTACCAGGTCCTTGGCATCAATTACCATCTATGCCTATGGTTTCCACCTCGTCTTACGTGCATTATTTCCTCAATCATAGACCTAAATGTTTCCTTCGAAAATTAATCTCAAAAGGTGCATCCTATGCTCAATATATCCACGGTAACACTCGAGCTACTTAAAAGTAAATACGCTCAAAACATATCAATCTAGACCGCCAGACAATCTCATGCGTGAGGCCGATAAATCGAGGTTCATGTGACGTCTGTGAAGGGAAAAATTGCAATCGGAAAAGTTTATGGGGTTTCTGCTGAAAGGGTTAATTTTCCTCCAAGCTTTCACGTTTGTGCGGTTTTCTTCGCTTGAATCCCTACCTAAAGCCATGCAGGTTGCAGCGGGCACATCCAGTAACGTGAATACTGTACAGTATTGCTGCTATTTTTGACTTCACTTAAGCTTTTCCTTAAACGAATCCTTTTAGAATCGTCAGCAATATTGTTCATACAATAATCAACTAATGTTTTTTTTAGTCCTAGCGGGTATTTTTTTCCTGTTCTGCTCTGCTGCAATTTGAGTCTCTCTGTACCGGCTTGTTCCCTTTCTGGGCCCGTGATTATCGTTAGAGTCCGCCATTATGCCAAAATGCCTTTCAGTCACATTTTCATTCGATGCTGCCCTTGATTTAGCTTTCTGTCCCGACTCGTTCAAAGACCCAGCTTCATCTTGGTAACACTCACTCCGCGTCCTATTCAACCCGGTCCCACATACCATGGCTTGAAAAGGCTGTGCTCTGAAGTGAGCTGTGACGAAGTCGTATCTCATCAGGTTAGCAAAGATGTTCTGAATTTCTTCGCGCGTTACTAATTGTCGCAGGTAAATTCGGATTGCACGCATGAGCGCATCAAGAGACGCACGCTAGGTTTGTCTCATTATCTTTGTTTGCAACCTCAGGAGATCATCCGCAGGAAACAACTCATACACCGATGCGGTTTAACCCGAAGGTTGATTTGGCGCCCCGCGGAAGATTCGGTACTCTTGCTAATGAAACCCGCCGCGGGTCACCGGCTTTGTCGCCTTTGTTCGGTACCGGGTCCCAGGTAAAAGTGTCGACGCCCACCGACACGACTGACTTTTGCGGACGCCTTTTATTCAGTGCCCAAGTTCTGGCAGTCGTCTGAATGAAACGTTGCGGTCGCGAGAACGAACTCTGGGGAAGTCATTCGCATTCTGTTCAGAAATCCCTCGAGGAATATGCATGCTTGAATAACGTTCTATTGGTGGACCTATATATTCTCCTACGCCCAAGAAGCACGTGATATACGCAT
>CAJPEX010000026.1:259319-291141 GCA_905338405.1 Notodromas monacha | reverse complement strand
AATACTGGTAAATGAATAATAATTGCCTGGTTTTCAATACTGGTCGCTTTCAAAATACTGTGCAGTAGTTTTCTTTTCTCTCGGATACAATAAAACAAATGATTGCGGTTTCAAAGGTCCGAACACTTATGTTGGAGTAGACGTTGTTCTGTCCCCTTGCCGTATAAACAGTTGATTGTTTGTATCCTGTTCTTCTGTTCTGAGCTGGTGAGTAAGATTAACTTTCGTGACAGCGGGCACGTCTCCTGAAACGGTCCAGTAATCTGGTCTCATAGCAGTACCATATAATCAATATTCTTCATGGCGAACGCCATAAAGCTCTATTTGTGCATGGTGGTACAGTCAGTAGACCCCATGTTCTGGAAGTAATTGATTCTCCGATTTTGTCCGGATGTCGAGAAACCTTTTTTTAAATATCCAATTAAATCATTAAAAAAAAACTCTTGGAAGCTGTTTTACCCGTGTTCGTAACTTAAACATTGTCCGAATGTCAATGAAGGGTTTCATAATCGGATCTCGAATTATTCGGATTTCGAGGTGACATTACATTACTGCTGTGAGCATCATATTCAAAATATTAGGCGTAGCTACTCCATAATAATAAAAAAATTAATGTCAGAAAATAGAGATTTCCCGATTATTCTACACAATGGCACCAGAATGACGCTCGTTTTTCTTCGTGACTACACCGATCATTCTACTCTCCGACATTCCATTCTTTCATTTTTGTTGTTGAGACATACCGGATTCAATATTGTACTTCTGTTTGGGTTTGCAATGGTAGCGACAAATTGATGATCAATTCAGAGAACTGTAATTGTATTCCACAGTGGTTTATTTATCGTGTCCATTTATCTTATTTTAGGGTTATTTCCTGGGGAATAAAGGAAGAATGAAGAGGCTCAATTTCCGGGAAGGTCGCTGGTGTGGAGGTTCACAGGCGGGGCAGGTTCGGCATGTTGACTGGGCAGCAGATTAAGAGAACAAAGAAGTGGAACTCAACCCGGGATCCGCGCATTTCATGTTATCAAAATCATCTCCCACTCATGTAAGCTGATTTCAAACCTCGTCCGGCGCTTCCATCGAACAAGGTCTGGGAAGAACTATGTTCTCCCTCTTCGTCTATACAGTACTCGAATCATACCTTCCGGACAAAACCTAAATTGTTTTTCCTTCTTCAGCTCATGTGCTGGGCATAACACAAGCCCAACAGTGTAATGGGGAATGTAGTATGTGTCCATGTCTCTTACGCGAGAGCATTTTTATTGATGTTACAAGTCTTCGTTCAAAATTATCGAATCTCTGACAGCTTTCTGCCATACATGAGTCATGGCGATGTTTAACCGCAGCAATCTACAAGTGCCGAGAAAGACCTACAGCATGTACGGAAATTACCTGTAGTCATTATATGCTTAGAATATGACTTTCCTGGTTATCCCTTAAGGGTAAATTGTGGATAGTTCATAAAATAATTTCACCCAAAAGCTTTATGAAATTACGGTTACGATAGCGCATTTCAATGTAAGAATTTCGTGACAAAGTGTTCCTGATGAAATGCGATCCGACTAATTCGTCGTCAGTTTTAAAAATATTAAAAATTTCATACCAGAACTTTCCACTTCAACTCATGAGTAAAACTTAACCCACGTATTGTGGAGGCATGCAACCCACTCATTTCCAAAATCCCGTTTCGTCCTAGTAAACGGGTTCGGGTGGAGTAACAAAAGCCGGTCAACCCCATTACGTTAGATTGTGTTGGGTCTCTTCGGCCCCTCAAAAACTGGAAAATCGCATGTGCCCATGTCAAAAACTGGATGAATGTGGAAAGTATTGAAATATAATTTCTTGTATTCTGCAGAGAGAGAAAAAAGCACTCGATGGGTTGCGGATTATGCTCGGGCGAGATGCAATTTCCATCATCGACCTTTCTATTTCATAGGCACTTTCAATCCAGCATGTTCCAGTGCTGTTAAAGGATGCTTGTCGGTGGGTTCATCTTCATTCAATAACTGTAAAATGCATTTGGACCTCGATTAACCACGAATTCGATCGACAGTACCCTGAATTTTGGACCAGATGCTATCTTTGAAATTCAAGTTCCGTGATTTATCCACCTGAATCATACATTGGGTCTCAAAAGTTATTTTAGTTTCTCGCATTAATTTCATTTGAGGGCGTATAAGTCAAATTCGAGAACAGCTGTGAAATTACTTCGACTTGTTTTTGAATTTAAAAAAAAAAATGTATGCCGAACATCCGCTATGTCGATTCCGTCACATCAATTACCGCTGGAGTTTCGAAGTTCCTCTTTGGTACGGCTTTTGATTTTGGATATCCTGAAGAGGGTAATTCATGGCTTTCTTTCCTGACTTCATCGTCGGTAATTAATTTTTTGACAATATGTAATAACAAGTACAGTACCTTATTATAATAAATGGCACCTATGTACGGAGCATTTTCAGTTAAATGCATCGAGTTTACTCAGTTTACTCTTCGGGTTTGCCAGGTACTGACTGAGCTGATGAGCACCATCATTCCACGCAATATCCAGCCATTTCGGATTCTGTGCAGGAGTACACCTTCTTCTTTCGGGAGGTAAAAGATGTTTTGTCGGGAAGTGGATTCACCCGTCAATTAAATGGGCTGCAACGTTCCAGGCCTGCAGAACTGTTTCTTTGGTTGGAACTGAAGAATATTTTCCTGATAAATTGTGGTAAAATTCTGATATAATTGGTTATTCAACTTTCTGGGATGTGCTCATTTGCCCTCATATGCTCTGAGATTCCATCCCCAAGCGCGTGAGTAGACAACTGGGTTTCTGCTGCAGAAATTTTTTTACTACTATACCGTGTTGAGTTGATCGATGAGACAGACATAATTAATTCAATGCGAAGCTCTTGCTCGGCAATAGCCCCAGATTTCACAGACGTTGCTTTGGCAACAAAAAACTGGACTTGGTGGGTAGAATCAAATTCACTCTCATGAATTAAATACACGAGAAAGAAAAAGGAGACTTCTCAACTCATCCGCAATAACAATATCGAAAGCTGAGAGACGATAAAATCCGAGCGTATCGTGTTACAGTAGGCGATAAAATAAAAATAAAAAGCGATCATCAGACCGAAGCTTAGTACTGTACAATATTTTGTCATACCTTTTATTCTCGTCCTTCTTTTATTCTCATTTCCAGGATGCAATTCGTTCTGGGATCAAGAGAATTAAACGCTTGGAATGATGACGAAGAGACCGTAGTTAAACCGGGGAATTTTTATTCGTGTTGTCGGAAAAGGTAATGAACCCGGTTTAAAGTCTTCGAGCATTAATGAAAGTTGTGTAAAACAATCCAAAATTAAAGTGGATGTCATTCGCCCTTACAACCCGCGGTCTATTTTTATAACAGAACTGCAAAATAAACTTGGAAAACCGAGGCCATAAGATACGAAATGAATTCAAGAATCCGCTACTTAATATTGTTAAAAATTTTCATGAATATTTTTTCCCACTCCGAATCCGTAGATTCACTGATATTATTTTAATTTTCTGCCGCATTAAAATAATTAAATAATTTTCCGTATGCAAAAATTCTGGACACGGCATCCAAAATATCAATGAGTTACAAAGAAAGGAGGAGTAAGTATACGGCCGAATGGCATTATATGCTCGAAAATGATATTGGCATTTTAAACTTGGAATTCAACACAAATACAGTAATTTAAATTATAAATGGAAAAGGCTAATTATAGACTTGAGGAATCATTTGTGTTTTTTCATGACTGGAAAATGTATTGTCAATCCATGATGACTTGCTACTCATCATGTAGTCTGCAGCAGACACATTTGAGAAGGGTTGCATCATAGATTCTAGACATCAGCTATCTCCTTGCAAAATATTACTTCATTGAAGATAAAACAGTTGTGAAACAGTGCAAGTACAGTACATGTCTTGGGTGGGCATCTATTCGTATGCTCTTCAGTCGTTAAATTTCACATACACAGTGAAATTTCAATTAGCATCCGAGCTTCGATCAACCTACTCACCTTTGATTCGTTCAGAGAAGAAATTCCAGCCAGCAAATTTAGATTTGAGTTTCTCAAAATTCTTTTCGTGCGCTTGCAGTTTCTGAAGATTTTGTCAGCGACTTTCTCCTAGTCAAAATTCTTTTTCATGATTGAATGTTTCCTTGTGCCCAAAAAATTATATGCATTTTTTGTGATATAACACGATTATTCTAGCTAGTGTATTCCGTGATTTGCAAACGTTTTGGTTCTATTATCGTATTTCATCAGATGATCATTGAATGACTGTTCGTCACCCATATTTGCCAACATCTTATTATTCGCGTTCTTCATTTGAACATTTGCTCGAATAATCAACATATGCAGTTTGATGGTTTATTTTAGCGAAACCAATAGTCGCCTCAACTGCTGCGATTCGATTCATGAAGCCAAACGGAACGAATGCTTTCGAAGTTTATTCAACTTTGCTTGGATATCGAATACAAGCGGAAGATTATAGCATGTTGCGTATTCGGAAAAGGCACTTGGGACTTCCCACGTATTTTCATGTAGCCCAGCATTCTTCAGCTGTCCGAATAGTACTGGTGGGAAGACTTCCGGCATACCAATGCGGTCACAGCGCGCAGACTTCTCTTCATAGCTTTGAATTTAGTGAAGAAACCAAGAAATAGTTGATTAAATAGCAGCATCATCAGTAATTCGTGAAACCTATGTATGTGGTGATTATCAAGAACCTTTTCAATAGGTATTCTTGGTGGGATGAGCCTTAGAAAACTGAAGCTCAGTAAAATGCAGGCCTTCAATTGTAATCATTTTTTCTGAATTGGCAATTTAAGATTCTTGTTCGGTGCCCTCAGATGGCATTTTGAACGCTCGCACAGGAAGAAGCGGAAACCACAATGCCTTGAGAAGTGGGGCATTCTTCGTAGATGAACCATGATCCAAGTTATCATCCCACTGAATAACCGATGATCCATTTCAAGGCGGAATGGCGCATACAATTTTGGCCATCAAAAGCGCAGATGCCGCCGTGAAGATATTCGCTGACTAGTGCTCAGGCAGAGATGATGACCGTGATCATTGCTCCATTTTTCGCATGGGTTTCGTACGTGGAACGATGTTTATCGCGGAATTATTCGGGTAGAACGCTATTTTCAAGAATAATCGCATGTAATGCTGATTCAGATCTCGATTCTTCGCGGCTGAGGCATCCTGCGAGTTCCTCAATGCAATCCTTCCAAATGCCCTAATTTTTTTCGTGCTACACTTTGTCTTGAATGAATTGATGCCAACAGATCATTCGAAAAAATAATTTTGATATTAACATATCTACAGGTAAATAGTCAACAGAAATATTGGGTTTTTCGAAAACTGAAAAAGGTTGCAAGCTCTTGTGCATGAAGCATTCTTCCATCTGCGGTCGATTGGGCAGGCTACTTACTATTCGTAAACTAAACACGCTTTATCTACTAAAACAATGAATAACACGCCATTCAATCTAAGACGCACTCGAATTTGAATAACAATGTTCTTGCGAATTCCAAACATTCTTGTTCATTTTCATCGATTATTCGGGGAGTCTGTTGATAGGTCACCGGGCTCACCTAAACGGAGTAGAGTTTGTCATCAAAACTTTACTAACGCCCCTTTCTTCTCCGTTTTCTCTGTCATCTATTTCAAGTGACTGAGTTTAACACTTTAAGGTAAGTCGTTACAACGCAAAATCAGAATGATTCTATGATTGTAAATCAATCAGAACGAATTTGTGGGGATTTCATTAGCGCATCATCCTATATTCTTGACTTCAAATTTTGTTTTTTTCTGCGTTGAACTCATATATTTTTCTGTGTTTGAATGGTGTTGCACAAGCTTCTGCCGAATCAATGAACTTCACATCCTCATGGCCGACTTGTTAGGCCCCTGAGTTATTCCATTGTGCTGCTCTGGAAGTCCTTGACAGGTTCGAGCATATGCGATGATGTGCCAGAAGTTCCCGCTACGATGGAAATATTTGAAGTTCCGCTGGCTCATTCTGAATTCATGCTTATTTGCCGCAAGTGGAAACGTGGGCGTCACACACAAAAACGCGTCGGATTCATACTGCTTCGCTTTAAACCCGTAACATGCATCTTGTTTCATACGTCAGAAACTAGATGTCATCTCGATACGCCCATGCCTTACATCTGCGCAGAATGGAGCAGAAGATTTGGACCGAACGGACCAGCAGATGTACCTTATTTGTACAGTATATATATACAATATACAGTATATATATATATATATATATATGATCTCTCTCTACAACGAAATTCAAGGAGCCACAAAAAAAATCGTCGTAGAGAACATATTTATAGCGAACCCGTATAACATGGGGAGAAACCCCCGAGGGTAAAAAAATTCGTTATACAGAGGAAATCTTTGTAGAGACAAGATATTTTCTATATACAGAGTCCACCTGTACAACGAAATTGAAGTCCATCGTCGTACCGTAGAGATTATTGGAATTTTGCCCTATTTTCAAAACATGTTCGGCTATTGTGACGTTCAAACTTGCAATGAATTCTCCGGATATATTTCTTCGCACTTTGCTGTACTCAATGTAAAACACAGCATTGATGAGGGGAAAAACTATATGAACTTTAAGATTTGAATTACTGATCACAGAAAGGTCAGGACATATTACAGTACTGATGTACATTGAATAAATGTTAACTTTTTTGGAGAGATTTGTCATCTTTTCGACTCATTGAGCCCATTCCCTTTTTTGAAGCCTTTTCAGTAGGGATGAAAGTGTCTGAATCGTTGATGCTTGCCCAATATTTTGAAAACTCGGAAAATCACTGCTCTCTCTCTCCTAATTTTTGGTCTTCACCATGAGTTATGAGTTGCCTCTTTCTGAACTGTATAACAGTAAGCAGTGTTAGTCTGTTACAGGCCAGCTCAGCTTCCATATTGGATTACGGGGTATACGTAGTATAAAGATAATTTTCAATTTCGAATCCTCATATCCTCCTAGGGATTTGCGGAGCCTCTGAGAAGTGCAGGCGGAGCTCTCAGGGCTCCACGGCCCTTAGGTTAAGAACCTCGCACTCATTGAGGCATGGTCATTTGACCCGGAGAAATTGCCAGAAATTGATAGCTGGCTTGATGAGACGGACATGTTTGCTGATAGCTTGTGTGTGTGTATGTGTGTGTGTGTGTGTGTGTGTGTGAGAGAGAGAGAGAGAGAGAGAGAGAGAGAGAGAGAGAGCTGCACATGCGCGTTGATTTCGGATTGATACAAGGGCTAATCCGAAGTCTATCCGCCCCCGTTTGTTTGGAGTGGCACCCAGCCCCTAAATCATCTTACCCTGAGCCAGGCGAGTGAATGAGCTGCCCACGCCTATCCCGCGCCGATTACTGTGGATAACCCTGCTTCAATTGCGGCCAGATCCAGGTCCGGCCCGGTCCTCCCGGCGTTTAAAGGTGGGAATGGGAATTAGATTTAACTGCCAGGTGTGGATTCCTGTCCTTGATTGCCCATTGCGCCTCCAGGGTGCGAGTGAATGCCCTCGACTCGGGTGTCGTCGACCGAATCATAGCCGCAGAAGTTCCGCGCATCTATCGCGATACGGACGATCATTCTATTTGTGGAAGCCCGGGAAGAAACACGTGAAATGCGTCAGTGAGTTGCCCGAGTCCGAAGAGAACGCCAACGCTGCCAATAATCGAACAAGGATCGCTTCTTCGATACAGCAGCCCAAATCCAGCGCCTGCAACCTTCTTCTTTGACCGCTTTAATCGATCATAGACAAAATTTAAAGCGTTAAAAAGGAAGGAAAACATATTTACTTGACTACTGAAAATCCGAGCATAATCCAATTTTGAAAGGTTGAAGTATGAATTGGAACCTCGATTATGCGATCTAATATGATTGCTGCGTACCTACCGCCGATTTCCGCTTCGACTCATTTAACGAACGTTTCAAACCATGAATGGTCTACAAGTACAGTACAACGAATGCCTCCAGCAAAAACCATGTGGGCCGCCCTAGCAAATAAGGCCTGTTCGACAAACCAGTGGAATTTCAAATCATAAATAATTTAGAATAACAAAAGCTGTTTTCAAACGTTATTTATGAGTGTAAGGGATATACAGTACTATAAGATGAATTGAAAATTATTTGAGATCCTGAATAACGTAGAGTTCGAGACGCTACTGTAGGAATTTTGGCTCGTTATATGCTACCGCACTGTGAATGCTTCTAAAGTGTATGGTTAATATAATTCATGAGCCATGTACACACGGATGATTGCGGTTTTACTACACCACAGATCAAAAATTTTAATTCAGAAAATGAGCCTGAAGCAAAACTTCATGATTTCGCGGCGAACATGTAATTCGAAAAGCTTAAAGAGCGGTATATAGCCGCTGATGTACGTCGAATTGTGACGCATTTGATTTTAACTTCAATTTTCCCTTAGATCATGCTTCACGGAATGAGTGCGATTGATCGACATAGCTGTAAAGTGAACAGGTGTAATCTAAATTTCTAGAAATTTTGCGAAAATGTAGGCTACGTCTGGAAGTGTTTCCCCAAATTACCGCTGCGCATAAATGAGAAAACGTTAGCAGGTGCTGAGAAGAAGATTGATGATGAACGCTTGTTACCTGGGAATCTGAAACCGGCTGCAGCCTAAAATCCATGCCTTCTTTTTACTTGTATTTTCCTTTGAGAGAGATTTGAGCTCGTAAACAACCTCGTTTACTTCGATTGCGAAGGTCCGACTTTCCCACAGCTTGACGGGTTAACAAATGTTCGTCTTATGCAAAGCGGTAGCCCAAAGGAACGCTATAAGATATACGAGTATGCTCCTCCGGTTGTTAACTACGCTGCTCTTCTCGGGAACCAGACATCTCAATTTACTCACCTAATTAAACGAAATTTCTTCCGTTAATACTGTTATTTCTTTCCGAATTTTCTCTCCGAATTTCTCTGCATGTCGCGCGGAAACCCCGTGAGAGAAACAGAAATTCGTTCCGCGATTAACTGAACCGAAATTCGGCTCAATTTTTGTCACACATTGTGGCGACAATCTTCTTCCCATGGCCGAGGTTTCTGTTCATTAGTCATGAGAATCCTCGTTGGGCACCCACCTGTTCCATTGTTCCCTCCATATGCGGGATCCAGTGGAGAGGAAACATGCTGGAACATATAAAATGATCAAATTTGTCTCGCCGTGCAACAGAAGGGAGGAAACTGCATCGGGATCCTTTGCTTCATCCGCAGAGAAGTTGCGAAATTTCGTGACGGATTAGGTTATCTATACTGTACAATTTCACTCGAAAAGCATTTTTCGATCCGTGAATATTACTTTCTTCATTGGTTGCGTGACAATTTTTCAGACGATATAAACTCCAGGATTTTCACCCGGTGATACACTTATTCCCGTTCTCGCATCAGTTTTTAGACAACATTTTCAAGCATAAAGCAGGGATAATTGTGAACAGAATGGTATTCGCAGAAATGCCACCCAAAATTGTTCAATGTGGACATTCAAGGAAAAGAAAAGTTGCCGTTATTGGGTGAATACGCACATAATCTAAATTACAAAGTAATATAGAAATCAATGTTGCAAATATTTTCTAAAAATGGTACTGTATGCATAAAGAATAATGTTCTTTCATCTAAATTGCAACACTGATTTGACATGATGATCACAAGGTGACACGCAAACGTTGCCATAAGCAGTATAAAAAGTCCTAAGAGGAAGGAAGACATCGGAAAATTCTGAAACAGATCGAATGAAGAAGCTATGCAGAGATAAAAAAAAAAAAAGGCCCGCGATAGAATCTTGTCCTCTCGAAAACTTGTCGACACACTTCAAATTCGACTTGAAAAAGCGACCGACCGCTCACGATCGACTTCATAATGATTGATCCGCTGAGATGCTTCAGAAATCTGAAACCAACGTTTATCCCAACGCTTTTCTGATTGATTGAAAAATTCATTTCCAAACACTTGATCGAACGAATGTAGCAAAATCAAGCGGATTTTTCTGGCTGATTTTTGTGACAGGTTTTTCTGTCTCGAGGTCGATAAGTTTTGAGACAACATTTTCTTCTTGATGTAACGCTATCAGTTACTAGCTGCTGTGCGTTTGTCATCACAGGATAATGCGCATTTATACTTCCTTCAGTTTTCTCTAAAAGTATCCTGGATTATCTTTCAGAAATAATATCGCTTATACGACTTCCTAAGTCCACAGATGATCTTTTGGAATCTAAAAAAAATCAGAAATGTTGATACACTGGAGTCTCATAAGCTATGGAATGATGATGCAACTTTGCTCCCTTATGAGAACTTCTTAAATTCCTCCCAATAATGTTGAAATTACACTTACCTACACCGCTTTAGGCGCATTTATATGACAACGAGGGGCATTAAAGAATATTTCTGCTGCGAAAAATATCTGTGCTTTCTCACAAGGTTTGAAATGCTGAATGGTCAGGAAATATACAGTATTTGTACACTGTAATTTTAAACTGTACTTCATCCTATGGAAGTTACTCAGCATGTTTTGGATATTCTCATAGGAGTCAGTCGAAAATAAATCTCTCTCAGGAAGGGAATGTACTCGGCCAACATTTTCCACTTTCCAGATGGAAGCTCGGTTAGAACGTTTCCACGTTTTCAAATCGGTGATTTCGTTTCCGCATTTCATATTGCGTCTCGGAGCAAAATTTTTGGAAATATTCTCACGTTTCAACATGGAAAGCTGGGTTGAGGTCTACGACATCACGCGAAAGATTAATTTGTTGTCATTCGGCCTGCCGATCTCCGTGACCGATAATCCTTTTCATTTCCCCGGATCCGTTGAGCGATTTTATTTTCGCGTGCTCTTATGCAACCCAGGTCTTTGAATCCTTTCCCTCTAACATCGGGGCCCTGATATCGGCTACAGATACACTGTATTCACCTTGCCAGGTGATCTGTGCACCATGCGTGCCTCTCATGGAATGGTTCCCTGACTCCGCGTTTCCTGTCTACGTCCGGAAACGACGTTGCTTGATTATGAAGAATGGGGGGATAATTGATCAGGTTAACTCGCGGCATCTGCGAGCAAAAGCAGCCGCATGCCACGGTGCTGAGAGAAAAGCCCAGTCATCGCTCGCTGCTTGTGCAATGACCGCACCGGGTCATAACTCATTATCCCCGGCGGCCGAAATGAAAGCTTGTCGAATACCTTACGACACTCCAGTCTCCTTTCCCGGCCGTAGTAGATTTTCTTCGCGGCGTTTTCCCGTTGGCCAAAGGGGAAATGTGCCAGCATTCATCGACCGGGACTGCATCAAGCGCCGCTGATCTTGTGCAGTAATTTCTGGAAAATGGAAGCAAATTTGTCATTTGACAGGAAGGCCAAGCACATCATCCGCTTTATTTCCGTTTGGTTATAAGCGAGCTTTTGTCTGCATATTCCATTCATATGCTGACGTTCAATCAAATTTGCCGGAATTTATCGGAAAAATTATTGGGGATTTTGGAGTAGCCTTTCAATTACATTGCAGTACTGTACTGCAGGGAATGGATTATATTTGAGCTGGTAAACGCGTACCTTCATCTGGACCAACACATACCGTTGATAATAAAAAGTTAATGCAATATTACTCAAGGGAAATACAGTACAGTATTCAACACTAATCTGACATGATATCCCAAATATGCCGGTACATCGAGAGCAAAAAAGTTCCCTCGAGCTCTCATATTTTTTAGCGATGCGTTGTTCACTTCTCTCGCTTCATCCATGGATCGTACAGCACATGAAATCTATTCTTTGTTATTGCACTTTCATTAAAGATTCCGACTGGGTCAATCGATGCCAAAAAAAAAAGTAGGTTCTACTGCAATATTTACGCAGCAAAAACGGATAACTCTGGAGAATTTATTCCCGTGCAGTTTTTATTTTCTCCACGTACAATTCTCACATTGTTTTAGATTTAGAACCTTATCGTCGGGTGCTAACATGTGGAATAGCTTTCTTATCTCGGCGCTGATAACAGCATAGCAGCAGCAGCAGAGAAACACGAGCTGTTCGCGATGCTGTATTGACAAAACGAAGGCGGAAGCAAATATGATCATGATTTTTTTTGGGCAAGAAGAATTTATTTTGACTCAGGGAAGCTCTGTCGGAAGAAGTAGCAGGGAGAAAATCTTGGAATGTGGCTCTTTCCGGTCTCACGGTACTTTGAAGATAATTTCAGAATATAATTCTGCAAAAAAAAAAATTTTAGATTGAGGCTATAAAAGAAACTGTATGTTCTCGTAGTACCTGTACGACAATTCAAAGCTGACGTCCCATTCAAGCCCTGAAAACAAATTTATCTGCTTTCCAAACGTATTTTCCGGGATACGGTATTTACGCAATTATAGGCCACGAGGCTTTTTTTTTGTTGAGTGAGCTGCGAGAGACAAAAGCGACTTATCATCAATATAAATATAGCTTGTGTGATGGCCTGTCGCTTCGACATTACTTGACATTTTTATCGATGATTTGAATCCCCTAATGGCCTAAAACATCAAGCATCGCAAATATGCCCAGAAAATGAAAAATGCAACGCTTTTCAATCACTGACCATCTTAGCACTGCAAATTCCCCGTTTAATCAAACCTTGCCCTGAATTTTTTGTCCAATATTTTTCATATCCTTTTAATGAGATTGTAAACTTCTGACTAAGTAAATTACGTCTTCCAAACCTATCATCGTCTGCGTCGTGTGAAGTTTTTCTTTTTCTTTAAATCATTATTCAAAACCAGGATGCCGCTGGCAGTCGCACGCATACACGCGGCGCATGTAAATATGCGTGTACAGTGTATACTGCAAGCACCTCATGGCGCTGACCTGTGCCTATTCAAAAAATTCAGGTGAAATATCGATGAGAAAAGTGCTGTTTACAGTGAAAGAGATGAGGGCTTTTGCAGAGTCGTCCGCCAAAATGCAGTACTATATATATATATATATAGCCCATAAATTGATACGCTTGTTTTCCCAAGTGCAAGCGAAGTTCTCAATAAATTATCGTATAGATTTTAAACCTCGGTATATCATCGTGTGCAAATGCTTGTTTTGCTTGAACAACTGGACGGACGTCGTGTGCTACGAAGGATTTTGTTCCTGCCAGCACATCGAAGCTTTTTTCTGACACTTTTATCTATTTTATTCCAGGTATTCCACGCATACCGGAATGCAGCGATCATTTCGAAATCGGAGGGCGGCAGTGTGGGCCGACCGAGAAAAGTTTAAAGCCTGAGAAGAATCCACACGCGGTGCAACGCGGATACTCGACTATCAGAGCCATGGAACCCACCGGGAATCCGGGTCATTGCGGGAATGGGAATCGCGGATTGACCACAGCAGGTGGTGCTCAGCTGAATCCCTGAGCTTTTTTCGTAACACGACTATAGATCGAAGGTTGTCCGAGTCGGTGCTGCATACGGTAAATAGGGCTCGCGTAACTCTCTCTGGGGTCACATTTCCGAAAGTCATTCACAGCAATCACAGGTGATGCTCATTTGCATTTATGTACACAAAATGTTGGTTTTTGTCACATGCAAATTCGTTCCAGATTATTCGGACACTCTATTAGGACCTTAGCACCTACGTGCTTTGAAGGATGTCCTACAAGAAGAGATCTCAAGGTATCCCAAAACAGCGGGGAATTCGGATACAGTCCTGATTTCAGATGCCTGAAGCACGGTTATAGATTTACGCATGCTGATGATGGTTATACTGAATTTGATTTTTACCTTTATCCTTTGACTAAGATTATTTGGCCTTTAGTGATTGATATTAGGTAGCATTAGTTTGCAGCTTTCCGGAATCACCCTACTCTGAAGAGTCTGAACTGAGCTGAACAGCAAGCTTTATTTCCCGCTTTTCAACGTTCACAAGGTTCAATCAATATATGTTCCGTACTCATAATACCATACTCAAGCATGAAAACCTCTTCACTGTTACAGCGTTTGCTCGATTCTTAAAACGAACTGCTTGACAAAATTTTCAGCCACAAATTCGTGGGAATTCTCGCCTTCAGGGACACATATTCCTATCTTCAAAATGTTTGCGACGATTCAAGCAATAATATTGTCAGCAGATACGAAATTATACGTTCAGTACATCAAAACAAACAATATTTCATTCGTTCAAAATTTGAATGTGATTACTTATACTGCATGGCCATATTTTTTAGATGCATTCATTGAACAGCTTCGCTTAACGCCAATTTCGTGTTCACGAAGTTAGTTTGTCACATGCTTATGTTCTTTCCTGTAATTACGCATTCGAAAAACAATACCGTGAATATCTCGAATTGAAATTTATTTTTAGGAATTGTTCATGCTTTAGGAGAACGATGTTCCGATGGACATTACGCTGCACACCACGTGAAAATTTCGATGACCGTTGATGTAAGCGTTCGTTTATTCTCTGAGCTTGCGCAGATAAATCCAATAATGAGAAAAATGCAATGGTTCGCTTACTTGAAGGCAATACAGAATATCAACCATATTCTGTGCATGATGGACCACACCCAAACTCCCCCGCAGCTGTGAAGGAAAAATGAAATTATTTCTTCTTATGCCTTAGAATTGCAGGTATAGTTTTCCCAGACGACGCGCCGTTTGCAGGGGCCTTCATCCGTGAAGGATAAAAAAATTTAAAGCATGTGCAGAGATCAAGAATGGTATGGTATTTTCTGGGCATTCTTAAACGGCCAACAGTTCAGTGGAGGACTGCAAGAAGCAAGCAGATACGAAGAGGCTTCACGATATCCTGGAGAACGAAAGAACGCGGACCCGAAGAACGACGCGTTACACGGCGGAGATGCGGCTGCCTCATTTCCTTCAACAGGAAACCTTTGTTTCGCTTCTTTTCCATTCTTTCACTCGCTTCTTTCGGCGCCGTCGCTCTTGGCTACCTTTCCTTTTAGCTCGGTCGCGTTTCCTGGAACGAGGAGCCACGGATAGGTCCTTAATAAATTTGCCAGTCACGGCCAATTTCCTCTCAAGTGCAACCTTCTCGCCTTACCCTCCTTTCGCGGCCGTCCGGCGGGAACGAAGCGTTTCTGTAATTTCCGGGTGTGAAACGCTGTCATCGAATTACCACAATATGCTGCGTTTGCTTGAGAACGACCCCTCTGAGCTACATCGGTTCTCGCAATGATTACCCTGACTCGAGTGGTTCATTCCAGAAGTTGGGGTTGCCTGGTGCTCAGGAAATTCCGTGCGACGAGTTCACCTCTGCAGTACGCACAGACAGAATGATTATAGCACTGTATTGCTCTGTAGTTGATCAGAGCAGTTTCATTCGAACGTATCATACATGCACGTTGAAAGTATTCGTTTTTTTTTTAGGCACACCAACTGCAAATGAAAAACCTCAGTCGTGTTTGCATCTGACGAATTGATTTTTCGCACATGTATGCTTCGATTGAGGTTCGTTATAAATTAGTTTTCACTTATGGTTCTTGCTCGAAGAAATAATACCACATTTGGCATTGGCAACGCGCAATTTCTTTCCAAATGACATTTTTTAAACCGACGATTTCATTTCTGTTGAGCACTAAAATGGCCATGCAGCTTTAGTAAAAAAGACCTTCGGCATCCCTCGGAATTATTGCTGTGGGGAGTGCCAAAGAAATCGCGAAGCAAGACTCAGAACACCACCTGTCCCAATTAATCTGGAACAAGAACGCGAAGAATTGAGCATTGGAGAAAAATATAGCAGTAATATCAACGTATTTACGTTAATCGCGAATCCAGAAAATTCGATTCATTTGGCTACGCTCATTCTTCATTGAACTTCATACACAAGGTTACCTTTTTTCCAACAGTCACCTAAAACATTAAACGCTCCTGCATTTTGATGAAAAACCATTGCAGGTTTTTTAGTACTGTACCACTTGATTGTAACTCTTCTTCAACATTCTGGGTTGCATTTCGGAATTATCAGGCAAGAAGGCAAACATTTCATGCATCCGCGTGGGAAGAAATGGACTTCATTAGCCCAGTTCTGCCTCCCACGTTTCACTCAGAAAAAAGAATTTCGTGAAGATGCTTGAAATAACCTGCATGCTGTACGACGGGTTTGCTTAATTGTTCCTGGTCAGCTTTATCATGATGCGGTACTTTTGTCATGAAGAAAATTTTGACTATTCACCTTCATTTTACTGGACTCTCTTATTCAGCTTGATCAATGAAGTATTTCTGCGATAAATTTATGCTTATGCAATTCCATAACAATTTGGCAATACAGTAACCTTTTCATTGTATCGATCAAGACATGATTTTTTCCGGCAAATCTCTCTCATCGATTTAGTTTGTTTTTCGTGCCATATGATATGTGAATACCAAAATTCCGATTCGAAATTTCCTCAGCATATTCTCAAATAATTTTTGTTCTTCCTTTTTCATAAACCATTCAAGTTTTCTATCTATAAACTTTTACATTTTAAGCAGTGCTCATCGAACTTTTCATATCTGCACATTAGCAAAATTAAGAGTCATGCTTAAGGCCGCCGAATCGGGAAGATAAATTCTCCTTGGTCCAGCTCATGACCTCAATCATGTTCAGTACTATATGGACATAAAATGGAGAAAATTTTCCCCGAGGACACGTTGAAATGTCTGCGAACAGTTCTGACCAGCATCGAACCCCAGACCGGGAATCGAAAAAGACTGATTGAAAATGTTCGATTCGAAAACTGAAGCCTGGGTGACTATCGGAGATCCTAAATTACTATCCTGTACTGTCTTCACTCGTGTGTCATGTATATGCTGTATTTATGTGCGAGCCCATGCTTTTTCATGTCGATTTAAAATATATATAATTATGGTAATTTGTGGCACACACAAAAATATGGCTATCATTGTGAATTCGCCGCTTCTGGAAATTATTGCATGTCATTGTAATGACGGGCTCCAGTATCCACCACACCTCACGGATTCTTTGCATCAGAAACATTCATCATGCGCGTGATAATGCACAATAATCATGGCCTGACACGAGGGATGCATTTTGCTTCGTAGAAGTTCGCGTTTGGGTTAAGGAATCATCGATGTCTAATTTTTACGTAAAATTTATGATTCGGGGAAACTCACTGCCTGAGTAAAGAAAAAACGCAATAGTTTCATGAAATCCATTCAGAAAACTAGAATTTTATAGAATTCCAAGAATTTCTTCTTGGATTCGCATTACAAGGATGGTTGCTAAATTTTCTAGCTTCGGAACCATACATAAAGAAATAAGAACAAAAGTGACACTCGTGAACTTGGACTCGCTTAGCAACCGTGCGTTCAACTTGCAGACATGAATCATTCTTCGCTAGGCTTGAACCTGATGATTTGTGCATTTTTTCGCCAGCTTTTAACGTATGTTCTGGAATAAATTTTTTTTAATTTTTATTGATTCGATCTGGTACGAGAAGTAGATTAAGTTAAACTTAATTTCCATACAATATGAAGTAAAAATAATTTGGACACAGAAATACGGTACTGTTTACGATGTCTTTTGTCACGACAGAACCATAATGTTTGTGGCTACAGTCCGGGTGGCACTCATGAAAAAGCTGTCATAAAAGGCGTCAAGCTGCTCGACACCGAAAGTACAGAATTTAGTATAGTATTGTGCTGTATATCCGATGCAGGTACTGTAGTTTCATTGCACTAGTTTGTGTTGACGTCAGAGATAAAGCTCGCAGTCTCGGGTTTCAGTGCACTTAGCGCGCTAATTGGTAGCACCCGTTTTCCTGCGCTAAGCATTCCAGAGAATGAACGCTGGCTATTACCGTCTGTCTGGCGAGGATGCGACTAAACAAAACAAAATATGAAATCTCGGGTGCATCGCCGTCGAGATTAGTAAAAGAAAGCCAGGTGTATGCATAAGCACGGCAAGAGATAGGGAAGCTTGCAGACAGGATCAGAAGCCAGCGGATGTGCTCCCGGCTTGTGATTCCCATGGCCTTTCAAAGCTATTCGAGGGGCGCCCACAAAATGCTGCCTCCGGGAGTAAAGTTTATTTTGATTGGTGTAGGTAGGGTTCTTGCATGTTCTTGCAAGAAAGTCGACAACACAGCGCATAGGATGAGGCAACAACGATACTGTACTTCGGTATTTATGTGTAGAAAGCATTCCACGGAAAGTCGTTTCTCTTGGGGCGAGGACGACTTCAAAAATAATTGGAGCACCTTCCATGAT
Organism: Notodromas monacha; assembly: GCA_905338405.1. Classification (NCBI taxonomy): domain Eukaryota; kingdom Metazoa; phylum Arthropoda; class Ostracoda; order Podocopida; family Cyprididae; genus Notodromas; species Notodromas monacha. Next base: position 272,894 of record CAJPEX010000026.1, on the reverse strand, counting down.
TTGCAGAGCTAAAAGCTAGTTACAGAACCTTCTTTCGCTCAAGACCTCTTTGTTGTATTCACCTATACTGATTGATCTGAACTTGTTTTTGCTTAAAACTGGGCAAGAAATTACGACGAATATTTCTTGGACGAACTGGGCAAAGTTATCAAAACGCTATAAACCGTCCTCTCCAAAATTTGGAAAGAAAAGAATGGGTTCATTTCACAAGTAAATATTTTGCTTATTGCGGTTCAATAGATTTTTAAATGTTTCTTTGAAAATTAATTGTGCATCTCTTACAGTGTGGACATTGTACATCAGTATTTCAGTACCGTAAATATGGCATTCACCAATTCACGCCTTCTAAATTATGCAGTCATCACACCGAAAAAAATGTCCAAGTGTAATGATGATAAAAACTATTGTACTGTACAGTGCAGACTGACACTCGTCTGCAGACCGCAGTACTGACACATTTTAAAACAATAAAGTTTGACTCGAAAAAATTCCGTCCATCAAAATACTTTCTCACGTAGGATTTTTTAGACCTAAACACCCGAAGTATCTTCAATACACGTATGAGGAATTCCTCTGAAGTGATATTTTCTGCATGGATGATCTTTTTCTTCGGTCCCCTCAAAACCATTGCCAGAAAAGTCAACCAAAACACGTGCATTTTCAGTGCGAAGAAAGTTTCCCGTAAGTAAGTTACGGTACGCTATCTACTGCTCTAATTTGCCAAGTTCTTATGCACAGGGCACGTACTTGTAAATTTCTTTAATCGTGGAATTGATGCAATATACTATAATTGTATGCATGTCTTCGGGCTCAATCAACGCTGATGCGAGTCGAGATGGTAAAAAAAGTCATAATTATTGTTATGCTTGAACATCGTTCCCATTTCATTTCTTTCTTTTAATGTCAATAGACGGCCATCAGAAAAAGTATGGTTCTAAGTACACTATTTTTCCTCTCTATAGGTGCAATAATTCTGAGTTCTAGACGCAGCAATGCGATTCAAAATTGTGCAAGAAATAATCCTCATGAAGTACGGCGATTTTTTCGGATTCTCGGAATGAACAGAAAAACATGAAAACCAGGACAGTTGCCATATTTTCCATGAATGGAACACCATATTTTGAAATCGAGAGCTAATTTTTTCAATTTTTACAAATGCAACGAGTTGTCATGCATTTTATGCAAGGTCATTATGCCCGTAAGTTTTGTAAAATCCGATCTAGGATAATTTGCTGCTTTTTCTGCCTCGAATTTGAGGGCGATAAAAAATAATTTTTGCTCATTTGTTTGTGGCATTTTTGCGGGATCGACCTTCCATTTAATGCATATCCTCGCTGAATCGAACCGTTGGACTCACGTTATTACCTGTAAACAGTATACTGTACCTGTATTCAGGCAGGGTCGTCAAATCGTAATTTAGTTCAATGTTTCTTAAGATCCGTGAGTTCCGAATGATGCAAATCCATTCTTGATAGAGCTTTACACACACGATTATAAAAATCATGTTCTCCATAAATGATCTTCAAAAACGAGAACGCTTCATATACTGGAAATATCCCAACGACATTCGCATTTCCGTCTCAAATATTTTGCGTTTAATCGAAAGTATTCAACTTTTCAACTTCAATAGGAAAAAACCTCTCCGTGTCTGATTTCAAGAAATTTAAAACACTTCTGGTGGGTTGTCCCTTGTGGCTATTTTTTCCATCAGGTCTTAACCATGAATTTATTCTCCAGTTCATGGTAACATATCAAGTAAATAATTTTAAAGCATGGACCATGTCCTCCCAATACTTCAAACAATTTGTTTTCGGTATATACTGTATACCCTCTCCTCTCGAATTTCCACCCAGTAGGAGCAGTTCATGCGTATTAAACACGTGGCCTGTCCGCCTTTAATCGCGTGAAGGTATGGAAAACTTTTCTTCTCATTTTAGCTGGAGCTATGAGGATTGTGATTGTTATCCGCCGCAATCTCTCTTCAGTACTTAGATTCATAGTTTTATGCACTCATGACATCGCTGTTTCAATTGAAAATCCTGTACAGTTATGTGATGGTAATAGCTTTTGGAGGGAATAAAAAAAACTTTTGGAACTGCCCCTCTTCGGGAACGCCGCGAGACCAGCTGCGCGAAACCGTGAACTCGTTTCTGTTGTGCCGTAGTAATCGTCGCAGTGCGCGAGGCGCTGCAGCTGGGAGTGCATCGGTGCCTGTGTGTCGCCCATGGCATGGGTGAGGGGCTATAGGGGGACGAATTCCTTTCGTCGGTGAATCCTGGCGTGCATCCTGAATGATCTGCGTGCGTGAAACGGACTCCCCGACATGTTCTGTGAAAGAATCGTAGTGCATTCCAATACGTGTTGTCAGTGCCTCTCAGACTTCATGCTTCGCGAAGGTGTCTGGTTTGTTGCTGGCGCGAGATGTGTCACCGACGGCATTCCCGATCAACGCATACCTTCGTTGCTAATCCAGCCTTCGAACGAATTTCCCCTGAAGTGTGGGATGTATCCGATGAGTTTCGAACTTTCGAAATGTATCCGGTGAGTTTTGGTGGAACCGCAAGAGCTTGCGTGACCGAGGAACAAAGCAAGGTGCTACGCTTAATTTTAACTGAATCGGAAGAACGCAATCAAGCATGGATCCAGATCGAACTTTGATCTGCCGCTTTCTTGTTATGCAGTCATCCCAGTGTGGCATGGGCCTCTGTTTTCGTTTTTCTTTTTAACTGCCCCCCCCCCCCCCTATTCTCCGAGAGTCCACCGTCGGGTTTCCACCAAATATTGAGAAGTTCGTGGGTTGCTTTGCCTTTTGTTTTTTGTGGGGAATTGTGTTCGCCAAAAATATCTTCGTGGGGTGCACTTGTTTTCGAACTCACAGCGAGGTCCATGACCATCCGCGGTTAACTTTGAAAAATGAATGGATTAAATACGCTGACTTGTGATTAGAACCAACGCAATCTGATTGCTTGTGCAGTACTGCATTATAAATGAGAAGTTGGAAGAACAGGGGGACAGAAGACCCCGAGGAAGTATGGGCATCCGCACCTGTTCGCTGCATTCCTACTTGATACAGTACCTCTACTTCCAACTAACCAAGCTGATGTAATCAAACTGCCTGTAATGGAAATTATTTTGATAGTGTAAGCTGTTACTGTGATGTGAGAAGTGTGGGGACAGCAGCAAAACCCAAGAACCGAAGAATGAATGTTTATTCCATCGCGTATCAGTCCTTTCATACACGTCAGTGGTGCTTATCCTGCGACATGTCGAGATGAGGCAAAGATCGTGTGAACTGTGACGATTCTCCCCGCTCAGTGACGACGGATGAGTCGAGCAGGTGCAGGGCAAACACCGGGAATGGGTTCTAGGCTGCAATTCGTGCGCCATATGGCGACCCGGAGCTGCTATTTCGCTGTTGCTCGCGAGCGCAGAAGCGCCTAGTTACGTGATGGCAGCGTGGCCCGGAGCCAGCCGCCCCACGAACCTTCTTCGGCCCGATCTGACTCACGCGGTCGTGAGCGAACCCAGAAAACCTGCGTAACAACTGCGCACCGAAGCACTAAATCATCGTCGGGGAACCCAAGCCCGTCGCTGAATTCCAACAGGCCTGAATGAGAGGCAGGGAGAGAGGAAAGGTTTCTGCAGTTCTTTTAATTCGTGCGCGAATTCCGTCATAGGCGAAATTTTTTCAATTTCCAGCTTGAATGCCGTTCAGGGACGTCAGTCCTGACTGCTCAAGCTTTGGTATAGCCACCGTCCTAATTACAGTATTGCGCTTCGGTTATTCCACTCGAATCATATGCTTTGAAAGTAGCTAAACCATTTGAAATACAGTAATTTTATGCTTTCATTCGCTGAACCGGACGTATCACATGCTGGTGAAATTGAACGTTTCATTTTGAACGTTCAGTAATACACAGAATACTTTCGTGCAACATTTCGTGTAATTACTATACGTAATTTTATCGAAATATCTTCTACTCACGAAGATTGTGTTTCTCGCGATGCGAGCATAGTGAAGAAGTTCCACAAGAACTTACAAACTTTCCGGCTAGAATAATAACCGGGTTCCTTCTCCGGTTGATCAAGTAAGTACAGGATCTCGGAAAATCAATGGATTTCGAGAATGATATCAAATTTTTAAAACGACAAAACGACTTAGCTTTCTGCTAACATCAATGCACAGCAGCCAAGATAATTATCCCGGGTAATTATATGATCAAATGATGTCGCAGCAGCTCGAATTTGAATAATACGAGCTGGTTTCTTTCCAGTCAATAAATCAAATCACTGGCACTACTGGTCGAATGCGTGGTAAAAAAAAATTGTATCCAGCTTAAACTGAGCAACACTACTGGTTAACTGGATATACTGTATTTTTATAAATCTTGGGTAACCAACAGCAATTATTCAGTATACCACAGTAAAATTTCTGCGTGTGGACAGCAATCCTGATTCCTGGTCGTAGCAACAAGCCTTATTTGGTGAGAGCTTCAGTAATGCTTGAGGTGAGTGTAGGGAACTGAAGTGAAAAATCCAAGGTGTGTCCCGTCTCCTTACATGGGTGAAGTGTAGTCTTCTATACGGAATGCTCCGAAAGCTATTCCTCCCGTGTGAGGCAGCTGCATGCCGTAAGTATGTGAATAATCATTAATGGGAACAAGGGAAAAGGGGTTTTTGTTTTATAAATAATACTCGTTGAAATGAAATATTAATAAAATTACTTATTTTCGTGTGTGGCCATTTTGTTTGATCCGTCTGATTCTGCCTGAGAACGTCGGTGCCAATTGAAAATATTCCGTAGATTTTATCCTACTTCTAACATCCGAAGTGCTCCAAACGTGTTCCTGTCACGTTCTCTCAAACAGATTACTGTACATGAGCAATATTTCCATGTTGCTCGTACGCATAAATCCAGACGTTGTTTTTTCAGGATTTGTGTTTTTGAAGGCTATTTTAGGTTAGTTCCAGCGATTTCAGCTCGAACTCTTCATCTGCTACTCCAGGGCTATGCTCCTGCCACCTTCTTGATACACCATGCGGCCAATTAGCTCCGGATCTGTCCTCAAGCTTGGATTTTCTGAAATATGTCCTAGATTTGAGCTCAGAACATGGTTTACTATCACCGTAATCGACGTATAATTCCCAGCGCGGATTTTCTTCCATAAGGGATGCACAAAATTTCAACTGGGGGTTTGAATACTGGAGATCATGTACGAGAACGCTCTGCATCCACAATATTCTGAGTTCGCAAATGTGCGGGCTGCCTGAAAAGTGCAGCAGGAACCACCAGTGGCATGCATACCACGGGTTGAAGAGCCTTGCTGTAGCTCGCGCGGGAAACTACGGGGTTGAGATACTGCGGACCAATATCTGATCTCACCTGTGTTTAGTTTATTTCGGGGGAGTTGTATCGCGTCGATTTGAGTCGGAACCCGCGCCAATTGCGTCATCGGTGCTTGGTGCCGCGGTCCGAGGAAATCCGATTCCGCGGCTCGCAGTCTCCGTTCCTAACGCGCCTGCGAAACATCTTTGCGGGATAAGGAAATAATTCGGGTCGCGAGGAATGCTGGTCTTGTCCCGCGGTTGCGACTGTCTTCCAGCCGCGACGAGACCAGGCAGCTTTGATTGTCCCGCGACGCTGCTGTAAGTCTTTTCGCGTCGGGGCGTCTCGCCGCTGTTCTATCTCTGTCTCCGAAAATTATTATTTTTTCCTTCCATTCCGTGCGGTAACGTATATTTCTCCGATCGAACGAGTGCTTTTTCACTCAACGCCCGCAGGTGTTTTTTCTTTCTTTGGAAATGGCCGAGAATCGTGAGTTCGGATGGCGGACCGTGATCCAGCTGGTAACCTCCCGTTCGGCGCCTTCCTGGAGGCTGTCTCGATTTCTAGACAGTATGTGTGATCGATACCGAACTTTTTTGGCTCCGGTGCCATTTCACCTGTCACTCGCTCGTTACACTAACCACAACTCGTATCTTCCCGTTTCTGCAAATCATCCATCAGTCTTGACGTGTGACATGCTGGAGAGCATGTGAAAGTGGATTCATTGGGTTGAACCGTCTGACGAATGCCTTGCGAGACCTTCGGTGTTTTTGTGAAGTGTTCCATGTCTGGTTTTGTTCCCATGTAACTCTTCTTCTGTTAGCGTATAATTACGGCGCACGATGAGGTTAGTTCGTCTGGTGCTTCCTTATGGAATGATCGAAGGTGGCCTTAGAAATACTGGTATCATTTTTTCCCATCTTGAAGTGTTACTTTGATTGACTTACTTTGTCCTTTCCAATTGGAAACTCATTATCCAACTGACACCAAATCGAAGAGTGTACAACTACCATGTATGTATCGTAGTAGATGATCGGGTTTGAACCCAAAAATAGTCCCTGAACTGATTACTGTGTTGCCGTATGGAATGACAGATCAATACAAACTCCCTTGGCAGTACGCAAATTATTGAATCCCGGAAATATATGCCGGGCATGATTTATTGTAAGTTCGAATACTTTATTATATTTTACCCAAATAACAATAGGGAACAATGCTCAACACATTGAAGAATGCAGTATCAACAAAATTTTAACCACTCAAGAAGTGATGCTCGCGGCATTTCTCAAGCCGCTAATACTGTACGAGTGTACAGTATACTTACTTTTTTCAAAAACTTTTTTTGCAGTATATCATCTGGGTATAGGAGTTCACTAGTGGTAACCTTAGGATATCGGGCAAAAATTATGTCCATTATCGAGGGTACCGCTGTACCGATTACTGAAATGCAAAATTACCATGGGTCAAAAGAGCACCTCGTCAATTTGCATGGAATTTCACCGTAGAAGGTTTTAATTTATCAAATTGCAGGCAGTGAGGTGACTTCTAAGGTTCCCCGAGAATGTTACTTGGTTAAATTTTAATCAAATGGATGGACAACGAAGCTTCTTTTTAATATTCTCATTCATCTCGTCGTTTTCCATTGCTACTACGGGTAATGAATCAATACCTTGCCAACAAATGAACCTTGTTTCAAGGTACAGTATTGGAAAAAAAAATCTTTGAAATAAACAGCATATTTTTCCCGAAAATAAGGAATCCAACGTTTCGACGGCGGCTTCTCATCACATCTTGCCATCCGTTTAATGATTTATGCATGTAGTGGAACTAAATATAGTTAGTTATGAAAACTAACGTCAAATATTCATTCCTCGAGTGTCGGTCTGAAGCGAGCACCCACCGATTATTTTTACTTAAATTACTAACTGCGATGAACTAGTTTTTGTGCATTTCGATTTCGAATTATAACCATGGCAATTAACTCTGAAAATCAGCAGCGATGTTCACGATAGATAAATGAAATCAATCGTTCTGGAATCTAAAATTTTGATCTCCGATTCGATCGTTCTTTATTTCATCGTTCTTTATTTCATCGTTCTTTATTTCATCGTTCTACAATAAGTAAAGTTTATGAATGATTGCGCGTGTTCCCTTTATAAATGATCAGTGAAATCGATCGAGGGATGACGAGTGTAATCGGAAAATTTTATAACCGTACAGTATTCTCATTTAATGTTCAACTGATGCCTTCGTGAAATTCTACTGTTGATCCACAATTGTGAAACGTGATTTTCGCGTGACCAGACGCTATGTTCATGTAGTAGCTCTTCCAGGATCGATTGCGTAGCTTGATTCAGCTGGCTTCGCCTGTGTTCTAGGCTTCATTCACATGCGAGTGACATGCGGGCTTCTGACCTGATGGATCGACTGATCCTTGCGATTGTGCTTAGTCGTCATTATAACTTGTCTTCGATGTTTTGCCATGTACAGTATTAATTTTTGCCTTCCCTCTTTAATCCGCTGTACTGTAAGCAAGAACGATTGTTTACTTTATCATCGACTCGAGTCACTGTGCCTTTGCAGGGTTCCGGCTTCTGTGTCTCTTCATCAATTCGCTCGGTTGAACATGGGACTTCGGATGAAGCTGCTGTTCAAAGTGGATGGGACGAACGTTTGCGTATAGCTGACTCACTTGAACTTATTTATTCGCGTTCAGGCGTCAATTCCTTGGTTCATTTAACAATGGGTGCATTGTGCGCATTGGTTCACACATGCTGTGTTTATTCCAGCGTAGATATTTATACCGTATGCGCATTGCAGTTTATTTAAAAAATGATATAGTGCATGCATGTATGAATATGTATGCGTATTTTTTATGCGCATGCGTTTGTTCAAAGTGGAAGAGGCAAACTTTGAGTTTTGTATTATGGTGTCGAGAGAATTTGTTTTGAAAGGTTACGCCAGATAAATTATCTTTCGAATACCAATTTCGAAAGCAGCAGCGATACAAAATGCATGTGTTGTACTGCACTATGATTATTATACCATAAAGGGTTTACCTTAGGGTAGGTATAGGGTAGGTTTAGGGTAGGTCTTTGAGCTAGACTGCTGCTATGCAGACAATTAAATTTCTGCACTTGATATCTCAATTTTATTCTATATTTACTGTATATAGTAATTGGCTGTATGGTTCATTAGAGATTATTACTGCACAGTAATCAGAGCAAGGTAATTAAAAAAAAATCTGTTCTGCGTTGTAGTCAAATGTGGGTTCACCGACGCGAATGATTTTCCCATCGTGTGCCTAAAGCGTATCTTCGCAGTGGGATTTGATCCTTCGTCACTCTTGAATTGACGCGTACGGTATTCTCACATCCAATGGTTGTTCATGGTTTCAGAGTTGGGGTGGATATTCAAGATGAAGCTAGTTTACCTGAAATTATGGTTATCTTACAACGAAACTCGAAGGGGATATGTTTCATTCCTTATCATTGATTTATTTCAATCCTTATCCTTCATTGCATTAATTCCTTGTTCATGAATTCTCCGGAATAATCAAAGTCGTTTTGTCGGGATAATGCGGACCAGTTTCCAATTTTCAGTTATTGTCTTTGATCGTTTTGTGTCGAGGATTGTGAGTTACGCTTTTTAGAACAAATTGATCGAAATTCAACGTGCTCTGATGATTTTTTAGAAATATTGTATTGCCGAGAACGGCTAGCTTTTCGGACATTTGTTTTCTCAAAAATTTGTATCTGTCCGACACCGTCAGTTTTTGCGTGAAATGTAAATACTGTACAGCTTATTTAGCGCACGAGAAGCGCTTTTGGTACACCTGCTCTCATGCATTCAGGAACAGACGGGTTTCAGTTCAAGCTTGTTCCAACAATAACGTTGTATTAAGCAAAGGTCAATTATTGGAGATAAGGTACTGTACAATATTTATGATCAATTATTCAAAATAAGGTAAAATATTTTGATTTTCTTTGACTTCAGTCAGGGCATTTCAACTCTTGAACTGATGGGATACTGTATGGTACTTTCAAGACGCGACAATTTTTGCATACCGCTGGAGGCCTAGCGAGATATAGAAAAGTTGTAAGATGGGATATTGTCCCGGCTCAAAGGCTATTCGTGTACCTCCTGCACAGTGCAAAATTATTAACTACCAACTAAGGCATGTGTATTATGCGTTGAAACAGGATGATTGGGAAAATCCTTCTTCGATCATCCTGAACCGTATCACGTTTTTCCTAACGTTGAGTAATATCGTAAAAATCTTTCCGTTTTTACCCGATAAATCTCGGGTGCTATTTCAGCTGAAGTGTGAAACAATTTAGATGAATTCCGACGAAGGTCAGTGTTTGATGGGCGCCTATGAAATTGAGTTTCGTAGAGCATGAGATGCTTGCGCCACGTTCTATGATGTCGGATCAAACGGACGGTATGTCCCAAATGGACGTCGCTGCTTTTTTTTTTTTTTTACTATGATGCCTGTCCTGATGAAGGAAAACTGTTGTTGCTGCAGAATTCGAGCGCAGTTGTTTGTTTCGTGGACGTGGGATAATGCGGACTGATTCCCGTGGTCTTCGGATTTTGAAGACGTCGGCAAAATAGAGTTTCGCTGAACAGAAGGTGCCCGTACCACGCATTGGCATGACGTCACAAGAGAGGAGGAAAAACAAAAACAAGGAAGCCCTCGCCCGCGCTGGAACCGAGAGGCTCGACATCCGTGCGTCCGAACGCAGGCTCGTTTTAGCCCCCGCGGCGTCGCCTTGGGCGTATTTCTTCCCTCGCTTTTGTTTTCGCTACGCGGTTTGGCGTGGAACCAAGGTCGGGCTCTGCGAGGTCCGCTTCATCTCGCGTTGTGCTGTGTGTTGAGCCTTCGGAACGAATAGTCCCATCTTGCATCGCGTATGATTTACACTCGCGTTCCGTCGCTCGCACGGACGAATTTGTTGGTCGGTTGCGGTGAGCGTTCCGTCTCGCGCATATGCGGGACAGTGTTGGTTTGCTTGGGCTCGCTCATCCTGGATAGTCGCTCTTCTGACGGTGGATGCGAGTTTTCATGTCCTCGCCAAGGCATTCGAACGGTGGTAGGTGATACCCGCGAAAATTTCGAAGGGTCGGAGGTTTGCTTTCGAAAGAGTGTTGCATGAGTTCGAAAGCAAAATGAGACGCGAAACTCAAGTGACGACTGAAGAGAAGCGGTTTAAAAATAGAGAAGCACCACGTTGATGAATAAGACGAGTATGAAGTTTTTCGTGAGAAGTATGCTGTTCTTTGCATGGTAAAGACATGAAATTGTATTCCCTTAGTCAAAGCTGTGGTACAGTATTTGTGGAACACGTTACCCTGGAAGGGGAATGCGAACGCGAACAGGACAATGCCTTAAACGTGGTTCACACCAAGAATTCCTTGGACCACGTCTTTCAACCACTTCGTAGATTGCGCCATTTAAAATATGTGTATTATCAGTGCTCCACCTGTTGGTAGGACAACGTGACTTGCGTGACCATGGTCGAAAAGCCTAATACAGTAGTGCGCCAGCGCCAGGTTTACCACTTCGTCAGGATCAGACGCAAGTTTAGTGTTCATTGGGGTCGCCAGAAAAAAAGGCGGCATACTGTATTCTTCAACATCCATGTCTCGCTCTTAAGACGCGATGGGTTATGCAAGGCTTAGGCTTGTCAACTCCATGGCAATTCGACGTACCGCCTGCTGAGTGTCCTTTTACTAGCATTGATACGCGTAATTGTAGAGGAAGCCCTTGTTTTCTCAATCCCTGCAGGAAAATTTCTTGGGCACGAGTACACACTGTGGATTTAATCCATGTTTACAACAAAACGTGTGCTGCACGAAATTTCAATCGTGCAGGCAGCGTAGTGTTGCGTGAGCATTTCTTGGCCTGCTCTCACCGGGATGGTCATAGATGGTAGTTGCCATAATGATGCAAAATATTTCAAAATCAATGGTATTTTTGCGCCGTTGGGGACTTCAACTTGCGTGATGAGCTGAATGGAAGTGTTGCTTCGTTGTTTGGGTTCTTAGATTTTCCCTTTGGCACGCGCTCAGTATTCGTATGGGTTACCGGCAGGTGAAAGCATTCGAGCCGAACGTTGCAGGCGCGACGTGAAACACTCTTTCGGGCGGATTTCCTGGTTTCCCTGCGTTGTTGCACTTTTCGCACCACGGAAGTTGCGCGGGGTGCTGCCAGCAAACTCATAAGAACTCCCATCAGCTGCAGGAAAGGGGCTCAGTAAAACGGCAAAAAAGAGAATTCCAGTCATTCATACACTCCTCGTATGCACTTCCCCCCCCCCCCCCCCCCTGGAGGTGCGACTTTACTCTCTTGAAGGCCCGGCTCCCCACGCCCTTTTTTATTTGACAAGACGTCGCTTTTGTTGCTCCCGCCCCTTACTGCACTCGAGCGACGAATCATGGTCACCAGCCAGCGTATTTATGCAGCATCCCGTTTATGCTTGGTATACGCGCCTGAAATGCGTGTTGAGAAAATGTAGATATTCTCTTCGAGCATCCCACGATTTTGTCAATATCGCGGCAGTCTTTTGATTTTTTTGGTCGAATTATTCAGAATCTAATCGATGAGCAGTCAGACTGCCGAAGAGAGCAGAACTTAGACGAACCGCAATTTATACCCCCTCAACATAAAAAGGGGCGCATCACGAACTGGTATCCCTGCAGCATGCGACAGCGCGTTGAGGGCTTTCATGGTCCGTGGTTTCTAATACAGTATACGGTATTCTATTTCTTTAATTTAGGTTGCTCATGTATTCGATGTAAGCCAGATTCATCTTGGAATTCATTACAATTTGTGATTATCCTCGATTTTCAGTCTTTTTTTATAAGGTATCGCAATGTATGATTATAATCTTGAATACCCCAACTGTAAATTGATCTAATCCGTTTATCTCAGTCACGTTGTTCTACTCTAACCCTTCACTCGTTGCCAAGTGACGAGATGATATGGTTCACTATAGCCGGAACTTCGCAATCTGCAGGCCATAACTTCAATTTTCAGATTTATTTTTGCTGGTTTAATAGCTTGTTTTTTCAGTCTGTTTCACAAGTTTTTTCTCTGTCCTCTTCCTCGTCTCTTCAATGAGTAGCATTCTTATTAAATTCCATTTACTTTTTATTGTACAGTACATTCCACCAATAAATCAGCGCTCGTTGAAAAGCCGCTGTTTACGCATCTCGATTGAAGAATGCCAGAGTTGATTCGGCATTATTTTAGGCGATATTTTTTGTCTTCTCATTTTTTTTATGAAGCTGCATTGTGGCGATTTGAATAGGTCCTTTGTTTTTAAAGGTTTTGAATTTCTGGAGTTTTTATGGGATCACTTTTGTCTGACATGAATTCTGCTTTACGCTGTAATTTCACGCGGGTTATTTCTTGTGTAAGACCGCAAATGTGTCGAATATTCGTTGTAATTTTTGTCGCTCCAATAAATGATCTTAACATTTCCATGAGCTTACCTTAAGGCCCAGGAATGCCATCGATCAACGCAACGGGCATTCGTGTTTGCCCTGGTTTGGAGATCCACTTGAAAATATGCATCTGTGGAGTACTGTTCGGAGTACTTGAGCGAAAGAATACGAGAAGATTAGTCGTGCAATATCTGAGACGAAGTGCTTTCGTACGTTTCAGGTGAGCTTCAATAATTTTAATTTCACCTTTTGATTTGCTTCACGGGGAATCGTGTGTGTCTGTGCGATCGTTTCGAACGGTATAAGCTATAATGTATTTTTTAAAGCAATTTACATCCCCTAAAGATATGTACGAACATTTATGTTGATATTTCCGAACTGCTGAAGATGTGCGCATGCTGAGAGTAAGTATAAAACTCTCTCAGTGAGGTTTTCGAGTAGTACTGATGGAATGGCATTAAAACCGTGTTTTCCTGGGATAAGAGTGGTTCAGAGGAAATGCCGAAGACCGATAGAGAAAAAAATTTCAAAGTTTCCGCGAAAACCGAAACATCTTTAAAAATGCCTCATGCGCTCAATACTGAACCGTGCTTCTTTCAGAAAGCAGGAAAGAGCAGCCCACGAAGCGTTTTAGAAACACCCGACAACGTTGACACACTGTGTCGATGTTGAACCGAACTGGGTCAGAAGGGAAACTCCGACTGATTTTGCCGTCCTCGCATTTGGTTTCTGTACTCCTCAAAAAGCAAACCCACCGTAGAAATCTTACGTTGCTGTGTTGACGTATTGCTGGGGGG
>CAJPEX010000026.1:241967-256754 GCA_905338405.1 Notodromas monacha | reverse complement strand
ATTGATTTCACGACGGATTCCTTATCGTCTGGGTGTTTGCATGCTGTCACCAGTCCAATATCAACTGTTTTCGCGCTGTTCCTTTGTCAGCAAAGAAACCTTTATTTTTTATCACCGTAATAGTTGCTGACCCAATTGTGTGGAATGTCGCTATTAGAGGGAAGAAAAACTAAAGCTACGTTTTCTGTTGGAGCCGCTGGGAGCGGAATCCCTGATATCAAGCTTGTGAACGAAGGAGCTCGTTGCGTCAGGACGTCAATAGTGAAGCACCTGGAGTACAATCTCCGGCGAGCGCAATCCGTGGACAAAAAATGTTTTAGTACTTTGTGTAAGTTCGATTTTAATTGCGGGCTCGTAATGATCGCGAGATTCTCGGAAGAAAAGAAAAAAAACAAAATTGAGCACGGGTACTCGGTTAATGACGTGCCGTCGCGGAATTCCTGGCATCTTCTTTTTTTTTGCGCACGCGTTTCCCGCGTTGGTTTCACAATTCAGTACTGTATAATCAAATTCTGTTCGTACTTCCCCGCTGCGTTGCTTACTTGACGATTCAACTCGTAATTTTTGTGTCACTAATCAACGACAGTGATGTTTGTGGTACTTCGCCTTTGTCCCCCCTTTACTTCCGGAAGTCCTCGTTGGTTGAAGAGCCTTTTATTCAACGACGGATTACCTCCGAATTGTCCATGAAAATGCGAAATACGTTTAACGAAGCTATTCGGCATTTGTGGAGGCGTTCGGTTGAATTCTGCTCGAGCTGTGTGATTTATAAAAATTATGTCCTTTCAGAATATTGATGATACTGTATTTGATACTCTCCACTGTGTCATGGATTCAAACCTCTTGCATTTTACCGCAATTACTGGACTTGGATTAACCGCGCCAAGTTAAAAATTATTGAGGGGAAACCTTTTTACTGTACCTTCTAATTTTCGCATTATTTCTTTATTATCCATAAAATATCCGTGCTGAGGAACTTCAAGATTTTGCGGAATCATATATTTTGTCAGGCGATTAAATGATAAATTGCATTGTTCAAAGTAATGTCCATTCATCTGGCGTAAGTACCCGGCTAACATCGTGTTAGTTATACAGTAATTTTCGTTACTTGTACTGTACAGATGCTGGTACAGTATTAACTTTCAAAAAACATAAAATTTCGATCCGCGACCTATTTTTGCAAATGATCATTCAAATCGTTGGTCAGCCATGAAATCAGCATGCTTCATCACTTCACACATGCGTGTCAGGATTCTTTATGTTCCGTCAACATTGCAAAACAACTGGATGCCCTTGGTGTGGTGTTCGTATGTATTAAATGTCACCATTCATGGCGATCCAGGCAAAGTTCATTTAGCGTTCCTTCGATGAGGCTCCCTGAAGCATTCTCTCTGTCCCCGACGCGTAAACAAGTTTCTTCCGCGTTATTTGGCCTCCGTGGAAAGTGCAGTAATTCACTGTGGAGTTTCGTATTTTCATCTTGATTTTGCGGTAATAATATATATCCGGTGAGCAATGAATAATCGATTCACGCGAAGGAAAAAAAAACTGGGCGTCGGCTGAAGAAGACTCCCTTTTGTCGACTGTGTATTCCACGGAATCCGTTGGCCGATTAGGGTGAATGTTTGCGCACTCATAGCGCAATCATGACGGTGCCGCAGCTACTCTTGAACTCTGTCCTGGAATGTGATTTTTAGGTTGAACCTCAGACCCGCATTCCAGATCGCATGCCGTAGGCTGACTGCATTTCATTAGAAGTTCACTGCTGCTTCAGCTACACGAACAGATTTTTGATCAGGCGATTTTCTGATGTTCAGGGTTTTTTTTTTAAATCCTTATGAATTTGTGAGCGAACCGATGTAGCGGTAGTACCGCTTAAATTACGATGACATTCCGTGATTTCCGAACTTCCCGATGCTTACAGCGTTTTTTCTCCAACTGTCCAAAATCCAACAGCGAACTATTGAATCAGAAATGCGGTTTGAGGGTACTGTACTTGACTTTTCTTCATGCCCCAAGGTTAGACCCACCGATCCAATTTTGGGAGTGCTCTGAATGGCTGTGTATTCTAAAATCAGATGAAAAGTTAAAATTGCCTTTCCGTTATGATTGATAATTTTGATATGGTTGCCATTTTGTCGCCGATGGTCGAGTCGAGCTGCGGTATTCTCCCACACGTGAAAATGATTTGACTGACTCGTCAGACGTCTTGATCTTTCGTACTGCATGCTTTTCAAATTTGAACCAAATTCAAAATTTTTGTGTTAAGTTTTTGGATGTCCTCAAATCAGTCAAATGTACATATGTATCGTCCTTCTGCTTTCAAGATTCAATCGCTACTTTCTATCATGCATGGTAAGGAGGATTTTGGTTCGAAGATTTACGTAAGTTTCGTGCATGTCGACGCATGCGTGGACGAATTTTTGTTTGAGTCAGTTGAGTGTTTCTGCATGAGAGAGTTTCCGATTATTACTGTACGAGATAATTCCGGCGAATTTATTTCCATCATTAGGGGTGCGCGAGTTTTTCACTGCATTTCAACCTGTGCATCCAACTTTAATTAACGTTCCTGTAGATCGTTAATTAAAGGAACGGTCTGCCTTGTGGAAACAATTTCATGATCACGAGGTCGGCCGTGAAAGCCTACGCAACCGTTGACACGAAAGTGAACCCGGGAAAACTGTTCGCTTCTCGTGCGAGCGGAGCAAGAAAGCTATTCCCGTGCTGTGGAGCTGAACGTTCCCTCGATGCAGGGTGACCGAGTGACGAAATTCGCAGTTGCGTTTTGAAAGTCACGCCCTTTCGTGAGGGAAAATTGCGGCTGGGTATCTTTTTTGCGTCGGAATGACCGGAAGAAGCGTTTTATCCTATTCTCATTTCGGAGTTTCGAGTGAACTTCCTTTTTTTCATGTACGCTGCTTCATTTTCCGTCCATGAAATGAATGTAATCTCGTGCTGACCAAACGGTTGCGTATTTTTGCGCACAAAAAAAAAAGATTTTAAAGTTCCCGACTGATTGCTATTGTTGAAAGTCTTGAAATAAACCATCAGGACGCTTCACCCTATTATATTACAGAAGTTCGGAACTTTTTGGAAAATTCACCATATACGACTCAACAGCTGTGATCTATGCATTCTATATTTTAACAACGACTATAATCTCATGTTACATCGGTGCTTGAAATCGTGAAAACGAAACCCTCTTCTTAGTCCTGAAATCGTTCTGGATTTTCTTCGTCCACGTTTCGGCCGGAGGGCAAGATTATGAGAACGGCGGAAAGTAATGGCATTTCTGTGTCTTTTGAAAAATGCAGCCATTATCTAGGAGCTGGATTGTCACTTGATTAAAGAGAAATGGTGAACGAAACCGGCGTTTATGGGTCCCAGGTTTTAAGTCAAGTTGCATGAGAAAGTCTAAGTATTCCCTTTTCAAGCCAGGTGTTGTCTGAAAATCAAAAAATATTCCTTTACAAGTTTGTGGCGCTGTAAATGAAAACTGGGTTGGGCTGGTTCTTGAAAGGTCCATGCATGTGCCACATTTGGAAGACGCAGGAGTCTGTTGGACAATTGATCCAAGTCTTAACTTCCGCAGTACTTGTGATTATGGTGCTTCAGTTCTTCGGTCCTGTGCTCTTTCTTCCAGTGAAATATTGATGGGTTTTATCGCTACCGCTGAAGTTGAGGATCGGAACTAAATTAAACTCAATTTGAAGTCTTCGAATTCAAAGCAAACTTTCAATTCCGAAAGCATTGCGCTATCAGTACCTCGACGAACTTGTGATGGAAAGGAAAGGCATGAAGAGTGGCTTCAGATTTGTTTTTTCTTAATTATTTGGGACATTTTTGATTTCAGGTGGGAAAATTAGTGTTCGAATTACTGCTGCTATGATGTCAACACTTGTCGAGATGCAACAGCAAATCTTTTCAACCTGCGGTGCGCGTGCGTTGGTTCCGGGAAATTTTGATTTATGTAATTTATGTTTTTTCCTGGCGTAGAGAGAGCTACGCTTCTCGAGAAGTGGTACGCTAAATGAATGGTTTGAAATTAAATCACATCATCGTGACGAAGAATCGGAGAAGATAATTAAAATGTGTTCCTGGGAAGTTGTCCGTCAGATTGAATAACTCGTATGTGTTCTGCGGAAATTTGGAAACATTTATAACGTTTCTTGTCCGTTACTGTGAGTCGAAGTAAACAGTACTGGACTGCGACGGTGGCATGCAAACGTCGTCATGTTTGAAAAAAGTGTACAATTCTAGTGATCATTCGGCCATTTTAGGACAAAAACCAAGCAGCCAGTAATTTTTTAGAACTCGGGAAAGGAGTGGTATGTTGAGTCCAAGTTCATCGATCAAGTGGCACCCAAACATCGATCAACATCACCCTTGAATGCTGTTGATTCATGTCATCGGTGCAGTGTTTGTTTATCGAATTCTTTCGCATGTGATTAACTGACTTCGTAGCTGTACGTCTCCATGCCTACTTCATAATGGAAGCTTTTTTAAAGTGCGTTATCAGCCGATGTCTCTTCAAGCTGCATTTTATATCACCGTCACCTGCTATCAATACGAGTACGAATGACGCGAGGATTTTCGTACAACACTGCAAATTCGAATATTTTACCATTATCTGTGTCTAGGTTTTATATTTGTTAAAGAAACTGCAGTTCTCCCCATGATTCCATTCCGACATCTTCGTCGTTATTTTTAAAATTATCCCAAAAACATTTCCACGTCCTCTTTTATACTGTATCTGCATTTTATTATGTCGTAAAAAGAAAATATGGGATTGCAGCGGACTTGCAAAGGAGATTATGAGGGCAACTGTAAAATGTGCTGATCTTTGAACTTCCAATGAATTGTAATACGGTAATAACGTGTCATAGCACCGTTGATAGTTTTTCCTACCTTCGAGTTTTTATTCTTTTTTATATTCTCCATTAGACCTAGCGTATTCGATTATTCAAACGAAGACAATAGGAAATCAATTCGGATAATCGAAGTTTTACGGACTTGGAATTACGCTGGGAAGATGGGCTTGGATGCATGAAATTTGTTCACTGCGATTTTAATTTCACCTCTCATTTGTGTTCGGGATTGGAACATTTCGCTTTGGAGAAAAACCCTGTATTTTCCCCCACTTGAGCAACTGTCGAGTCGTCGCGAAGTGTCGTGAAGTGCACCATCGCGTCGGCGTGGAGTTCCAAGCGGAAAATTGCCCGTCATCGAAACCGAAACGCGTGGCTAACCTTTGTATCTTTTCCCTCAGTCGGTGCCAAGCCTGTCGTGAATAGTGTGCGCGTCGATCTTGTGCGCGTTTTCGCCGGCGACTCCCGAGCGGTGGCGAGGGATGCGCAACGGGTTGGACCATGGAGTATTACTCTAGGGACCCAGGGATCGCATATCATGTGTCGTCCTTGGATCGGTCGCAGAATGGCTTCGGAGGCGGATGCAAAGGTGAGTTCGTAAAGCTTCTTTTTTATACCATTAAATGTGCGTGATCTTTTACTTCTCATGTCGAAACCGTCCACACCCACGAAGGTAAGGTCCGCAATTTTATTTTGAAGATAAGTTCTTGATGGGATGTTGGATTAAGCCGTGATACCTAGCGAAAATGCATCCAAAAGTTTATTCTACTGTTTGGTACAGTACGTCGACTTCTTCTAAGGGTTACCAACCCTAAGAATTATTCTTTCCCTAGCCCGGAATTCCTCTCTGCCTCCATCACAAGGCTGCAAGAGACCCATTTTTTGGGTAATCAGGTCAAGTTCTAACCCACCGATTGAGATTAATGAGCCATCGTCACGTTCAACAGTGCTTGTCCCAGATTCAAAAGCTCCTGTGATATTTTATTGAAGCAGTGAAATGTATTCAATGTTTGCATGAGTGCGATTGTTTTAGATAAGAGCTTGTATAGTTTTTCCTTCATCATGGGTTTTTGCGTCAGGGTAAAAAAATATGCACATCGTTTCTAAAATATCCGCCCGACTGAACATCCATTTTGTATGGAGGAAAAACTCTTTCGGTGTCAGCTAAACATAGCGTCAATTCGAAACTGGCGACAAATAATTGAGTTTGAGATTTCGCAATAAAAGAAAATACGAAATATAGTGAAATATAGTGACTGTCAATCAAACGTTCGTCGCCTGTTCTTGAAAAGTACATAGAATGCATTTCTGTTTCGATGGGTTTTCGCGACTTAAAACCAAATTCGTGTGTCGTTTTTTGAGCTGAAGTCAACTTCGTGATGGTTATTGGGTTGATTGTTTTGCTTAATTCAACTTTTCGATGACCAGACAGTACATTCACGCCAGAAATGACCGCGGGATAGTTTGTCCGCTCAGGACGTACTATTCCGCGGCCATCAGAACACTTGAAATGTTCAAGAATGTTGTTATCACGGAATTCTATTTTATAATTCTGAGCCAGTTTGGTTCTTGAATTAATTAATTGAAGAACTGTGGAAAAAAAATCGGAGGACAATTCTGCTGGTGCACAAATGCGAAAATGATCATCCTGTGCTTCATTATCAAAATAAACTAAGATATAATATGATGCGCGATTGTGAGTTGTCTTTCAGACGATTCTGAGTTTTTCATCAAGCGTCTTCGTTTTCCCGATTGCTTTTGGACGCTTACCAAGTTGAACGTAAAAAAAGAATTATCATTATAAATTAATTTCCACGTCTATTTCCTCGTTCATTTCCAATTCAGACCATCGGGTATTCGGGGGGAAAGCTGGGTGTCGAGAAGATGAACTATTCTGGCTAAATCATGTTTCACAAGGCCTTATTTTTGCATCATATGGGTAGAATCGGCCGTCGTAGGTTTACTTCGTTCTGAACAGTGTAACCTTCTCACGCGAAGTTTGAAGCATTCAAAAAATGTGTTTTTCGTTAAAATGAAACATCACGCGATTGCGTCCTGTGCATGCATCATGAAGCATGTAACGGCGAAGCATTTATGGTCAATTAGTATGCCCTTCTAAATTAAATGTTTTCGTCGAAAGTACAGGTAATTCAAAAATCTGCTGAAATTATAGCCCTGACGTGCTCGGCCGTGTTGCACATCTGCATCCCATGATTGCCGTTTCTTTGTTCGAATGTCCTTTTTCTACTTTTTTGCGGAAATTAGTACGAATTAAAAAAAAAGAAATCGTGACGAAATCGTGCTCTTCTGTTGATGCTCTTTTCGCGTGAGGACTTCCGCGTCAATTAGTCTGTCGGCCGTTTTTTGCGGCTTGTTATCCCGACTGCCTCAAATTCACCATCGGAAGTCTCTGTTCCGATTACGTGCGATGCACCTTCCCCGTCTTATCTGTTGCGCCTTTCAAGTGTCAACGTGTCGAAACGAATGGCGTCGGTGTCAGCGACAACCATGTGTTTTCCGCGCGTAGTCCTCCCCCTTGTTTTCATTGGCTGCGCCGTAATGCGTCCCGGAGAGGAACTGTCGCATCTAAGCTTTGCTTTCGTTCCGGCTGATCCATCGTGTTGAGGTGTGGCAGGTATGTGGGGTAGGTGTGAGAAGGGGACTGGGAATCGACACGCGAGACGGTGCATGTGTCGCTTGCGACGATGGAAGGAGTGGAAATGTTATTGAAGCGCGAGAAAAGCGTCTGCTCCGGTTTTCGCACTTCAGTGAATCGATTTTCACTCTACTTTCTCGCTTTTTCAAGCGGGAGTTTCTCACCTTTTCTGACTGAATGAGTCCCATTTTACGATGCGTTTCTGTGACGTAGCTTCTTTGGCATAGCGAATTCCTTTTCGGTTCCTGGACAATTGAAACTTCTGATCTTTGAGTGTACTTTGAGATACTGAGCACGAGGGATGGTTCATTACTTTTGCGATTGACTTTAATGAGTGAGTAGAACAAACCAAGATGCAGTTCCGTTTTTAAAAGGCTTTCTATCATATCATGTCGTCATTTCTGTACACGTCAGCACTTTTCAATGTAATTTCTACGAAGTCAATTATTTTTTTTCTTCGTATGAGAAATTCAAAGCATATGAAGACACGCTCTCGCAGTACCTTCTGTTCTGAGAGACATTTCAAGATCTGTTTCACTCTGTTTTCCCGAACATATTACAGTGTCTTATATTCTAGATTCTAGAAGAATAGATGAATACTGCTGTAGGAATATAAAGAAGTAAAACTTATTTTGGCTATCTCTATTGACAGAAAATAGAGAGTTTAGGAGTCTCGGAACCTTTGAACTAACCCTCGTACTGTATTACCATAGTCCATGTACAGTATTGTATTCTCATTGTGGGCCTCACTTCTTGGTAGTGAACGTCATTCCACTTTTTTCATCCATCAGCCTCGAAGCCTTCGGGTACCCGCGGCGCACAGTTGAAGCAAAAAACTTCACGTTGACTTCAAACTTTTTAGTCATAGCTTCATGAGGGATATTTTTTACCCAGAATGGTCAGTAAGTGAATGGCCCTTTCGTCAGAAGACGGACGAATGAAGGAGGCATTTCCCTCTTGGAATGTTCTTAGTTCACGTGGGCGTTGGAGTCGGCACGAGCCTCTTCTGTGCTCTTGAACTTTGATTCCTGGACGACGTAGAATGCTGTGAAGATCCTCGCGTAAAATTTACGATTTAGTCACTTTTCTGCGTTCACCTTGCCCATTGTAAAATTCTCTTGGTTCTGAGATTTCTCAAAATCATTGATGATTTTATGAATTGATGTTAAAACGCATCCGGGGTACCCTTGCTGGAAATTTCAAAAATTTGTCACTGCAGTTGAAGATATACAGAGTCCACTGAATCATTCACTCGATTATTGGGACCAATTTTCCCCCAACATGTTGTCCACATTTCTGGTGTGATCTATCCTTGCCATGCTGAAACAGTCAAGGATTTCTCTCAGATTTGCCTTTTCACGAATTTCAAGGATGAAATAAATTTCCTAGTACCTAAAGCTGAAATATCAAGCCTGCACGTTGCTGTCAACTTCGTTCAGCTTACAAGCTGCCAACAGTTTCTCCAAAGGAAAAGAATCTGCCTGTCGTAGCTTGAAAACCTGCTGCGGATTAGTTACGAGTATAACGGGAGAGAAACCCCGTCAAAGCTTGACAAAATTACATAATCGCTGATTAATGAGACGCTCTCTGAAGATTCGGTGAGTAATTTTGTCCATGAAACGATTTTACGGTTTTTCGGGCACGCCCGTAAATTTGCTAATTAAAATTCTGCAAGTTTTTCGCAATCCTATTGATCAAGGGCTGTTTTCATGACAGCGTGACGAATACAATTTCTGCTTGAATGTGCTGCATTTTCAGTCCTCAAGGCTGTTGCGTTTTGTCTGGTTTTCTCCTTGATCATGCGGCTCAGCAAGGGTTTCGAGATTCAATGCGTCTTTTTCAAAGCGCGGACGCGTTGAGTTGCGTGGAAGCGCTGTTTCGCCACGCGTTTCATTAAGCGTAGGCCCCGTGTCGTCGTCGCACAGTTGCTGTCCGAATGCCCATGGAATTTCCACGATAAACCGGTTCCATTCAGTGTAGGTATTGCAGCATCGATGGCGGCGATGTCCAGAGATAGAAGGCCCTGTAGCCACGAGGAGCAGGGAATATAAATTTTCTCAGTCTAAAGTAATCTCTACCCACGAATTGATTCGGCAACGAAGGAATTTGCGTGAGCGGACGATCTTACATTCTTCGATGAAAACTCCGCTGACCTGTTTACCTATATTTAAAAGAATATACGATATCAGCGATTCTATGACACACCTTAACATTTCGACCACTCGAATTGGTAAACGTTTTCTCGTGTCATGTCGCTCTCCTTTCAGAACCCAGTACAGTACTGTAAATTACGGAAACTACTGTTCGCTTTGCACCCAAAAATGCATCAACTTTTGCATGATAATAACTCGGAAGTCATTGAATTAACTGAAAACGCAGAAAGTCCATTCAGCGTTTCTTTCGAGTGGAATGAACTTCGCAAGCAATACTCTGGCTATCGTACCAAAAACAAAAAATTACTCGGAAAAGTTTTTGACAGATGCTTGACCACATTTTTATTTAGCATTGACCTTTTCTGTTATTTAGTTATAATCATTTGTCGAGAGAATCCCGAATGGTGGAATAAGGTTTCATGTTTTGATGAGTGGTGATCAGTTGAATTGACTGATATTTTGGAGAAATCCGTAACCTGGAATCTTCCTCGAAAACCTCAGCTGCCAACGATGCCAAGATATTGTTGTTTATGTTGTTGCCAAGATACTATTGTTTATATAAGCTAATGTATTGCGTATAACTATAGAAAAATCAAATTTCAAATGGATAAAATTCAGTTTTCTTTCCATTTACATTAACCCTACGTACTGAGTACAGTGTCACGTAAGAAAACAGGAAAACGGACCAGTTTATGTCTTGAGATCAACCAGTCTTGGAACGTCGTTTTAATTTATTTATGATTGTATTCTAAATGAGATGAGGTATGAGATGAGATGCTGATCCTTTTAATGAGACCTCCTCTTGATCAAACATGTTGCATGTTGAGGTGCTATGGTTTTAAAGCACGCATTTATTTAATGAGTCAAGAATGACGTGGAAATGTGCAGCTTAGTTTTGGGTAAACGCGCATAATGAAGGACTGCGTAGATGTGACCCCAAGACTTCGGAGTACTATAATCGGAGATTTGAATTCATGTAATCTCCTCTCGTTTTTGTGAGCCCTCGTGAATGATTCGTATGTCCAAGATCACTGGGCCGGAACCTCACGAAAACCGGTCATTCACAATTCCGACTTGCTTTCCGCTAACGGTAAACCCTTGTTTGATAGTTACAACCTTAGGTTTCCACTGACCAGCAATCAACTGGCTACATATTTCCAGCTGATTGATGAGAGGTGGGGGTTTTTTCTGGGCCAGAAGATGTATTTCAAGCTCGTGGAATATTTTTGTCGTTAACTGATAAGATCAACCAGAATTTACCGCGGGAAGAAACGCATTTTGTTGCTACACGTATTACATTCTTAGTTTTTTGGATCCACAGATTTCGATGCGTCTACTTGGGGCGTAGTTTCAGGTTCGCGACAGAATCGAGGTGTTTTTCCCTTATTTTTTTGTGGAATTTTATTGATTGATAATATTTCTATTATTGATTTGATTGATGAGATCACTCGATTATAACAGGCTGTATTTTGATCAGGTACATGGGATAAAATCGAGTGCCGTGTGGGCGACCCTGTCTCGGGCGCTATCCATATCCGGATATTTGTAGCGTCAGTTCGAGGCGTGCAAGTGCTGCGGTTGCACTCCAAGGGTTGCTGTGTAAAAATAGAACTCCCCCAGCTCGGGTTCTCCGAAGTTCACGACGGATACCTTACCAACGATTTGCTGTCATGCACGTTTTTAAAAATAAATTCAACAACCAGTAGTGGTACATTTTTCTCAAAGAACGCAGCGAGCTTCAGACTTCGATGTTCAGTATCGACCGAAGTCTTTCTGTTCTGCTTTCTTCTCGCGTTCTTCAGTCAGTAGTGTTTATCATGAGCTGTCGGATCGAATTATATTTCAAACACTTCGTTGAACAAGTCATTTCCGAGTTCTTGATCGTATTACTAAAATTGACTTTCGACAGGTGAAGTTACGATGATTAAAACCAACGATTGACGATTTTCGACAATTATTTCGGGAGACACCGTATCAACTGGAATTTTCATACAAGTATACCATCCACGTGTTGCAAAGGGCGTGTTTCTTTCGCAAGCCATTTTTTCAGTTTGAAGGTCTGAAAAAGTAGGGCGCGTCTCAAAATCAATCGACGCGCTCAGTGACGCCTCACGCAACGAACGTCGTTACAGTATTTCCAATGCGTTTTTCGTCGTTCTAGATTTTCTTGATGGAATACTTCTTCTGCTGCAAATACATGGGGACAACTTCATTCCTTATCTTTCAATAAAATTATTCGAATTGAAAAAGAACTCAATATCATACCTGCAATCTAAGCGTTTCGAATCGATCAACGAACCAAGTTCCCGGCCGCCGTATTTTCTGTGTCAACCGCGCACAATTCCCTGATAGACTACGGTACACTACACGATATCATTAGCATCGCAAATAAGAAATTCTCAAAATGATGGGGGAGAAAGTCGCACAAAAAGCAATGGTGGCCTCGAAGTAAATGGAGGTACAGTACATTGTTGAGAAATTAGGATCCATTAAATGGGATACGGTTTCTTTGTACCTTGTACGAGTCATTTTCAGTTACAGCGAGAATCTTCGTTGTACGAAACGTCAGTTTTATTGTATGAAGCATCACTAAATGCTTTTTTCGAGTTGGGCTCACAGAAAATCGAGGCGCGTCTTCGATTCGAATGCTAAACGGTTGTTTCCGCGTTATTTTAAAAATATTTCCCCGATTAAGTGATGAAAACTCTCTGATTGACCCTTTCGACGTACGATATTTCTGCCGCTTCGGATGTGCTTAAAACATATTATTAAATCAATGCAGAACGCTGAGAATCCATGTGACAGAGCTGCTGTGACAATGTGACAGAGGATCTCAGAAAGTTTTCTGAGATCCTAAGTTATACGTTACAGTATATTCATCTTCATGTTTTGTAATACTCTTTCAGTTCGAGAGTCAGTCTTTCAATCAGAAATTGGTGCGCCTCTTGCTCCACCCTGTCGAATGGAGTTTCCGGTCATACGTTATTCCGAAGTGCGTCTTTGATTCTCCAGCATTTTTTCAATCCAAGGACCTAAATAATCAAGATGCGTTTTAAAGCAATTTTATATTCTGTGCGTGTAAATACGGGTGGACTGAGGGAAAGGGCCTAATGTAATTCCGTGCCTGCGGACTTACATCGTCTGCGAACTGCTCGAAATCCTGTGAAAATTTATTCTACAATGCTGCTCCAGGGAAAATCGCTGGTGGATGGATCGCTGATCAGCTAGGAATACGATTACGCGCCGCTGTCCGATCACTTGTTCCGGAGTGTCGCATGGGCCCGTTCGACTCATCGGTCCTGTGATGTATCACTTATTCTTCTGCCCGACGTTTAGAGCGTTGTTGTCTCGTACAGCGTCTGAAGAATGTTGTTTTGCGACTTCGCTCGAATTTTTGACGATTTATTGTCGCCTGCTCTGTATGCGTTCGTGGATTCCCTTTCTGTGCGAGAAAAAAGCACGGCATGTGCAGTATCGCCAACGCGGGATCTGACGCGCCGTGGTTTTGGCAACCCGGATCATAACTATGCGTGCAACACCAATTCATAGTCATTCAGATGCTATATGACGTTTTATTTTTTCATACATACTGTGCAGTTATATCTGCAACTTTTTCCCAAAACAGTTTTTTTAATGGGTGTCACAACCGTGAAAAAGGTATAAACGTGTGATGAATTATTTTGGGTAATTGATGTACACGTGGATGCATCATTTTCTGTCTGTTTTAGTTTTCGAATAATTTTTGTTTGAAAAGATATCCAAAATTTCCTGGACCACCCCGACAAGTAGCAATGCATAATTAAAATTCACCGAATTTAATTGAAGTTTTAGTCAGTTGACGTTCATTATTTTAATTGCTTTCATTTTTATTTATTTATTTAATTACTTGCTCTAATTTTTTGTTGGGCATTTGCTTTTCGAAATGGGCTCAACTTTCCTGGCCCTCAAATTCTTTCGCAATGGCTGGGCTAATGCCGTCCATTGCGTACAATGGTGTTCTCTGCTTTTCGCTGAAAAGCATGATTGGTTTCCGATGAATGAAGAACACATCGCATCGAACGCTTGCGATTTTTGACGCCTTTGGTGAATGGGACATTTATTGTCTTATATTTCAATAGGTTGATGTATAAGTCTATATTATTCAATGTATTCTATATTATTCAATTCCATTGAAAATTTCGCTTCTGAAATTTGGGTACAAGCAAGCTGAGCTCAAAGCGTTCGCAATCGCTTGTGATCTGTTACTGAAATCTGTCAGTAAGCTTTGGTGTTCAGCTGTATTCAAAGTTCAGTAAACGTACGTTTGTCTGGTCTGATAGATGTACGGGTTCAACCCTTTCTTTCTGCCTCGAGCGAGGAATTAACGCGCTTCTTAGTGCCCAACTTAGAAATGGCCAAGAGCCACGTATAGAAGGTAGTTGCGGGCCACAATGAAAGAAAAACATGCTCTTGTAATTATTTCTGTAATATTACCCACTATTTTCAATTTTAAATGGGGCATTTAACAAGAATTTCAAAATATTGTATTCTTGAAATTGATAGAACTAACATTTTTTTGCTAGTCTGTGCACAAGTCTTCGCATGACTGAAATCAGATGCATTATTCATGATAGAAAAACAACCTTACTTACTACACTCTAACTAAATTCTCTTCACTGCGAATACTGACCCATACGTAGCAACCAGCATCCCCCATCCTCAGAACCCATCTGAACCTCGCGGGAGCAACAGCTTGCGCGGGGATACCCCTCGCGGAGGGTATTTAGGCCTTGCAAAAAACTGCAAGTACAAATGTGTACCAGTAGGCCAAAAATATCTTTCGCGAAATATATACTACCAGTGATCCAACTTTGAATTATCATTATGCATACTTTATACCTATAAATATATATATATATTTACAGAACAGAAAAGAAATAATGAGTGAATCCTTTTCGGAAAATCACCATATCAGCAAAGACGAGTCGTCCATGGCTGAATCGCCTCAACCTGAAGGCAAGAAAAAAAAAAAAAAAGAAAGTAATAAAAAACTAATACAAAGTTCGTTTATCGGGTACAGATGCGATAGACGAACTCATCCAGGGCGAACCGTTGGAGAAGCCCTTGGATT
>CAJPEX010000026.1:111743-239864 GCA_905338405.1 Notodromas monacha | reverse complement strand
CAAACCCCCAGGCAAGGGCACCGTTAGCCTGGGGAACGTTACTACTAATCTAACTTAATTCTCTTCACTGTCCCGATATCTATAATATTATCCCAACCCATCCCTAAGTGAAAGAATAAAAGCGGATCCAAAATTCCGAGATCCCGCTAAAATTTCTGAGGATGGGGGATCCTGGTTGCTATGTATGGGTCAGTATTCGCAGTGAAGAGAATTAAGTTAGATTAGTAGTAACGTTCCCCAGGCTAACGGTGCCCTTGCCTGGGGGTTTGTTTATTACTCATGCACCATGAACTTTGTGCGACAGATTACTGTATCTCAAAACACAAGTCATGGGTTGAATCATTATTTGAGATGTGAGAAACTGTATTTTCTGCAGAATTACTTGTAGTTCATCATTCACTGGAACACTGGCAAATACGCTTGCTTCCAATAAAATATTATTTTCTTAGTCTCAAAATGTGGATTGTTCGATCTTCGCATTACACCTGTGGATTGGCATCGGATAAATCTGCCTGCTTCGTTGGTCGTTTTTAGCCAGTCACTTCGAAATAAAACCGACTCTAGACAGAAATGAGACCGGCAGAACAGGGAGGGAACGTGACCGAGAATAGCTGGAACTTCTAACTAGATGTGCGTGCTTTTTTGAGCTTCGCGGCGTTTCGTTTCCCGTTGCTGGTTTCGACTCCGCTGTGTAGCGAGAGTCTCGATGGACTTGAATTGACCGACAGTTCCTAACAATATTCATTTCAGACTCCTTCAGAGTTACGCCGAAGAAGCTTCGGTGCTCTTGCTGTCCGTACGGGTATCACATTCATCTGGACTTCCTCGACTTCTGCAACGAAGTTTCTACGGGAACGTACTTGTCACGTCTGCGGAAGCTCAAGAAGTACAAGCGGAAGCAGAGGAAGTCCGTGCAAGCTATGCTTGGGCAAGCAACAGAAAATGTGGAAACGGCTTGTGCGCTTGAGAGGGTGAGTGATTTCTGAAGTTATCAATTGGTATACAAACTATACACGCATTAGCTCGGCCTACGTGTTCGCTGTCTTGGAATTAAATACTACAGTATTTACATTTACTTCGAAGGGAATTGCTCCCTGCGTCAACAGTTGCAGTGAGGCTAAGCGCATATTGTGTTGGGGGTTTCAGTATAAGGCCACGCAGTTTCCATTATGGGAGAGCGACATCTGGTAAAAAACAAAATCTCGCATTCGGATTTATTTGTTTCTTCTTCGCGGTATGACAGGAGTACTGCTTATACCAGCAGTTATTTCGTTTTCCATTTCTCTGGGCCAATTGTAAGTGGAGACCGTCGAAGTTCGTTCACGCTTCGCCGAGTCGATTACTGTACTTCAGAAATTTTCAAGAATTTCAGACGAGTTTAAAATGTTAATGCATTGAGAAATGCATTACATAATCGATTAATTCTCAGTCGAAGAACAGCTTCTGTATCGTACGCCGCAGTCTCGTGAATTACCTAGCTTGTTTGGTCAAATTCACTGAGTCATCAACATCGTGTGCTGTTTTGCCATTCGCTTGTTGATGAAAATCTGGGATTTAGGACGAGGTGAATTTTGATGTTTCGAGATGCCTTGTGGACTTGAGGTGCAATTATCGACTCTAACGTCGATTTTCTGCAGGCATTGAACCTATAATAATGGCTCTGATGGACCTTTAAATTCAGATACTGTAATATAGTTCTCCTCTAAAACATGGTCAATCATTGTTGCTGATGTCAAAACATGTCATTGAGTTGCGAACTTTAATAATAGGATATTGATGGTGATGAGTGTTACATCTGATCTCCCAATGCGGGTAGCCGAAATTGAATCAATTATGACAGGAATAGATCTGCGATTTATTGATCCGAGGTTAATTGTGCTGTCCTCAACTTATTCCTATTTAACTCGTTATATAGGCAAAGTTGTAAATTTAGGTGAAGCCTGAAGGAAAAGCTCATGCACAGCTGATACAATACAAAAAAGCTTGAAGGCCTACTTTGTATGCAATTATCTGAATAAAAATTGTGCAGAAAAATATACAGTACAGTATATGATATTTGCGGGTTTCGGTCCAATTTTTCACCACATTCCATTTGAAAATCGAACGATTGAGATGATCAGATCATTGTGTGGGGTTTCCAGTCTCCATATTGATTCTGAGGTTTCCGCTCCCCCAATTATGATACTATACTATGAATAATTAAGTGGATCTTCAGTCCCTATAGCGCGTCATCCTGTTACGTCTGCGTGTAATAGAGTTTCTCAAAACATTCGCGGAATCCTTTTCTCGTCATCGAAATGTTTTTGTTTATTTTATGGACTTCTCTTTTAATAGCACCGATTACTGTACTGATACCTTGCAGTAAATTATAAGTCATCGTCGCTGAAGTCGAGATTAATGGAACAGAAAATGGCTTACACGCTGTGGACATTCATGGAAACAAAATCGGGCGGATAATGTAAAAATAAATCAGAAAACAGAAAATTACCTAAAAAGCCCGTATAATAATCGCATTTACGCGAAAATAAGCGCTTCTTTCCATTTTAGAAGCTCGAAAGCTAAGGGTGTACTTATACTGTACTCGCAAATTTATGAAATTCGCTTAAATAAGCGTCCATGTCAGAAAATCTTCCCGTTCGCCCACAAATCAATTGAGCACTTCTTTTCTTCAGTTCTTTTGGAGTTGAAGTGAGAAAATTTTTTTACAAATGGTTAGCAGCGACTAAAAAATAGTTTACGATCAGATTCAATTCCATTCTGGTTGCTTAAAGAATATGACGGCTATTTTTGTTTTCAATCATACTTCTCCACGTGGTGTTATCGAATTCGGTGGACCCCTGTGCATCGTTGTTGAGCGTGTCCATCAGTAGTGTACTAAATACGTTACAGGCACCAGTGTTTCGTCTTCGGAAAAATCATTGTCCGTGTTCGTAGACAGGATATTTCTAGTTGATGAGCAGGGAAAACTTGACTGAGCATCTTGGTGCAGTTTCAGATTCCTCGCTGGGAGGAGCTCGCGGTGAGACAAAATGGAAGCGGCGGGGAAAGCAACGCTGACGACCGAGACGGCTCTCCGACGAAGTACGATGCCGAACTCCGCGAAGCCCTGGACGACTTTGAGGAGTCCTTGGAGCGGTCTCGTAACAGCAGCCGGGCAAGCACTCTGAGTCGTCGAGGGACGAGCGTCGGGCCGCGGTTCAACCATGCGGACTTATCCATCGGCGCCGACCGACCTGTTCGCAACGGGCGCCACTTCTCTGGCGATTTCGCCACGGGGCAAAGGGCCTCTTCCTGCGGGCCTGCCAACGACCTCCGGCGTTCTGGTTAGCCCTTGATTCCAGAAATTCATTCAACGTGGAAGTAGTTCAGACGTTCGTGGAATGATCTGCCTCAGCGTGCCCTGCTCAGTTCTAACATGCATTTATCGGTTTAACGAGCATTGCACGAAGTTCATCCCTGGCCAGCTGAATTTTTCTCTGCCAACCTAAAATTACTGTTTCTGATTCTCGGAAAGTTGAGCGCGTTCCGGAACAGTGTCCAAAAAAGCACTGACGAAAACAGTGAAAGTAGAAACAATGCAAGCTCAAAACAACACAAGAAAAGTCTCGACCATTGGTGATCAAAAGATACGTGAATTTTCAATTATTGTGATACAGTATAGGAGAACCTAAACTCGTTTACTACTTTATTCATTTCAGAAAGGAAATTGAACCTCTTATACGGCCTAATGATAAGATTCATTTGAAACAAGGCTGTGTAATGTGATCAGTACATTTTATATCTTGAGAAGCAATACAAATATTTTACGACACCGCTGAAAAATCTCATCAGGGTGGAGAATTAGAGATCTGAATTTTCTGTGAGTTCCTCGTGAAATTCAATTCATTTATTGTAGGAAGGCTACTTGAGTTGAAATAATGTCAACCGCATTGTTGCCTCTGATTTTTTTAAAATTTGCGAATAAACTGAGCATACTTCACTTTCTCCTGTAAGACATAAAAAAAAAACAGTTCGAAGGAGACTAAGATGATCTAACATAACTGCATCATCGTTTGACTATTCACGATTCCGTTGTGTACGGGTACCCCTGCTTTTCGTCACTCACTCAACTCTTCAGTCACTTTATTTTCAATGTCAGCTGGGGCAACAGCAATCAAAGTTCGATTTCCCTTCACGAAAGGCGTTACCGTTGCTGGTCAAGTTGTTTTCATTTATGACTCTATCCACGTTTTCAGGAAGTGCAGCTGCATACACGATGTATGATTTAACGCGAACAATGTCAACTAGTTCGCTTTCGAGCATGTCTTCCGCCAGCAGTGCGCATGACAGCCTTGTGAAAGCTGCGAAGCGTCGGGATGGAAACGACTCAGATGCGATCAGCACTAATAGCGCTGCTTCCTCCGTTCCGGAAGCTTTACTGGTAATTACTTCTCTTTTGAGAATTTCTGATCAGAATAATTTTTTCAAGTCATAAATTTTTCTACGCTGGAGTGGATCGAAATACTGTACCGTACTGTTTATAAAATTTTCATATACTGTACTTTTCTGTTTTGCTGTATTCTACCTGATTCGGCAATTTTGTTTTCCAGACTGCTCGCGGCAATGTTGCTCAGAGTCTGACGAAAGTACGCGAACTCGAGGAGATAGTAAAAGTTCTACAGGTTGGAGTCTTCCTCGAGTATGACCCGATTCCTGTGAGTGATAAACTCGGATTTTATATTTCACAGGTCAAGGTGTCGGTTCTGAAGGAAGAAAATCGGCAGCTATCTCTCAACAAACAGGATCCTCGCAACAGAAGCGTCGGGGGCAGTTTTGAAAATGGTGTGTAAACCCTTAAAATCAATATATATTAGCTTTTGTTCATTAGATTGTTCAGAGGGAATTGTTTAGATTACTGTACTCTAGACCTAGAGGGAACGAGAATCTTGTGTCCGACAGAATTTTTTTTTTCGGAGCATTTGCATTAAATTCCCAGTTCCAGTCCAATTTGTTTCACGTTGGGCTGCAGTACTCCGAAGTTTGTTCAACTATTCTATGACTACTTTTTATTCAGATGAAATCGTCGAATCGTCGCCCTCCCCTCAGCTAAGTAAGTTGAAATTTTAAAATTCACTTTTAAAACTTCAATAATTTCCTACATTTTTTCGTAGATCATGAAACAGACTCCAGCGTTGATCGCAGCCGTCATACTCCGATTCGAGAGAGAAGAAAAGTTTCGCTGAAAGACCTCCGTGATCCTCTTATTTCGCCGGAATGCAAACCCGAAGTGCCAGTCAGGAAAGTGTCGACGAGAGATTCAAGTATGTCGGCTTGTCCATTAACCCGAGAGGTTGGAACCTCTTCCATTCCTCCGGGGGTGCGTTCCGTGTCATGTACAGCCGATCTTTCATTGGGCGACCCCGAAAGCAAAAAAACTGTCAAACCAAAACCGTGCTTTAAATGTATACAACGATCGACGAAGCGGTTGACGACGATTGCCGTTGGACCGGACGAGTCGATGTCGAACGAAGTTGATGCGTCGAGTGTTGGAACATCGGGTCGCCCGGAAGCCTATGATAATTTCCTCGAGAATATGAACAAATCTTCGCCGATTCTGGCTCGATTATGTCGTGCGACAAGCGTTCCTCCAGCCATCACCATCGACATGTCTGCGCAGACGGAGGAGGAAGCTGCGAAGGCAGTCGATTCGATCGCTGTCAACACTGACTTGCGTCACGGGGACTTCCTCACTTTCTGCGAGCACCGATCGATTTTGGAAAAAGCTGCCACAATCACTTCGGATGCGTCTTGCCAAGCTGCGTTGCCTGCGCAACTCGTAAATCCGTTCGCTCTGACAAAGCAGACGCAAACAGAGTTGTTGGGAAGGGACTTCGCTCGTCAGCTCAGCCAGGCCCGTGAAATAAGCACGGTGGAAAAGACCGTGTTCATCAACCCTGCAGACCAGTCGTTGGTTGTGACGACTGCTGATTTCGGGCTTCAGGTGTGTACGGGTGATTTCATCCGCTGCTCTGCGCATTTTCCCCGATTTAATATTGAGCCTTGATTATTCTGAGCGGAAGACCAGCTGCTGTTTCTTCGATAGAATTGAAAAGGCCAAATTTTTGATTAAAATTGTATTTGCATCGACCGGAGTTTAAGATAACAATGTCTTCGGGAAGCTCATGAAAAGCTCAGTTATTGTAACGCATGCAGCAGGGATGCCATGCAGTTCTTGACATTTTACTTTTTAGTGCAGCGGTGACTTGAAGCACGCATAATCTGGATGCTTTTGTATTTTATTTGCATACTTTTGGAAAATGCTTTCGTGTCGGCTATGGTTTTCGTTGACTGAAAGGGCTCTGTTTTGGTTCCATCTTACCAAAACAGATTTAGAATTTCAGCATCTCTAGAAGCTCTCGTGCAAAGCCTAGTTTCCTGTCTTGTATTCATGTTCCCTTTCACTTTTTGAATGAATAAAAATATCCTAAATTAGGTAAGTGTTTAAATTCTTGCGGAATCAAACATGCCACTGGCAATAATTCTTGTACGGGCACGATGAGTTTCACAATATTTTCCCCTCACTCCTATATAGGTTAACACAGAAGCACTTTGGGAAAGTCGAAGGTTGCAGCGGAGCATTGCAACAGGTAGTGACGATCCAGCTGAGTATCTTTTACCAAACAACCAGTTGGCCAAGAAAGTTGTTCACGCTGCAGTCGGAGACTTTGATATCAACGAAGGTGAACAAGCTGCCGCTAGTGTTGTTCCGGATCTTCGCTGCGTAGGTGTCCAATGTACCATTTCGTCGGCGTCTCGAAGCGTGCAAACACAGCGCATGGCACTCCGCTCAATTGGCACCAAGATGAATCCGTGCGAAACTGCTGATATATCCGTCAACACGGACGAAATTGAGCAAAAGGAGCCTGTTGTAAAACCTGTGAGTACGCTAGAAGAGGTTATCATCGACTATTTCACGTTCAACCTGTGTGTATCCCAAAAAGGCGCGTACTCGAAACAGCACTTGCGCAAAACGATCTCTCAGTCAGACAATGATGCAGTTCGGTTCTCTTACTCACTCGTCAAAAGCATTTCTCAACGAGCAAACCGGGTAAATGAAGTTACTAGATCATGGGTCAAACTTGGCATTTCAACCATTTGTATGTACAGTAGTGAATACTTCTCAGGTGCTGTTCGTGCCTTTCTTCCCTTCTTCCCCTACTTTTCGGAAGCGAGTTGTTTTCGGTCGCTCTTAAATGCCCCAGAACTGAATTTTAAGAAGGCTGAAGCTGCTGCCGAATGGAACTAACACCCCTATGATATTCTAGTGTCACTTGTGCAAAGAAGGTCTCATTCTGTCACTCATTTTGAGTTGCACAGTATGCCTAATTTTATCATGTTCTCCTCGACAGGTTGAGAAGATGAGTTCCGGAGTTAATACGGAGCCCTGGCTCGAAGAAAAAGTCGAGCCTGCTGCGGTGATGAGCGTGATTGAAACTACGAAGCTGAAGCGGGAATCTGCCCCATCAACTCCTGAAGTAGACCGGAAAGCTTTCGGAGTGAGCTTGTGCGACAATTGTATGGCTGAAATTAGGTCAGTGGCCAAGGACTTCGTGCAAAAGGCCGACGAGGACATCTTGCGCGGAATCCCGGCGGAGCCAGACGGTGCGGATACACCGAGTACAACGTCCACGTCAACCTTGCCGCCTATTCCGACGTCACGCATTCCACGTCCTGTCAGCCTTCAGGTTGGAAGAGTGATCGACGTGAACATTTAATATTTTTTCTGCAGTTTTTCCCGCTTGCACCCAGCAAAAATTTGTTTGTGAGCATTCAAAAACAATGATCTTGTCTAATTATACGAACGTCTTGTTCACGTGCTTCGCAAGAAAATCAGAAAGTGGCTTCCGTTGTGACCAGTTGCTGGTGCGCCGAATGTATGAGGGAAAACAGCAGGGGAAAACACGTGAACATGCACTGCAGAACATTGAGTAACCTAAAAAAATTTATCTTACCCCCCCCCCCCCCAATATAATCGCGTGATGACGTCAAAGTTAGGATGCATGATTTGCAAAAGTTCAATCACAACTCTGCAGTGCAGTAATGAAGGTTTAAGTCCCATTTTTATTGTTTCGGTATGAAAGAGAGGTTATCACGTGTAGTGGAAGAAATGGAAAAATGCAAGTTCCCGATAATCTGTCCATCCCGCAGGTACCGAAACCGACGAACCAGCCGGATGCACCCGCGTCTGTGGGCTCAAAGATTCCTCAGCGTACCTCACCTTCGATTCCAGCCTCCCAGAGGACACCCACGCTGCTTCGAAAAATGCCCGAAATTCCATCGAAGCTGAAGCGCGGTCGCTATTCACCGAGCAACAGTGGGAAGCAGACGCCGTCGCCGCCAGCCCGGTCCGGCAGTCTGGATCGTCTAGCCTCGGCTAGGCTAGCTGAAGGACGTGCTCGAGCTCGTGAGAGATCGGCCTTGCAGCGAGAACTCGAGAGCCCGTCGCCGTCGCAAACGCCACCTTGCGTATCTGCTGAGAAATCTCCGTTGCAGGAGACCAAGGAACCTCTCGGTGGCAGTGTTGCCAAGACTTTCGCGCCGAGGTACTTTTTTTTTAATTCCTCGCGTTAAATGTTGTGTAACTGAATTCACATCAACAGCAGTGCAAAACTTACTGGTATAGAAGTTCTCTACAACACTACCGAAACGAAACAAAAAGCGTTTTGCATTTGCTTTTATGCTGTAACATGAATTATTTTCAAGGTATTTGTTGCATAGCAGCGACATTGTGTCTCGATGTAGCAAAATTTTTGTGTGACGGAAGTTTTCGCTGCATCGAGACTATATACTGAGGAAGGTGAAGCAATTAAATATTGCTCACCAAATTTGCATCTGTCATGAGAAGGGTTAGACAAAGGTTCGCGGACGCTCTTTAGACTTTAAGTACCTATAATGAATGAGGGCCTTTAGGCTTTAAAAAATACCATTGAAAATATTGCCTTGATCCCGTCAGGAAATGATCTCTTCTGGAGCTTTGATTTTTAAAATGCCTACTGTCTCGAATGATCTACGAATAAAATCACAAGCTTAATTTCGAACGCGAACTTTTGTCCAACCTGAAGTAAGATCTCCTGAAATTGTTGAGATGAAACTTCGACGAAGAACTTGAAGTGAGACTTCATTAATTCATCTTCAAATCAGGCTCAACTTATATACGGTCATCATAAAATTGATTGGAATCCAAAAGTTGTTTTTGGAAAATATGTTTACTCGGCGAGAAATTCCCACTCACTTTTTTTTAAAGATTATGATTGCTCATGCGAGGACTGTTTATTTCAGTTCATTCGTATTTCTTAAGGTACTGTTGGTGTGAAAAATTACGGCAGTATTAAATATAATTATCTGTTTTGATTTCCAGTATTTTTAAAAATGTCTCCCATTAATTGTTCGGATTTTTATTGCAGAAAAGCTGTTGATATTCCGCCTAGCGTAAAGAAAGCCTTGGCAACCGTTAGTGACTCAGTAAAGGCTAAGCACGACCTATCAACTCATCTGGATTATGCACAAGCCTTGCATATTGTTCAAGAAGAGTGGTTCAAGGTAAAGCGTGAGGTATAAACTCACGAATGATGTATGATTCAGTCCGTGCATGTCTTACTTGCAACAGATGACAAGTTCAGTTGAAGCGAAGCCTGACGTCGTGGAGACTTACTTGGACTTCTGCGAAGAAATTTCGAAGGAACTGCTGAATAAAATAGTCAATTTAATGGACGCCAGCGTGAGAAACCATTTCCTGAATCCTGATGGAGGCATTCGATAACGGAGGCTCTCTTCTGTTTCAGGGTAACACGGCGATGCATTATGCCGTTTCAAACGGTAACTTCGACGTCGTCAGCCTTTTGTTGGACTCAAAAGTGTGCGATGTCAACTTACAAAATAAAGCAGGGTACACGTGTACAATGCTTGTTTCCTTGGCGCAAACGGTGCACGACACAGTGCGTCAGGTCGTACGGCGCTTGTTTCATATGGCGGATGTTAACATAAGGGCCAGTCAAGTGAGTGAAATTTTTTAAATGACTTCTCCGTTGAACCGTCATGATATATTTTTGTACATGCTATATTACTGTACGTTCATTTCATCTTCCCTGATTTTAAAATAAAACTGAAAGGAGAAGAAATGGAAATCAAGGCTTCATTTTCCTTGCACCCTGAGCAGATTTTTGAAAACGCAGTTCTGTCTTGGTGATTGGAGGCTTAAAAAATATGTGCTGTAGAGATATCCATGCTTTTTCCTTCATGAAAATGCCTTGTTAGGATCACCTTCTATATACAGTAAGGGGACGTCTGACCTTAATGAGTAACCAAGTTGCTTCCCTGTCTTGTAATGAGAAACTGCTTTGCACATTTGCTGTTCTGTGACACGCTACTTTTAGACTCACTTTCCTGTACAGTACGTTCACGTTCGATATCGGTTGAAACCGTGGTATGGATGCGGGACGATTTTGCGCCTCCTGTTGGATTCTTAGAGATTAAACGACGAACCGTTGGAGTACTCGGAAGATTCAGGACTGAAATGCGCTGATGAGCTCTTTCGTTTCATTATAGCATGGGCAAACAGCGCTAATGCTCGCTGTCAGTCATGGGCGTTACGAGATGGTCAAGTTGCTCTTGGAGGCTGGAGCAGACCTGAACATCCAAGACACCGACGGATCCACAGCTCTCATGTGTGCTGCGGAACATGGGCACATCGATATAGTGCGCTACCTGTTGTCCCAAGCTGACTGTGATGCCACTCTTCTGGACATGGTACGTCCGCCTTGATTATTTTTGCGTTTTCGTTTTTCTTCTCGTCTTTTAGAAACTTAAGCGAGATTGTGCAGGAAGGAAAAATTGCCTCGCTGACTTTGGTTATGCATATACCATATGTCATACTCCGCGGTAAACCTACAGTACTGTATTATAACATACAGTGTCAATGTTCTGGATATATACACTGTATTCAAAACCTGGTGGCAAACACAGCTAGTGGTCTGCGCGGTTCAGAAATGCGTTAAGATGTTGAGCATACACATGGTCGTCTTGTTCGTGACCGATCTTGTTTACGCGTCGAATAATTAAAAAATATTGTGCAATTATATTTCATATTTTACAGTACGGCACTGTAGTTTTACTTTGTTTTCTTTCCAGTGCAATATGAGATTCAATCGTCATTATATTATCTTCAGAGAACTTGATATGGGCATTATTGGTACAGATTATCTACACATTTACTTTTTACGAAATGTTACTCTCGTGTATTTCCGCTAACTTCATCTGAAAATTCCACGCTACTGTTCATTGAATAGATTTTTGTATGACTGCTGCGTTTTCCCGGGAAACACTTCCAACTTTAAAAAAATACTTCTTAGTTTTTGTTTCGAAAATTAAATGATCAGGGCTAATACAGTACAGCAGTTTTGCTGAAAATGAAGAAACAATGAACAGTTCGAGGTTTCGAGGCTTTAATAGTTAACGTAATGTTGCCTTTTGAAAGACGAACATCAATATCAAAATTTCCCCCATCAAACATATCCTTGTGAAAGCACCTCTTATGCTTTTTTATGCAGAACAAATAGTCGTAATTAAGAATTAAAGTCTGTCTTTTTTTTACTTATTCCAAGGGAAAGTTGGCCGAATTTTGGAAGACAAAAAGCCGACCCATGCTTTTAAAAATGCATATACAGTATCTCTTTTTCTTTCAATCTGTGAACAAGTCAACATCAGGTTTTCCCTTAAACGAATAATCGTGCCTTGAAATTGTATACCAGTCAGCAGCTTATAATTGCTTGATTTTTACATTGATAAATTTTATTTTATTTTAGAAATTCAAGTCTGCGTAAATCTCAGACGTTCTTCTTGCATACTGTATGCCTCACAGGAAAAAAGCTTTGATCAGTTTTTTGGGGGAAATTCGTGATGCTCTGTAATCTAATTCGAGAACGGATACGTGTCATCCTACCTTTCTTATTTTCAAGAAAAGACGTTTTTACACGCGCGAGTAGCATAGAGCCATAGAAAGGCTCGTACCGCGGTCAAAATGTGGAACCGTACGCACAGTACTAATGAAATGATGATCATGATGCAGGACGGTAGCAGCGCGCTGCAGATCGCGTTGGATGCTGGGCACAAGGACATCGGCGTCATGATCTACCATCACCTTAACTTCTCGCCGAGTTCGTCGCCGATGGGTCCGCGGGTGCGTGGAAAGTCCGCCACGCGCAGCGGCAGCCTGCCTCGCCGTACAGCCATTACGCCGCCGCCGCGGACGCCACCTCCGCACAGTCCCGCACTGTCACGGAAATCCTCCAACACTGTGGCTTGATGCGACACCCTTCGGGCGAAATGAGCATTTTTCAGCATTCGACTTGACGCGAGTTTCAAGTCTGCCGGGAAAGCGCCTAACACGAGGCGGCGCCATCCGAGTGAGCGGTTCCATTCGGAATCGCACTGCTTATTGGGTGTAACGTTGAACCGGAGCCGGTTTGCCTTTCCAATTGATATGTATTTTGCCTATCAATACGCTGCGTGGCTAATGTGCAAACTCGAGTGTGATAAAGCTATGCCGCAGTTGCGTCCCGAGCCGGAGAAGGAGTGAATGCGAAATTCTCTGAATCCCGTCTCCGTGCTCATCGACGTCACGCCTCAGCCGACGTTTATGCGCTTACGCGTGCTGCTCTGTGTCGAGCGTCGCAGGTCGCTACGGATGTCTGTCGTTTCTAGTGTTGATTCGGTTCTCTCATCCTACGCTTCTTTTTTTCCGCAAACCGTTTTACACTGATGTATTTAATATTACTATTTATGTACGAGGAGTTTCCTATTCCTGCACCTCTACTGATATGTGCAGAATGCCGTGATAAATCCAGTCTTCTAATCGACGCACCAAAAATCTTCCGGTCATCGCGTGGAATGCAACTTTTAGTTACGCTATGTTTATGGGGAACAGAAGCGTAATCATGGATTAAATAAACGTAATCTTTTACTAAAAACGGTGTTTTTTTTCTCTTTTTTTCATTCTGACGCATCGGGGGACGGGATAAATTTGGTACGTGTATTATTCGAGAAGATAATTTTTCCGGCGTTTGTGTGTGTGATGGGTGGATTTTTTTTTTCCTGTAGAGATATTAGGGGTTCTTCTTCGTCGAATCGACGAACGCGATCAAGGACAACGCGGATCGACGAAGAGAGAAGAAATAGGAGCCTGACCCAGATCCTATTCATGCTCATCAAGCTGATGGGAATGAAATTCAAGTGGCGAATGACTCTGACTCATCAAGACCAGCTTCTCCACGTGGCGAGGCCTAACGAGCGCGTGGGTTGGCGCGGAACAAGATGCAACTTATAATCAGCGCTAATGATCTTGGTCTCTGATCGCGGGACTTCGGCAGGGGAAACTTAATAACGTCGACGTCGAGGAGGTTCCGAGGGGGAATTGATGCCGGCAGATGCTGGAGCTTTTCAGAAGACGCCCGCTTGAATGTTTGATGAATGGATGGTTCGAGTACGAACGTAGTTCGCGTGACCGCAGGGAGGTGCTCCTTGCATAACGAACTCCAAACGGGGAAATCCCCCCCCCCTCCCAAAGTGATTATTAGTTGTCGTTTCGACGCAATGGAGAGTCTCGAAGATGATACAATCTTTCCGTATGAATCGCAACCCGAATTCGAGCGAGAACGAAACACATGCGAAGGTTGCTGTCCAGCAGGTACGTTTTACGCAAAGGTGGAAAAAGTCTGTTGATATCTTTTCAGTCATTCATTACTTTTTTCAGCTATTTCCACATACTTGCCTATCTCGGGATAATGTTTGAGTCATTATTCGAAATTCTGCAGCATTTGTACCACACCATATGCTGCAGTTGAGGATGGAATCAAAAGAGTAAACAGATTTTGAACAAAAAAATCTCCCGAAAAGTGCGCGTCTCCCGAAAAGTGAAAAACAAAACAATTTACTATACAGTACTGTGCACTGTTTGCTATTCTTTCTCGCGTTTCACGGTTTAGCTGCACTGACATGACCAGTATATACATTGGATAAAGAAAGAAAAAAACTGCGAAGAGTTTTTGTCACACTTCTTTCCTTTAAAAATGTCCCACCTATCTGCCGGGATGGGGAAGAGTGTAAGAGAAGAGAGCAATGGCTGCATATCGCAGCTATTTTCATCAGTTCAGTATTCATTCGGTGAAGAAAAAAAATCTCACATTTCTCTGTTCTTGATGCTTTTGTTCAGACTGAACAACCGATTGACGCAGAAACATAATTCAGAGATGCTTTTGCGAGTCAGCTTACACTTTTCAGGAGATATAGGGTTTACGGTGGGACACAATTGGTTCCCCAGTCGAGTCCGGATGTTGAAAAGCATTTTCTGGTTTACTTCAATTGGATACATTTACCGTGGCAATATACGGAATTTTAAATAAATGTCGGGAGAATTTTCGCATACAGTAGTTATTACAGTATACAGTATTTCTTTGCGTGGCATTTTTTGGATGTGGGCGTCCCACTAAAATTATTTTTCTCTGTTCTTTTACTTGCTCATAAAAATTCTGGAATCAAGCTCTGATGAGGAGCAGAAAAATTGGATTGTTGCAAGGATGGCTGCTGCCTTGTTTCATTTTTTTCGCGAACTTTTCATTATTTGGATGAGTCGAAATTATCTTTCCTCCGGATATTTTGTTAAAAGTGTAACGAATCGCGTCATCTTTGATTATTTTGTCGGGGAATTTCACTTCGTATCGAGAGTATACTCATGACGTCAGCAATACTGCGAACGTTCCACACTGGAGTCAATCTCGTGCAGTTCTTTATTTTTGCAATTCTTCTCTTCTCTTGAGTTTTCTTATTGAATCTGTAAAACGGTCTCGGGGACGTTTTTCATCGGACAAGTATGCATTTTCTCGCCATTTCATGACGGTAGCTTCCTTATCTTTATTTTATGCTACACACTTGTATTTGCCCCTCGCAAATGGTCTCCCGAATGCTGCCATATTCGCGGACCCTAAAAGGAGAGAAGGCTCCGTTTTTGCGCGGCAGCCAATTTAGGGCTCGAGTTTGGTTCATTCAAGGCCACACTTTTTTCATTTAGGGTCAACCACGGGCTGAACCACAAATGCATCACGCAGATCTGTCGTCATTCGCAGAGTAATGTAGATACGCGAATAATCGAACCCGTGGCATGTTTCCGACGTATAAAGGGTAAATTACTTCTTGAATTTCAGACTGCATTCGTTCTCGAACCCATTCAGTGGCTAGAAATTTTTATTTTGTCATGAGAATAAATTACTGTAGTTCTAATTTGTCGCTGAATCCCTAGCAAGATTTTACGCAAGTTGTACTTGCGTGAAACTGCGAACTAGTCGGATGATGTCGTAATGAAAAATTACCATCCTACAATTCGTTTGAAATGCAGTGGACGCATT
This sequence comes from Notodromas monacha, assembly GCA_905338405.1. Classification (NCBI taxonomy): domain Eukaryota; kingdom Metazoa; phylum Arthropoda; class Ostracoda; order Podocopida; family Cyprididae; genus Notodromas; species Notodromas monacha. Next base: position 224,430 of record CAJPEX010000026.1, on the reverse strand, counting down.
TGATGAAAAGGCATATCTTGAATTTTCTTTCCCTTCCGTAAATATAGCCAACCACAAGAAAAAGTCGAACTCAAAAAGAATGATTTGGTCAACTGTGCATTGCTATTTTTTCGACGTCCTCTTCGGCATCCGTTCTTCAGCAGTATTTCACGCGCTCGATTATTTTTTGAGCTGAGTTTTCAATCAAAGCCTTCCGATTTATTTTTAATTCTTATCGAATACCGGAAATCGTTCTAATTTGTCATCAAATCGTTCTAATCGATATGTGTGGGGACTGGAAGAGTTCATACAATAGAGTTCCACGGTTGGAGAAAATGAAAAAATTCTTCATCGATTCCATGATCGAAATCCAACCCCGAAATCCAAAGTGAGCCTTTTTTTGTCAGCAGAAATCCCAGATCCAAGGCAGTTCAACTCAGAATAATTTGCTCTGCGATGTGTTACCAAAACTAAAAAGGGTACAGAGGTTAGTCGTCCGTTGAAAAAAGCACATTTTTACCTTGATAAAACGTCAATAATGCGGGCTTCGATTACAGTAATTGCTCTCAAATCTCCACTCAATTGCGGGAAACGAGCATAGCGAACATTATTTTCAATCGAATGTCAACCTTAATTTTCTAAAGATTGTTGAATTGTTGGGAATTCTTGTAAAATGTATAGCAAAATAATATGCATCAGAAAATTAAAATGCAGTACAGTACCAGAAATAAAAAAAAGGATTTCGCGAGACGCGAGAGAAAAAACTATTTAGATCTGCTTTACACATAGCTGATCTTCGTAAGGAAAGTTCATCAGGGTATGTATGAAATTCCCTGCCCTTCAAGATTTGTGGCAACGTTTTTCGGACTATGTCAGGTCATTGCTCAAGTACAGTATCATCCTCTTTTCATCCTGGAGTAATTCATTCCGTGTAAGATAACCTTCCTGCGTGATATCTTATTATTCAGGGAGAAGAACTGGGCACAGTAATTAAACCCTGATAATCAAATTTCCTCTTGAAAAAAAATTCGCCCTGATTCAAGAATTAAAATAGCTTATTATGCAATGAAAGGATCCTTTTTAAAGTTCTGAGACATGTTCAGATCGCCAGCAGGTTCTCGGCGGGGAGGGATCTCCAATTGTGAACGTAATGAGTCCATTCGCCTATGCTCAATCTATAATTCAGTATGAGGGTGATTGTTCTTTTGAAAGATTCAGTGATGAAATGAATTCATTTTCGAACCCAGTATGCTGGAGGGAAATATTCTTGCGTATGTGCTGTGAATGTCATCTCCGCTTCCCACTGTTCTCCATTTTAAATGGGTAATATAGCAGCAATTTCGCATCTTAGTGCTGTTCTAAATCAAACGGACCGTCCTATTATACTCTACAGCCGCAGTGGAAACCACAATGCTCCAACTTTCCAATAAATGCTGGGTCATTCATTCCGCTCGCGAATAATTCAACGCTTTGGTTTTCCAGCATGCGACTCCGGGACTGTTGGAGTGATAGTCGATTGCTCACAACGACAGCGCCAGCGAATTTTGTAGTTTCCCCCATCATTCACTCCTGCAGGTGTAAAAAATGAACAAAACCCGCTGGAAAAGAACCGACAGCGCGAAAATCCTAGCCCTGTATTCGACACGACTCGGATTGCTCCGCGCTGAATAAATTAAGAACCCGGAGAAGCTCGTGCGCGCTATTGTGAAGTGGAAATTTTCGGCTGACATCAGGCTAACCGCTAATCATTCCGGAAATATAATCCGAATCGGACTTGAGAACCCTCATCAATCGGCAGGCGGGCGGTGCAATTCGCCCCATCAGCCCGGAATCCTTCTTTGGGACACACCTGCTACTCCTCGCAAGAATTCCACGTGCCACAAGTCTCCTCTGCAATCAATTTTCGTGCCCAATTGAACGGCGTATCTCCTCGCAACGCGCCATCGCTCAGGGAAATTCACGTTGTTTTTTTTCTCCCTTCCTCCTCTCTCCGCGCAGAAATGAGCCCCTTTTTTCCGAGTCCGCGTGCGCCCTGAATGTTAATTAATTCCGCCAATAGGTCCCATCATCCGGCATTATCTGGCGGAAATCCGGAAAAGGGGTTTCCGCCCCGTCGTTCCTCACAGACTCGTCCTTCCATCAGTGCCTCTCAGCAGCCATCTCACGTCCCGTCTGAATTTCTTCCAATCAACACTGCCCGATTCGTTCCATGCAGCTGGCTGAAGGTGAAGAGGAAAGAATTAAAGGCGCCGTCTGGAAACAGGGGAAGAGCCGGGCGCGGCAAGATGAATTGCAGCCAGTCAAAAGCGTATCGATGACGGAACTGCATCCGGCGCAGAGACGCCTGCAACTAAAATGTCGCCGGAAGAGCAGGCATGGATTGGAGAGGGAAGCTAGAAAACGGGGCGAGAAACGAAGGGCTGATTCGGAAGTTGCAGCCCGGGATTAAACATTGTCAAGCGGAGGAAAAACTGTACTGAAGTGAACGGGAAACGCTGCGGCAGCGTGGAGGGGGAGAGGATGGAAATGCTGTCCTTAAAAAAATCTGAGCAGGGGTGAGACTCCGGTCGAGGTGTGTGCCTGGGTCAAACAGGCAGAGGACGGAGAAGACCTGGAATGACCTACCCTCCCGGACTGCACTCCCCGTGGAAGGAAATTTCATGTTTTTTCTTTATTTCACTGCCGGGAAACCGGAGGCGGAGGGGGGCGCAGCAGCCCGGGTTTGGAACCCTCCTTTTAAAATGTGCTGGCGAAGACCTCGATTCCTACCCCAATGACGCTCCCGCGGAGCCTTCGCAGCTTCAATCTCGCGCTTATCCGGCGCCCGGATCGATATGCAACCATTCCCCCGCGGGGAAACCTATTTGCATGGTTAAGTAGTCAATTTAAAAATGCAGGTCGCCTAATGTGCTCATTCCGGCGCCGGGAATTAACGGAGGGCCCGGAAAAGGGGTGGGTCTATTTCTCCGGGCGAGGGACGGACCAGGGCGTATGGAAATACCGTCCTCTCTCTGGACGCGTATCACAGTCAAAATTTTCTAATTCCCTCGTCGCCCTGTCTGCCAACTTCACCCTTGAGGCAGTGCGGAGTCTGACGAGGGAACACTTCCTCGAGTCCCATTGTGAAATGCGACAGGCGATTTCGCCCTGCCCCGACGCGTCTTCCTCCACCCGCCCCATTCCAAATCGCTTCATCCGACGCCCGGCTTTCTTTTCCTCCGGCTCGATTTCCCCCGTCGCTCTAAAACAGCCTAGCCTGCTGTACGGAAGACAAATCGTCCCGCTTTCCCGGTCTTCCTGCGGCGGAACACGGAAACTGAGTTGGGCACTGCACCGGGTCTCGCAGAAATCATACAATGCTGTACAATACAGTACTGCGCTGTGCAGTACGTTCATTTCGTGTTCCTGCTCGCAGGGACCCGATCCGGGATCCCGACGAGTCTCGAGGTGGAGCCCGTGTATGCAGTATGTACGAGTATACTCCGCTCCGTCGACTGCATCTACGTACAGTATATATGTGGGCCGATGCGAGTTTCCTCATCTGCATCCCCGTTTGACCCCGATGGACTCCCACCAGAACTGGTTCATAAACCCGAAACCAGGCGATCGGCATGCATGGATCGTCGATTGCCTCGCGCATTTGCGATCGTAATCAAAAACCGTATTATCCAGTATCGGGGGATGCAATCAGGCTCGATTCTGAATCGCCCTTCTCACATGCTACTTTATAGTACAATTTTTTTTTCCTCCTGGAATGTGGAAATTCTTCTTTCCGTGCTGTGAAAAAAATCCTACTCCTATCATCCGCGAGTACGATAGAACTCCGATTATCTCGGGCTAATGACCGGGCGTCTTTGCCCGGGTGATCAATTATCAGGGATACTCGAATATGTGATGAAGTATGGTGAATATTTTTGGAAATCTCGAAGTACATTTGGTTGAATAATGCTGCCCATCAATTGGGAAGGAAACTTTTAAAATTTGAATTAAACACGCTTCTTCGGCTCAATAAAAATGTGGCTCAGAACGTTACATTCGCGTTGAAACAAATCCAGGTAGACTATTGTACAGTACAATCAGAGTTATACGTTACTGTTCTCTTCGTTTTTCGATCATTCGTAGTCTATCGTAGATGTTGATGAATCCCAGACACTAAAACCACATATTTCGGACAGCAGAGGTTTGCAATGCGACGAGAACAACAAGTAAGATCATAATTTTTTTTACGAAGACAGTCAAACTTAGCAGCAAAGGTATGTATTCGGTCGAAATATTGATGCGTGAAAACTTTTTCGCATGCTGCTGCATGAAATTTTGAACGATGAAGCGCAGTTATGCTTATCTTCATCGTGGCATTTTTGAGGCACGAATTCCCAAAATACTGCCATTTTATGACCAATTACTCGAAGGAAACAAATAATTTATAACGTTCATCACTGCTCCATACATGAATACTGAAGCTCACGTGGCTATAACAAGCGATTTTGAAAGAATAATAGCCCCTGTTCCAGGTTTTTCTCACAGATTTACTTTTGATTTTTAATGAACTTTGTAATGGACTTGATCCTACGTGATTATTCATAAAATGAAGGTGCTCAAATACGTTAAATCGTATTATCAGCATTGTGTAACCGTATTCATCTTGGCTTTCATGAACCATGCATTCGCTTAAGTCTTATTCCCATGTTAAAAATTTTCATCAGAAGAAAGAAACTGACCTGCGTAATTTTATACGAACCATCATTTCCTTCAGATCAGCATGCATTTTTCCATTGTTATTTATTCAATACAGTATTTAGATTAACCTGTTGAACATTAACTATATAATAATATAGCAGGTCTGAAAAACGAACAATCTCACGAAAAACAAGAGGTAAAACAATTACGCATCTTGAAGAAAATCTCATGAAGGCATTTGAGAAATGTGTTGTTTGATATTTTCGGGAACGCTGACAATGTCATCTGGTCATCCTTGAAATTTTCAAACTCCTTGAATTTTTTTTCAATTTCCTACAAATTTTAGGTTTTCCGTGCGTGATATTTGAATACCTGAACCTAATGCGTCTGCATGACAGCTGAGTTGAGTTATGTCATGCATGCTCGGATCGTTCAACACAGCACACAGAAATTTCGAGATTCAAAGCCATTGCACCAACGGTGTGATCATCAACACGAAAGTCGGTAAACTTGCGGATATTTTCCGATTTCACGGTTTGCAATTCATTACATGCGGGGTAAATTTTTAAATGCGATCACGCTGATAGATTCGGAGCGCTAAACCATACGTACCCATTTCACGTCAAAAACTCTCCGCAGAAGCAGCAATCGACTCGCTTAAAGCGTAATGTTAGCTTCAAATTTCAGGAGTTGGAGAATGATGGATTGCACATCATGTTTATTGAATCTAGAATGGGCTTTGCAGGCATAGTCGGTAGAGGCCATCCTCAGTCCCGTGCACTATATACACTCGTTTTTGTGTGCTACAAAGTGAGGCTCTATCCTCTACGGCATTAGGATGCATTTCAAGCCGGATGCATTCCAACGATTACATGTTAACGTACCCTTTCGCGTCTACTGATACCATCGACGGTGATGTGCTTGTTGCGCACTGAGTAAATTTGGAATTGAATACCATCTAATCTTTAGTGCCAGCTACGAAGATCACCTCTCCTTTGTGTACATTATGTAAGCTGGAGACCGAGAATCTCGTGAAACGGTCCTCGCCAAGTGGTGGAAGAAATATTTCATGAACTACTCTTATAAAGAAAAAAAACCAACTTCTCAAAAAGAAACCGAGCGCAGAAACGCTTGCAAGATTAATCGTTACATTCCTGACAAGGCTACTTTGTAATCATCATAAACTGATCCAGATTTGATTCAGGAAAGAGGGATTTTAGTTTTCATGAACGACGGGGTCCAAGAAAAATGCAGCATTTCTAAACAAAAGTTTCAACAGTTATTGAACTAGCCTGCGAAGGCGGGTTTCTTCTGATGAATACTGTACAGTACGTTGCTTCGTATCCATTTCTTTGAGCAAGTCGGAATAAATATTTTTATTTGCTGGATACAAATCACGTTCTCCAGTGTGTGACACCTGTTCTTTTACTGATATGGATTTGCATGTATAGTGCAGTGTTCTCCAGAAACAAGACCGGCCCGAACTCCAATGCATTCTCTTCGAAAGAAAAAGTTTTTAATCTCGGGACAGTTCTGATTTTTACGAAACTCAAGTACAGGACTGTTATCAAAATTTTCTTTGAAACTCTCCAGATTCCTAGAATGAAGAATCAGCATGGCTTTGCCTCTGTAAAGAACAATACAAAATAAAGAAAAATGCATAAAGTAAGTAACTCGATGATGAATACATTCACGAGTGATTGAACATCGAAATAATTTTTTAATGAAATACAAGCTCTGCGGATCATATACTGTTCACATTAAATTTCTACATGCTACTTTGGTTCTTTCAAAATTAGATGCATCAAAATATGGTCAGTTAATTGAAGTCCGGATAATCCGAGTTTTCGTACGATGCGATGACGTGAATGTTTCTTAGCCCATTAGGATACGCACAATTTTATTATGCCATAATAACTATTCATTGAAAATTCTGCTAAGATCTTCATGCAGGCTTATTTTTTGGATATGGCGAATCTTTCAATGTCTCCCAAATCCCAAGAACGATGGATCTGATAGTTGTTTGACGGGAGAACAGGATATTATGTGTTCTTTATTAGTCTGACAGGTTTCCGAGTTGGCAAGAAGTGTTTTCTAGCGACCCGAATGCTGAGATTTTGCCCGCGGAACTTGTTCATAACGCGAATGTTGCCGTTCTTGGATTAGCTTCCGCATGCGGCGAAGAAATAACAGCAGCGCCTCGTATTTTTGTTCTTCGACGATTGCTACCGATTGTGCAACGTATCGCGACGTTTTACTCGGCCAATGGTTAAGACTTCGGGCGTCCGAGGCATGCGACTGCTCGCTAGCTCAGCAAAATGACAGAAGATAATTACTTGTTTCATTGTGAACCGTACCGGATGCCGGATAAAAAAAGACCTTCGAGACCCCGGGCGAAGTGGGATCGCGGAGCTTTCGTAATGCCGGCTGCAATGATGAACAATCCCCGGTGTTGGAAAAACACACACAAATTGCTCTCCGAATGTGTCACACGATCCGCGGGCGCACGAAAGGAGAGCGGAAATGCTACAGGGGGAAACGCACACCACCGGCGGAGCAAAGCGTCGCGACGGGGCGAGTGCGAAGTAAACAATGTGCCCAGGGAATCGGTTGTACAACACGAGTGATTCCCGGTTTGATCAATAAACTCAAATTCGTCCTTCATTAACCCCGGGCGTCAGACGCTGTGAGCGCGATGATTAGGCAAAAGGAAATCAGGCGGGTCCAGTACGTGATGTGCTCTCTCTCTCATTTCTTTTTGCTCACAGAAAACGTCTAGTTCCAGAAATTTTAACTGGGATTTCCATGCCTTTCTTGTCCTTGTTTCTTTTCAGATTTCCTAGTTTGGAAGATATCTTTGACCAGGGTGAAAGAATTTTCAAAATATTCACGGCATGCCAGATGTGACAGCAGGTGAAGAGGATTCTCCCATGCGATTTCAAATGAACCTGAGTAGAAACATGCCCTCGTGAAGAAAGTTGCCTCAGATAATGCCGATGCACGAGAGCATTAAAGATACTTATTCACATTTTTGTAGATGCAGAATGACTCAAATAATCTTTTTTCGGGAGCTCTTGTCGTGAATTCCACCCAGATAAAGCGAAATTATTGTTCCTGCATTTTTGTATTTTATCTGAGAATGCTCTCCGTTTAAAACTTCTAAATTCAAACCATCTGTGGAAGTTTGGCTAGGGTATGTTATGATGCATACAATTTCAAAATTTCCTCTGAACAGAATACGCAGGCACTGCCATTACAACAGTCACTTGTTGAAGTTTGAAGTGGGAAATCGGATCACGTTACAGAGCATGAAGCTGCCACAATAAGCAAAAAAAATGTCGGTGCTGTAATTTTTTAATGCGTCAGTAGGCTTCTTGATTCGAAGTATGTTGCGTCGAAAATCTAAAATGGATTAAATTGGGCTTATTCGATTCATACAAAGATTATCCAGTCGAAAATTGGGTACTAATTCTGCACGAAATCTAACTTTAGATGGAAAAAATATCTGAGAGCACGGAGAGGAGGACTAATTCAATCATGCAACATTGACGATTACTGAATGCACGAACGTTGAAGGCCCATTAAGCGCTGTGATTATAAAAATAATTTCATGCAAGTCGTCCTGGTTTCGCATAACCCTTGAAAGCAACGTCCACCGTAGCCCTGCCTAAAAAGGATGAAAGATTTGTTTTCATTATCAGGTTTAAGGCCATCACTCGTAGATTCGCATGGATTCTCGATCGTAGCTCAGTAAAGTATTACTGTATTTGGATTTAGAATTTCAACCAGTAATTTTCCTCTTGAACGAGCATATTGAACTGCTTAAAAAAAGTATGTATTGATTTTTTCTCAGCACCCGGTTCACGTGCTTGAAAATTATACTCTTCCGGATCGATTATTCTGAGGGCATGCAATGATAATATGAGGCGAAATGCACGAAGGTTTGCAACCTTTTCATGAGCTCATGGAGGTATCAAACATTTTGTAACATAATTTTAATACTGTATTCAATTACTTAGTTGATGTCAAAAATGCTTCAAACTCAGATGTCTGAATACTCTTGAGTCTAGAGTAGCCATTTTTCATTTCGAATTTTAATCCTTTCAAAAAAAAATTCTTAATGGCGTTACCCCTTCCGTATTTCGAAGGCTTTTTGTATCGGGCTGTATAAAATCGAAACATCCCGTCTTCATGACTTTTACCTTTAGTAGTAGACGCATGAATCCCTGCCCATTCATTGCAGCCCGTTTCTTCTTGATGCTGAATTTCAGTCAACTTTTCACTTCTTCATAGCAGATATGGAGCCCTCGGGATGCTATTCTCCCAGGGGCTCCATGGAGCACAGGTCAAGAGCCTCCGATTTGAAGGATTATCCCAGCATTTCCTTTCCCAAGCTTCGCGGGAAGCTTCCAGAAAACTTGATGAAATGAGCACAAGAGCATGCCGTCAGAATATCCGACCCGACACGAGTATAATTTTCAAGCACGTGAACCGGGTGTCGACCAAAATCAACGCATCATAGCGAGGAGAAATGCTCCGAGGTTTGCAAGCTTTTCTTGACGAGCTCATGAAGAGGTCCAGTATTCGGTGACCAGATTACACATCCGAGCTCCGCTTCGGCCCGAACTTCAGACACCACTCACGGCTCGACCGAAACGGATAATTGGAGCCACGGAATCCGACATGGCGAGTCAGCAACCGAAGACGAGTCCAGACAGAAATAAAATTCCGCGTGCCGCTGCAAATTACGACTCTGGATGAAATGATTGCCTTAAATACAGGATAGTCGGTCTGTGGATCCCGCGCGAAGGAAACCCCCTTATCCGGCGTCTGGAGACGGGACACGGATGTATAATAACACCACGGCGTAATATCACGGTATGAACTGATTAAATGGGAGATAATGTTTGATTGTGCACTGCGCTGAGGGGCATTCAGATGAGAGAATTGTGTCCTTGGACGCGTCCCACGAGACCCTGTTATTAGCATCTCTGGCTAATTCCTGGCTCAGCCGCACGCGGCTCGGAAATTTCTCCTGCTCCGAGCTGAATGACAAGCCGACGAGGTAACAATAAGCGTTCTAAATACACGCGCACGCCACGAAGTTCGGATTTATGTTGGCATACGGGTACATGCATTCTCCGATGCAGGCACACCCGAGTGGTGCGAAACATGGAAATGCGAGATACGCTCATAATGCTATTCAGATGGGTACCGAATAATTCTTCTCCGCCCCTGTCGAAAGATGGATCTCCCTCTACAACGAATTCGGTCAACAATGAATTATTTTTTCACAAGTAACGGATTAGTTGTCGGCTTATAAATTCTTCCACCAGTGCAAAAGCAGATTCTCTATAAGGATGTTCTCTTTAGAACTCGCGATTCTCCCAATTTCTTCCAATTCAGAGTTCACCTGCGAATCGAATACATTTTACATAAATAGTCACGCGTTCCAATTTCTTGGATAACTCAAGAGCAAGCTTTATTCCTCGCTTCCCAAGTTTCATATGCAAATTTCTCCCGAGTTTAAACTTTTTTCAGGAGTGATCCGAATTTTTTATTTGACAGCAATTCCACCTGCTCAGTAAAAATAAATGAATTACGAAGCTCCCATGAATATACGCATAATTTTGGTCAGGACTGGCAGTTCTTTGTCAATCAGTTAATGCATGTGATTTTCACTGGGACTACCACTACTGTTTTAATTCTACAGAAACGTACTTGACTGCATTTTACGTATCTGTTGAACAACTTTCCAGAACTAGGACGAACTTTATTTTCGACTTTCGAAAATGCTGTATCATGTCCTGCTCAGGAACAGATTTCTTCAGAGAAATAAACTGAGAACGAAAATACAGAATGGCTCGACAAAGGTATGACCTCACATGCTAATACTGTATTTCAGCCCTAATGCAAGTCATTCACTGATTCACTCAGCAGATTATCATCATCAATGTGAAAAACGCTGGATGACATTTTTAAATACTGTACTGTATTGACGTCATGCTCATGCAGTAGAGTGCAGGTTGAAGAATGGCGATTTTAATTTCCACAACACGTTGATCAAAAGGTGTCGCCGCCAGTAGCTTGCACCTTCGAACATTTCAGGCAGCCAATCAGAGCAAAGGTTGACGCGATATTCGTGCGCATCAGTAGGCCGCCACGTCTGACGGACGCACCCAGGTTATGTCCTCTGAGACAATATTCGTGAAGTCGCGTATCTGTGAAAAGGTGTGAGGTAACATTCACTGCGAACTATTTACTAACTACTGTATATCTTGGAAGGAGTTCAGTCATGGAGAGTCGCTACGACTCCTAGTCGCTCATTTACACCATCGCATAATTCAGTGTGTGAAAAATAAGGTTGCCGCAGATCCACGAAGTACGGGGGAAGTGTGCGAATGCCAGTGACGAAATGCTTTGATGTGGACATGATATGAGTGCAGTGTCTCTTCCAATTTCTTCCTGCAAATGAGCTGAAGTCAACGTGTGGCCAGCGGATCCTCATCATGTACAGTCGACTATCCGGGTACTGTGACTACACCAGGAGTACTGTACTTCCAAGGTAAGTCAGTCAGATTCTCATGCTGGATTGGTACATGTCCATCGTAACAGATTAGTGTGATGTTTTTTCACTTATATAAGTGACACGCGAAACCGGAAACCCAGATCTATGATGTTTTTCCTCTGGACTTGTAATGTACAGTGCATGTGTTTATTTCGGGTATTGGGGGCTCCTACATTTTGACGAGTTTAATGAATTACAAATACTGTACTTCAGTTTCTTATTCATAGATGAACCTTTCCTGTGATCGTAGCTCCTTGCTAGTGCAGAACTGTATACGGTAATCAAAGGCCAGGCGGGGAACGCATGGATAAAATTAGGCGAGCAGCCCCATTTTACTGTTGATTCACATACTGTGGCATTCCCAGATGAGTTCAGTGTATTGTTTCTCTGTTCCAATCGTCCAATTTTCAAAATATTCGGTTTATTGCAATGTATGTACTGCACATGACCAACTCGACGTGAACGTATTTTAGATTCTTGAACTAACTTCTGTAGTGCTTATTGAACTTCACAACTAAGCAATCCGAAGCTTCGGAAATTTTGTCATGTCACATTTGTAACAGGAAGAGTGACTTCAGAGGAGAAAGGTTCATGGGGCACAAAGACATTTGGGAAATCAGCAGCTTCAGGAAAAATGATTGCCTTCGCGGTCGCAAGGATCTTGGGACTCTTCTGCAGAAAGAAGGCAATCGTGGAAGGACTTTCTTCTTTGAACCCATTCTAGTTGGTTCATCCCCTGTGATCCGCGTCGAAGCAATTAAGGTGTAGGGAATTACCGCCGGGAAAAGTAATTGACAAAACACGTCGGGTGGGAAATCAGGGGCAGACGTCTTCATCGGACTCTGAAGCGAAATTCAATTTGGGCCCGATGAGGTTCGATTGAAGCACTTCTCCTGTTCAGGAAATGGAAAAATTGCTCGCTCAAGTTGGGGATGAAGTATGAGTTCGTGCTCTGGTTTATTTCTCCTGCTCTGGTTTATTTCGTGGAGATCTCGCCTCCCCCCTTCGACTCACAGGGTCTGTCGCCCCAGTAACCATGGCAGCACAGCAGCTTGGTGAAGCTCGCCTTTCACGCAAATCGATTATTGAAACGAAGTTTTCTCTCCTCCGAGATGGAATGGGAAATAAGTGGGGCGTTGGGCTGATTGAAAGGGGTTTAATACTGTGCCAACCCCCTATTCTGCTAGGCATAACTGAGTCCCCCAGATCCCGCGAATCAGAAACATGGCGAATTCGGTCCGCGACTGCTTCGAACATCATTCGCACCCCAAGGGAAGCATGAGAAAATATTTTATTATCTTGCATCTAAAATCGCATCATTATCAAAAGCTGGACAAAATTCCAAGCATGAATGAGTACACTGATGAAGCTTCATTTCATGATGTTTCCTTCACAGTAGAATTGTTTTCAGATTCATACTGTATAAGACATTTCATACAGGACCTCGAATGCTTGAAAAGATCCCATCGAAATGAATTCACTGGGTTCGGTAGCGAAAAAGCTGTTTTTGCGTTTTTGTGCTAAGTTGAAGAGAATGCTCCTGCTTCGGGCGAATACAGCTTTACGTTGTCATTTCAAATTGGTATATGCGATAGCTAGAAGGTCTTCTCAGGTCCCAGCGGAACAGAAATTGAATTATTATCCTCCATCTGTTGACCACCTACTTTTCACCGATGAAATAGATAATGTTCAACAATGCTCAAGTGTGACGTTACCAAGACGAAGAACCGGCAGGTTAAGATATGAGAAAGTGATGCAGATGACTGCATTAAATCAGTTCCTGAGAGAGAAAAAACTGCTGATCAATGTGCAGGGTTTGAGTTTGTGAGACATTCTTCATATACTCAGATAATGCAAATGATGGAATCCCATGTCTTCTGAGTGAATTCAGTCACGGGATGCTACCGAGAATATATTTCAAAAACAAAACCATTTTTGTCGCAACAGTGAAAATTAGTGCTGATTCTGAAAAAACCCGTAGATCTGAACGTGAAAACCTTTTATTAACGAACAACCTTTAAAACTGTTCATTTCAGTAATGTCTTAACAAATGTTTTTATAAAAAATGGCTCTGTTTGCCCAACTTTGTTATGTCAAGATTTCACTGTAGTAGAATTGAAACGTGGAACGAAAGCATCTTTTTAGTTCCACTTATTATCAACTGTTGTGGTTTCATCTCGGAACGCCTTTCTGGTATTTCAAGAGAAAATCGCACTTTTTCATGTTTTTTACGCTATATCCGGAAGGGGGCTCGGGTTATTTTTCAATTCTTTTCTGTGCTGATGATTACAATCCTGTTTCATCGAGTACCAAGGAATCAGAGGAACCAATGGAAACTAATTCGTGTTTGGAAATAATATTTTTGTTCTGTTGGTCGACCGCGACTCTACGACCATAATTTGCAGAAATAAATGATGCAATGTGTTATCTATTCATTGCTAGCACCTAGTAGTGGAGCAGCTAATTTTCCAGTCACACAATAATCATGGAAAACACACGGTATTGCATTTCATGCGCAGCATTGATACACACCCAGTCTGTGCAATTACCATGGCTTCAGTATAATCTACTCCGTGATTATAACCCTTGACTGCAAGAGAATAATAAATTTATAAATGGCATTCTCGGATATTCCCCATTTTTGAACGAAGGCGTTGCCTCCACTGTGGCAAGAAATCCGACGAAAATGAGTCGGACGAGTTCATCACTATTCGAACAAAATATTTGAAAGACCTTCCGCGTTGAATTCATACTATGATCCCTTAAAAATAAAATATCATGAGCAAGTTTCAAAAGCACTTGGAAGCCTTTCCTATGTTTCGACTGCGTTTATGGATGAATTATTGAGCGATTATGTGTACCCTCAGAAACACTCTTAGTAGCTGCAGGGGAATGCCATTTTATAGGTGCTATGATAGCCCATCACAGCTAAAATGATCTTCCAGATTTAACCGAACAGTACAAGAATAATTTAGAACTTTTCTCCTGACCTAGTGCCGAAAATTCCTAAAATATTTCCTCTATCGGAACCCCGCATTTCGAACTCCTCAAGTCGATGTTTCTTTTCGTTCCATTTTTAAGTGTTTCGATAGCATGCCATCATACAAGGAGTGCTTCGTTCGCACTGTTGAAACGCGGAGAACCTATTCTGGAACGTTTTTTATTTATGAATAGGAAAAACATGGAATCGGCGAATTGTTAACAAAGTTCCAGATTGTTAGAACCAGAATAACGTGACGCATGATGAGAGTGAAATCCGTGACGTAACGGAATTCGTAGAAGATATTTCGGACTGATTTATGCGCAGACCGTTCAGCTTTCGAAGCAATAGCGGTTATTTGAAATTCATGAAATCAGTTCAGTATTTTTGATGATTAGCTTATTTAGGGAAAATATTCATGTAGGGCTCGGAGGAAAAAATCTGATCGGCGATTCACACCTAAATATTTTCTTCTGGATCGAATCAATCAATCTTCATCGTCATCCGTGAAGTGATCTGTCCGTCTGGCTCTCTCTCTTTCTCTGACTTTTTTCTCGCTCTGTCTCAACTTTCTCGGGTATGAACAAGCGTCGAGAATTTTGTTCATCCCAGGTTTGTTCCGGAACCTGGCGGAAATAACAAGGTGCGATGAATCCCACACTTGCTCGCGGCGCTGGCCAAGATTTCCATAACGCCGAATACATCACGCCGTGATTGCATGTGGAAATTACGCTGACTTTGGCCGCGGGGATTAATGATTGGCTTAAGCGCCGGCGAACGCGGCCAGGGCAGCAATCGCCCGCGCACCGGCACTGTGAATTAGCTGACTGCGTTGCGTTACCCGACTCGGTAATCCGATCCCGAGCCCTATGGGCTTCGTGCCCAGCCCGGATCTCGCGAGGAGTAGACCTGCGATCGGGGATTTGACCCGCGCTGGATGCCGATACTCCGCTCTGCCAAATCACTGCCTTCAACGTGCGGCCACTCGGCATGTATTTAAAGGCAACCCGGCCAGGGTAACTGCTTGACGCGCTGCCGCTGATCAAAAAGTATGCTCAACCCTGCTGGGACTCCATCCTTCGTCGTCCACCATTCCACGTGAACCTTGCATTCTTACCTTGCAGAAACCATGAAATCCTTCTCAAGTTTTCCTCAACGATTACCAAAACCAAATTGTAAAAATCTACAAGAACTCCGGCAAAAAAGAACAGAACCCAACACCTACTGTCCAGCTGATCAGTAACACGAACAATTCTACGAGAAGAAATGCAAACAGTAGTTTAAACTAAATTCTCAACATACACTAAATTACCATGCCTTGAATTTTAGAAGAAGCTGTGACACGAACTATTCTACAAGAAGAAATGCAAATAGTAGTTGAAACTAATTTCTCAACATTCATTACCATGCCTTGAATTTTAAAAGAAGCGATAGTTCCTTTCAAGATGGCCTATTCAGTAAATGTCGAAAACGTTTGCCTTGCAATGTATTTTTCTCGAGCATATTTTTGCATTACTTGACAAGATGTGCAATGACAGAACTTGATCGAATGAAGTACTGTACACCCATTGCGAAAGCTCACCCAAAATTGAAACCAAAAAATCACATTAAGGGCAGTTAAATCACTACAGAAGAAATCATAATAAAAATACGGTACTGTGCTTCTCAGGAAAAATACATTTAAAGCTGGAATTACAGTACATGTACTTAACGTCTTCTTCGATCAGGTGATGAGTGGACAACTCTGATGCTGAATCCATACTTAGTTTCTTCCTTTCTCATTGGAGGTAGATGAAAAGCAACTGTGTGATTCAACCCACGTGACAAAAATAAGGGGCCAATGAAATACTGCTCCACTATAGTGGAAATACCAATTGCGCGAATGGAGCAGGTTATCACAGCATTGGTGATCGGCGCAAAAGTGGGGGTGTACAGACGAAACACTGGGTACTGACTTGATGCTGGACGGGTATCCACAAACCACCTGGTGCACAGATTTGCACAAGGCTTTTCTGGATATTTTTAGGGCAGTAGCCACGATTCGTTGCAAAAACGAGTCTTCCAGCAGTCCCGCTGCATTTTGATACTTGCGAGGAAGCAATGTGAAATACTTTCAAGCGTGGTAGTCATCAAAGCGTATCGCGAGTGTGAATGTGAATGGACAGGACTTCCATTAGCCTCTGTTGCGACGGGAGAGAAGTTTGAATAATGCAGTATTGTTCACAATGCCTCAGTAAAAGGAATCCGAAGTCGAGGATAAGACATCCGGGATGTGTTCTTGTTTCTTTCTTGAAGGCGGTGGAATATGCGGTAATCAGGAGAGGACTAAATGCCAATTAACGACGATCGTGTGGGTGGCAACGAAGTTGATGGAGGGTTGAATGATTGGTTAGGTGCTCAATGCGGCCGCCCTCCGGCGATCCGCAGCAGGACGCAATCTTGAATAGCAAGTAGCGATTCTGCGAATTGGACACGGTCCGGTGGAAAGTTGGGATTGGCCAATTAAAAGAGCAAAGCGTTGGGTCGCGATGGCCGCGCCAAGATTTTCTCCCAGCCCGCTCATCACGCTCCAAGAGGACTTCGCGCAGACCCTTGGGGAGGGAAAGTCGTGGCTCCCCTGGAAGTTCAATTCATTTAATTCTCGTGCTGAGTCACAGCCGCAAATGATACGGCTCGGAGCCCAGACGAGATTTCCCTGGAGACGGTCGACTTGACGAATGACGCGCAATAAGAGTGAAATATGACAAAAGGCTTCAAAAACAACGCAACATGCTCTGCATTTTTATGTGGCATATTACAAAAAAATTCCGGAGAATATTTGAGGTTGCGAAAACAAAGAAACCACACGACAATAATATCCTTCCACATCGCACGCGTTGTCCGCCAGGTGATGACCATCAAAGAACAACATCACGAAAGCGCAACAAGTTTTCCTCCAAAACACTTCATTACAGTACGTTCGGGTTCAGGGGGTTACGCCTGCAGCCCTGCTCGCCGAAAATGGAGCAAATGGAATGCTTCCCATCAAATCTACAAATCGTGTCCGTCATACAAGAATAAGTCTACCGCTGACCAACGGTTGAACGGACCCGCGAGAGGAAAGAAGCCGAACGGAACCCAGACAAAAATGCCACTGGAGCAGCGCAGTCGCACTGCTTGCCCTTCACACGTAAAAACTTGAGAAAACCGAGAGGGGCCAAACCAAAAATTGCACAAAGACTCTTTCTGCCGTCACAATTTTACAATCTATACCTTTTCCTTTCCGTAGTGGTTGATTTGTGAAATACCGTCACCGCGCTGACAATAAAATGTCAGGCAAGGAAGCCACACAATGTTTGGCAAATCATGTTGTCACTCACCCCAACCACTCAATCACCCCCTTCATATGCAGATTTCATGACACAAAAAGGGACAAATCGCAGTCACAGATGCCCCCACACCCCGCTCGCGTGCGGATCCATAGGGCACCCAACAACAACACTGATCCCAGCCCTGACGCCATTCCGCTGTACATCCTCAACTAAAGACCCTGCGTCATTTTCCCTACAGCCAATACACTCCACAACACTAGTACCCATATGCTTTGAATAATATGTTCAGATAGCGGCGCCCCAATAATCTCCGCCGATGCGTCCCAACCACCCAACCTAGAATCATGGCGAACGGAGTGTAACATAGATCATGGCGCCTTGTCGCCTTCAACTCAGGGACCCATAACAATAACAAAAAATATAAACCAACAGGACAGACCTGGCATAAATTATTTCCCGCAAAACAAGCACGCTGAAAAAACCAAATAAAACAAGGTCTACAAGGAATTGGAAACAAGTGCTTTCCCTCCGCCGGAAAACAACGCGAATGGCACTCAATTGGCGGAAACGCAGGACGACGGACTCAGAAGTTTTCCTGCTGCCGCCTGGCTATCACGCAGCTGCTACAAAACGGAACCCAACCACGCACAATCACCTAGACCTCCCAACGAAAGACAAACCTTTGATTACCTTCTATATCACCTCTTGACAAAAAAGGAATGCAACGCAATAAATAAAAAAAAAAGCGCGGACTCCGTTAGGCTCACGATGACCAGATATTTACACAACAGCCACAACCACACATCCCGGTAATGAACTTGCGCCTCGAATACTCAGTAGGAAATGTTATACCTTTCCATGGCCACGTATACCTTATTGCTCCAATTAACGAGCTCTTCCCGAACTTTTCTTGTGTGAGAGAATCATTTCCATATGGCACTTCTCCTTTCACACCCTTGCGTTTTTTTCCCTATACCTTTCCGTTTTCTGTTCCCGGAGTGATTCAGATTAAAAGTAGCATTCTCTCATGCGAATTGCTTGCCGCAAAAGAAAGACAGTTGCACAACAACTCTTAGAAAACGAACGAGGACCAGGAATGGTTAGTCGCGATTGGTCCCTTGCTCCTCTTTCCGAACAAAAAACAAAATTACTCATTTCCCGCGCACGACTCGCAAAAGGTTCCATCTTCCGACTTCTTCGTGATGCTAGAGATCCGTAACTCGGCTTCTGAAAGCAGCCTCCAGGTTCCGCGTTGCAGCACCTGGAAAATAAACAGGGAAGAAGAAAAAAATTCGATTAAAAATCTTGTGTCAACCCAAAGAATCCTCTTGAATGGTTTTGGGAGCATCTGGAAATCCCGGCATTTCGCGCATCTGTCCACCAAGGGGCGCTAAAAGGGGGTCAATTGACTGGGCAGAATAAAAATCCTTTCATTCAGTTAAATTTTTCATAGTTGAATTTTTATTCGAGGTCGCATTATTTCTCCCATTAAGAACTGGGGAGAGATTTCGATTGCCAGGATTCCTGAAGTTGAGATTTTCCCGTTTTGAGATACTGTACAGTACATTCAAACATGAATCATTCTTTGGCGTGTATGGAATCAGAAAACAAGCCCCCCCCCCCTTATTTCAATAACCCGCCGTATTAACGGGCCTTGTCTTCCACCTATGAATGGTATTAACCTCCCGTACCATCATCCGGATGCGTCAGGTTTGGTCAGAGAACGTGGAAAAAATTAGAATTGAAAATAAAATGAAAAAGGATGAATGCACAGAAGCGTCATCACTTTTGCTGGTGCCAACATGCACAAAACTATGCGATGTTGTTGAGGAGAGGGGGCGTTTCTTCTTTTTTTTTTGTTCTTTGCAACTTCTTGGCAAAGGATCTTCGAAATGTCACATGGTGTACTTCAAGTCTAAAATAGGCAGTACTGTATTTGTACTAGTTAAGCATGAATGTGCTATATTTTGTTATATTCTTAGAAACCTGGCATTCAGGTGTTCAATGGGTGTTGAACCCATGGGTTCAAGATTCGATTGTTTCAATGCCAATTTTGTTGAAGAAGAGCTAAGTATACGTAGACTGAAGATACATTCGGGTCAGAGCAGATATCCCTGCGAAACTCGGTGCAGTATATAAGTTGGGGAGAGAGAAAATATTCGATTTTTTTATTGCTTCAAATTTGCTTTTTTGATGTCTATTTGACGTTGCAAACGAATTAATTTCTCCACGAAGTGATCCGGGAAATTGGGGGTAAATTGGTGGAACTGCTTATTTTGAACAGAACCATTCATCACGAGTGTTTCTTCGTCTTTTTGATCCATTCGTCATCTGTGCGCAAGTTCCAAATGGATTTTGAAAACCAGAAGTTCGAAATAATGCGGAATTTGGAGCCTCGCAGGTGAGTGGAGTCGGACTCGGAATTTCCTTCAACCGGATTGCCTTCTTGGGTAGGTCAGCGCAGTACAAGGAACCCTCATGAAAAAAGGGGGATCCCCAGACCCCTGGGCTTTAATTGGTCGTCTTTATTCTCATAATGGAAGGCCGGACGGTTCAAGGTGACAGTGATTGTGTCCCGCGTCGCGTAATGCCACAGTGCCTTGGAGGTGTCGCAGATAGATTCGGAACCAAAGTCGGGCGAGGGTCTCCAGAGTTTTTTTTCCCGCTCCGGCGAGATCAATTATCGGACAAACCCGCCTGCCACCCGCGGAAACGTCGCGTGAAGAGCCCAGGCAACCAGCAGGAAGGGCTGCGGGGACTCAACGGGGAAACGAGCGATTATTAATGAGCCAGGCTTCGGCGATGTGATCGGCGCTCGGCACAATCGTGAGGCGTCTTGTGGCGCTGTCGCTGTGGAACCGGTGCCCTCAAAAACTCGAGTCATTTTCCTCGTCAAAATTTCACTTCATGTCGAAAGGAAAATACGACATTTCAACACCAAGAGCCGGGGACAATGGCGTAACTTTTTGAAGGCAGTGGTTCTTTAAGGCTAGAACTTTCCAGCTCGTTGCACAGAGCCGCCAGTCAGGTGATCTAATAAACTTTTTGCGTGTTCGCGATTAAAAAAAATTAAAATTTAGTAATTTCAACACGATCTTCAACCTGCATACCTCTGATAGGATCCGATACCCGTGACATGGTATGGAAATACTGTCGTGTATTTAAATTGGTACTATACATTCTTAAAATTGAAGTCGTTGAAAATCACACCTCAGAACCGATTTGGTCACTGGCTCTGATTATGTTCCAAGGTAATATAATTGAACTCCGCTGATTCATGCTGGCACTAGATCCGTTTAACCATTTCGCAAGAAAAAATTACCATGTCGAAAATTACCAAAGCGTATTTTAAAATATCAATTTTTTTGAAATCTCATAATTGTTCGCAAACTTTATGATCCTGATCATGTCGATCTCGATCCATAATTTTAATTCTTCTATTTCTGGTCGAAGTAGACTAACATTGAAGATGCTTCAAATTACGAATTGTGCAGTGGAGGAAATTGATATTTTTTCGATCAACCGTTGCATTGTCATGGTTTGACTCTGGACTCCGGCTGGTTGTCCGTTGCTCGAAAGCTCCCGAAGGTAAAACTAAAACGCGGCGAAACTATAGGTGAGAGCAGGTGTCTAGAGTTCATCCGTTTTCGGAATTTATCGGGGAGAAAACACCGGAAATGAAAACCCGTGGAATGGGCTTTCTCAGAACATGTTGCTCTTGAGAACGTTATTAAGCGAGTAACTTCATTGGCACTCATTATTCAGTCGACCCGAGGACAATAAGGAAACGTCCGGGATGGGACGAATCCTTGAGATCGCGTCGGGCCCAGCCGGGGCCAACATGCAAAGTAAGTCGAGTCAGGCGTCGAGTGTTACGTGGCATAATCCGAAACTCTGCGATGAGAGCCATCTTGGTACCGTGATCAACAATCGTTCCATCAGGCCCTCGTTTGGGCTTACGCCATTCCCGTTCGACCAGGCGACATCCCTGATATCGTTTCTAGGGCGACGGGATGCATAATTCAACGGAGCGCAAAGATTTCTCCGTCCTCCGACCTGCTAATTGCGTCTCATCTCGCTCTGAATAAATGAATGACAACAAGATTCTCGAGTGCGTCATCGAGAACGGCCGCAATGAAGAGATACACGTATCTCGACTCATATCTTCCCGGAAATCCCGAACATGAATAGTTTCCTCTTCTTTCCCTCATCTCATCTCGCTCCGCATCGCAACCGCGCGATCATCTCAACTCTGGAGACAACAAAGAAATCTCCATTCCCTCCAGGCGCAGAAGCATGTTCGACAGAAAACAAGTGTTGGACATCGTCATTGGTTTAACTTGCGAAAGCTGAGTGCTAATCCGGAAAGCAGAATACAGTACTCTAGCCTTGTTCATAGTATCACCGGTTTTATTTTTCTCCGCGAAGCACCAGGGGCTCCTCAGTTAGCGGAAATGAGCGAAAGAAACTCGAGTGCAATGTCATGTCAAGACCCTCGAAGAGTATATGGCTATTCGGTAATTTGCGATAAAATTCAGTCTTCAGGACACGCGACAGGCCTGCGGGGCTCCGCCTTATTGTACAGTATTTCCAAACTGGGCCCCGCAACGAAAATTGGCTGTTGAAGGGGTTCCTTGAAGCGAAATTGTTGAGCAACTTCGCTCTAGTTATGAAAAAACGTAGGCAGATGAACCCAGTGCGAGGCAAAACGAAGGCCTCATGAGTTCAGGTGAATCACCGAAAGCGTTTTCGTTTCAGTCGCACAGGTGTCACCAGCGGTTGAATCAATCGTTCAGCATCACCGGGTTATTCTCAAATTCCCAAGATTCGTAGCGTGTTGAAAGGCATGCGAAACGAAATATAGTGTAGCAAGACTAAGAAATGCGAGGTTCTGACAAAAAAAAAATTAATCATCGCACCTGCTCGTCGGCCCGAATCGACGCGAAGATCGTGGAAATCTTCCGCGAATCCAGGCGACGCACCAGGTGGGGGAATTGCGCCAAGTACCCGGCCCGGTCGCCATCGCATTGACCACGTGTTCCGAATTACAGTAATCTGGAACAAGCCGGTAAGCTGCGGGAATCCACGGAGAGCCAGCGGGTCGAGAAAACGCGCGGGAGGCAGGTAGGGACAACCCGTGTTTCTGACGAATAACTGGTTCTCTCCTACGAAGTTAACCTCTGCGCGAAGCAAGAGCACAGTTGCCTGCGACGATTTGTCTCCCGCTTCGGGTCCGCGGCATTCGTCGCATGGATTAATAGTCAACGTAAAATTTGCCTCGGATGCGTGTCCCTGCGATTGACCCCATTGCCATGACTTCTGACGCATCCGCCGAAGAAAAGAGTACAATATGTATCGACATTTTCTGGATTCTGTTTCAACGTGGCTATTTTTGTTTTTAGAGCAATACGTAAACTTATTTGCTATCAAGCATCATATGCCCACTGCTGCGGATTTTCATTTGACTGAAAGAGCCTCCATTTATGATTTCATTGCATTTGAGTGATCTAGCGCTGTGACGCTCCAGAAGAACGCCGCATATTGAAATTTAGAGATTTTGTTGGTTTCCTGCGGATACTTTTGTGCTGTTAATCCAATGCCCAGGTTTATTGATGCATGCGGAAAGAAAATCCTGACTGTCTTGCGCTGATGAACACCTGAGTACAGTATCGTTGTTTTCAGATGTTCTTACAGATTGAGTCTCGCGAGAACAAAATCTCCACCATTTGTTTTTTTCTCGTCGAAGCAATTATTCCCTCGAGGTCCTTAGCAGTTTTTTAAATGCACAAGTCATCTCTTTATAAATAATTATTTCCATGAAAAAAAAAAATACTTTTGTCCTATAGTCATCATTTTACGGGGAGTCAACCTACATCACAATAATCAATGCAAAATCATGCAACTAAAGCTATTCAACCGTAAGTTCACCTCTCGCTTCGAACTTATTGTTCAAGAGCCTGTAATCTTCTTCATTTTAAACGAGAAAGTATGATCATATTTTTTATTGTCCCCTGCCGAAAATTAACGAACAGTTTTTCTATTCATTCTTCCGGATGGGATTTTAGTAAGTTTTTCGCAGGCAATACCTTCACAATATATTCTTCGGGAAAGGATTCTCCATGAAGTACTGTACTACGTCAATAAAGACAAATGGCGGCAAAATGATGTTTTTCTTTCGAAAAACAATTCAGCTGGTCGAGTTGAAAATCGCAATGCGGAAACGTGCTCAGTGACTCTTAGTTCCTGTCACGCGGGGTTGGCATTTCTCTCTCTCTCTCTCGTCGGTGGATGGCAACAAACTCGGAGGGCAACAGACTGTCATTAAAGCAATTAGCGGATCGCTATCACGGACACGGGAACCGATCCGTTCGAACAAAAGCCGGCTCGATTTCTCATGTGCGGTGGCGATCCCTTCGTCCATCCGGGGGGAAAATCTCCAGCTTTGGGAAACGCTTCGGCGTTTCGCCGTTTCCCTTCGCGTGCTCAGAACCCATTTCTTATGGAACCCGTGTCTCCCGAAGTCTTGCCACCGGGTGGCGATCGACCTCTTCTCCCCCCTTTCGCTTCTCCCCGGGTAAATCAGTTTACAAACTCGAAGTCTTCCGAGCCCGGGCACGTCAATCACTGCGCCCACCACCCGAGAAGAAGGAAAAAACCTTGTCAACTGGGTGCATTCGAACTCATGGCATGGCACGGACCGCTCATTGCTCGTCCCAAAACCGCGAAACTGCGACCCAGCGACCGAATGCATAGCTGGCAATCTGCATCAAAGGGGTTTGATCGATCCCGGTAATATGTCAGAGGAGGGCTGTTCTGCACGAATCGGAGCAAGTAGTGATCTTCACTAAGATTTCGAGTTTGAAGCATTGCGTCCATTTCGCGACTCAGCGTTTTCCAGGTCTCCCCCGTTTCTGGTAACGCTGAGCAGTTTTCTCGGGATCCGCAACGGCCTTCGCCGTGTCGAAATTTACGTCACAGACATGCTTCTTAAGCGCATTCGCGAGCCACAAAAATACCGATCGACTTCAATAAAAAAGCATTCCACTCTTCACGATCTCCGAAGAATGCACTTTCTCGCACAATAACATCAACCAGAAAGAATCATGGTCCTCTTCGAGTGAACGAAACGCGATCTAAAAAAAAATCAACCCCCTATTCCCGCATCGAGAAGTAATATGAACTAAGGCATGAAAAGGCAGAACAATTTTACTCATTCTCGAAACCCACCCTAGTCTTGCGGTTAATATGCCTGACATTGCATCATCTGGGGGAATGACGTGAATACATGTGTTGACCTTTGACGCAATAAAAAAACTCCGGTAATGTAGTAGGATGAATGGAAGAAGTCTCTCATTCATATGCATCCTTTGAAAGGATCTTCCGCGTATTTTACTACGACAAAAACAAAACAACAGCACAATATGCCGGAGGCTGCTACTCTACCTTTTAAAGGTTCATCCAGTGTCCCGATAAAAGCTTTATCGAAGTTCATTCATTTCGGAAAGTTCTACTCTGAAGATGTAACCAGTGTTTGCCTCTCAATTCATTCCCCCATCCCATAGCAGGTCTCATTGATAAACAAGGGGAAAGTCTTCGCAAGGAGGCTGACGCAGGTCGAGTTTTTTTTTAAATCTCATGATTTACATTCAATGCTTTTTTATAAGTAAACTGAAAGAGGAAACAAAGCCTCGGTGCACAAATGAGGCTTTCGTTATTCATTAATCATTGATGACTGAGCTCATCTTGGATTTCGTCCCACACTCTCCACAAGCAGGTGGGTTTCACCTGCAAAATTAATGCGAGAGTCTGATCCTTTCCTGAGAAAAAGACGGAAAATCGAGTGTAACCGTGCAGGTCTCTTTTGGTGTTCTGAAGAATCTGTGGAAATCCGCTAATTACTGTACAGGCAAACTGACGCTACCAGTTTTCGCCGGACCAACTTTTCACATCACGTTTCCTCTCTTTGACGAAGCCGGACGGCCGGAGAATAAACAGCGCGGCGAACAACGATTCTCCAAGCGCCTGGTATTGAGCAACGTGAAAAGGCAAAAATCATCGGATAATAATTACAGCCCTGGATCGCGAGTATCATTTAGTGAGGAGGAAGGAGACGTCTCGGCGTGCAGGAGGGGAAAAAGCCGAAAAATCACGGACCAAGTGATCTCCGCCCTTTTCGCGATTGTCCCGGGGGAGACGGAGAGCGGTCAGTTAGCAGTCGTGATCCGGGCGAGGGGGAGAAAAAGATGTGGATAGCAATTATTTCAATTATTGCTTCAATTAGCGGCCCAGAACGCCGAGACACCCGTTGTCGCTTTCCCGAGCCAAGGCAAACATTCGTGTGCAGTTAGCAGGAATGAAGGGAAGGAACGATGCTCGTGGCTTGGTCCCGCATGGGACGATTTCTTCAGCGACGACCAACGAATCGCTCATAATGAAACGATGCCGCGGTTGGGCCTTTCCGGCGATTCCGTGTGACGCAATTCATCCACCGCCCAATAATCTTACCTCACCCTGGAAATTATTCCGGAATAAATATCAAAGTTGGATCCAAGTTGAAGACAGAAAAAGTAAGAAATGCTCCGCTTGGACCTGACAAAACTCACACAGCACGTATGAGCACAGGAAATAACTGAATTGCACTGGTAAAAATTAATTGCGCAAAACATGGCCATTTACCGGTGACAGTTTTGCAGTGGTACATTATTTGAAGTCGGGTGACTGAATAAATAATACCAGTGGAATACTGAAAAAAGGAGGAATATTGTCAAGAAAATTGTCAACCATGTGAACTAGTTACTAGTGCATCTAGTAACTGGGAAAAGTGGCGGCAGTTTTCCCACCAAGAGGTACAGTAGTTGTAGAAGCAGGGCCATGTGTCGAAAGTAGTCAATATAATACATACGTTCCGGGAAACATAAAAGAAAGCCCTTGAATGCCCACAAATATCCGAACGGGTTTATTCCAATATTTGAGGCCAAGGGTTCCGCAGCCCTTGCTTTCGTTTCCGAATATCTCCATACTGATTCAGAAGCAACGCGAATTTCCCCGTCAAATAGTCTCACGTTATTCCAAGAATCTTTCACACGATTGGGATAATTTCATGTTGCTTACAGGAGCAGAAACGTCGCCTGAACAGCACACAGCCGATTGTTTTCAGGAAATTTCCGCCTGAGCACCTGGAGCATTTTTAGTCAATGTTTCCCGTAGTTTTTTTTTTTTCATTACGAAACCTGCACGTCCGGCAACAAAACTTCATTGCCCCTGGCTTTTCCAGCCAAATTAAACGTTAGAAGCGAAAGTTTGAAACCAGAAGAGGAGGAGGAGATTCGGAACGCGGGTAGTAGTTGGCGGCGGCGAAGTACGCAATTGCCGACCAACTGAACCGCGCTCGAAAATTACCGGACTCGGCAAAACGCGCCCGAGTCCAAAAGTAACTTTATTAAAGGGGCCCGATGAACCATTATCATGGCGCTCGTGCGCGGTGCCACCCTTATGAATAAAACAGAAAACCCGTACGATACAGAGCTGCCCGATATGGTTTTGAAAAATATGAGCAGTTGATCAAACAAAGAACTAAAGACATCGAATAGCTTACACATTTCGTGATCTGATTCTGTTCATCGGGTCTGACGACGGATTCCGCATTTCGAAATCGGTGCGTCCTTCAAGCGATAATATTCTTTCTAGGAACTCCTCATGTATGCATCGTTGTCTAAGCCAATATAAATATGCTGTATCAAGTTCGCTTCCCGAATGCGAAAGGGGAAAAATCACCGGCAAAATGAGACAAAATCAGGTATGATGTGAATTTACGCGAATATGTACATAAGACACCATAGCTCTTTTCTTGGTGCCTTAGAGACCACAACACGTTCACTTCCGAATAAATATACAAGGATACGACGAGCTTCCATTTCTATGAGTCAGAGGCAAATTTTGATTATTCCCGAGCCTACTCAAAACCTTTCCATCGAAATCAAGATTCTAGCTCTTGAACTGAAAACAGTTGTAAGGATTTGTTCAATCGATTTCCTGAATTGATTTTTGTTCGGAAAATTGTGATGGCTAAAAGTATTAATGCAATTAACCTGTGAATCCGAGACACAATCGTGTCTAAGACGCACCCTGATTTTTACGCAAATTTCTGGAAAACGAGAGCGCATCAAGTACTAGCAGTAAATATTTTAAAATTGTGAATAGTTTCGATAGACTGAAGTACCGCATTTGACTCTCTTTGAAAATGTATTCGAGGACACACGTTTTGAAACGACCCGCATATGAATTCTGATTGATACGTAGAGCAGATGGCAGTCCTGAAACCGTTGGAACATGATAATTGCTGTATCATTGGCCAGATTATTATTTTTGGTTGCATGAACGCAGGATCTCCCTCTCTCTATCCTTGTCTTTTTAGTCTGGCCTTTTTGTGCCAACAATTGTTCGCTGGGAACTGCTTTTGTCACGTGCTGCGCGAGTAGCTAGCGGGGACGGGGAACGTCGCGTCTGGTAGAAACGCCCGAAGGGAACCCAGCTCTTCCCCGATCAACCCTTGGCGTGGAGGCGATGAGCGAGTTGATCGTGGACAAGCGAGTCGAAAATTGGTGGATTGGCTCGTCCAGAGGGGGCCTCCAGGAGATTTCCTGACAGGCAACAAGGGCCTGACGAGAGTATCACACACACCCAGCGTCTCGGATGCTAACATCCATCACACTCGGGTTCGTGTTCCACCTCGGAACTCGGCCGTGGCGAATAACGCTCCCGCTTCCCACTCAATCGCCGCAACATGGCGATGATAATAAGGATCGTATATTATTAATCAAAAAATAATCCCGCGGACACAATGGATCGCTGCGAGTCAGGTGAGATTCGAATCAAGGTTCGCGCAAAGAGAATGGAGCGCTGGCTCCGCCTCAACCTCACCGATTATTCTCGTCGGCACAGCCTCCCAGTGAACTCACGGAATTCGTCCTAGGGTCATACTCAGAACTTGCTTTTTCAACTTTGCTCTGTCATGAAGCTGTCAGCATGGACAATTAAACGCTAATGCGTCTCATACAGCGAACCGGTGTTTCCGGCTATTACCAACAGTTTCCCAAACAATCAATCGATATGAGAGCGTAATTCATTATCCGGGATGCACGAAAAAAAACACGAACATCGGAATATTCCACGGTTTTTGATCGGCGGGAAGAATAATTTTGCTCGTCCTTGCATAAAAAATTGACAGGAAATGTTCAGCCTGAGCGGACTTACTTGATCAAAATTTCGGCTAGAATCGTCTACTTTCGCACTGTTGAAGGACATCGCAAATCTCAATTTTACATTTGAGATGAGTAAATTACTGTACTTGGTTTTTCGTTCCGAAACCGCGTAAAAACGACGAACCACAAATTTTAAGGCCCTGTGTTCGTTGTTGGACGTCATGCAAGTTCAGTAACACTAAGATCCTGAACTTTCAGAATTAAATCCGAGTTCTGCTAAAAACCACTGGATTTAATAATTCAGCCGATCAACTGGATGGTGGCTCCTGCTGATATTGAATTCCTGCTTTATGACGATCCCAAGCAATGGATTCCACTTCTTATTCACGTTAAATTGGCCACCATTAGGAATTCAATGAACCTCGGTTATCCGGACTTCGCTTCACCC
Organism: Notodromas monacha; assembly: GCA_905338405.1. Classification (NCBI taxonomy): domain Eukaryota; kingdom Metazoa; phylum Arthropoda; class Ostracoda; order Podocopida; family Cyprididae; genus Notodromas; species Notodromas monacha. The sequence goes on along the minus strand of CAJPEX010000026.1, from coordinate 195,266 downwards.
GTCCCCAAATTTCAAGAGGCAGCATGTGCATTATTTTAATTGTGCCACTTCCTCCAGTTCAAAAGGCATTCGAAACTAAGATCAGCATGGCAAGCATCAGATTGGAAAAGTATCCGAAAGATTGTTCAGCACGATTTCCCGAGAAGAGAATGCCTGATCACCTGGGGCTCCCAGATGAAATATTATATTTAGGAATGTATACAATAACAGTTTTGATTATTCAAGATTTGCGAGAATGTCAGGCCGTCTTTCGGGTTATACTATTCAAGTATATTAAGCAGCAGATTTTGTTGAATCAACACCTAATTTCCCATGTTTGTACATAATGGTTTAAAATGTCGAGCCGAAAAACTAAATTAGGAGAAAGTGCTGCAGTTTCTATCGTGTTCGCATTAATGCTTGTTTTTCTCCCTCGCGTTTCATTTCTCTGCGGACATTCACTAATTCCGCGCCAGTGAATCGTGTGAGAAATTTTGGAACTACTTCATGGTCAAGCAATTCAGATCGCTGGATTTTTCATGAGAAAAACCTCTTTAGACCAATAAGTTGATCAATATATAGAGGAAAACTTGTGATGAAACCCTTGGCATCCAAGAAAAAATAAGTATCTTCGGAAGCGTTTTCTTTCAACTTATCGTAGCTTGAATGTGTCATTGGTACAGATTTGAGGACTTGAAAAATTCACTGGATTCTACAGGGTTATCAAATGTCCGCGTGCCGGACGATCTAGAAAGTAAGCTGGGGAAATATCACCGATACGCCTTCGCTTGACCCGAGCTGGCCTCGAAACAAAGGTCACCGCTTTTTTTTATTCAGAGACAATGGTCAGCACAGGTACCATTTATATCCGTGACCACGAAATGGAAGATCTGAAGCGGTTTACGACATACAGTAAAATGAATTCATAATCGCATCGCTTCCGATTGACCTCAAGTAACTACCAACGGTTCGTCCCAGACCCCGCAGCGATTTTTAGCTCTCGCGAGTTACGCTGGAAATATGCGCTCAAAAAGAATTACAGTAAATGTACAGTACTTTCAAAAAAGTGTCTCCCAGTTTCGATGTAACCATAAAAAAAGGAATTTTAAAAACTAATTCAGGTGAACACATCATCTAGGGCAGAGTTTCTCAATCGATCTTGTAATGGCACAATATAGACATCCTCACAGTCAAATCAATTCATAGGGCGGAGCTACGAAGGCTTACCGCGATAAAGTCTTCACTTTTGGGTGCTGAAAAAGGAATGTCCTCCATTTATGGCTTCCACTTCGATTTGAGGACACGCAAATCCTTGGACACTATTTTGGGCTATAATTTTGATGATTAATTTCCTCCGAAGTTTCTAGAGAAGCCATGGGTTTCCCTAGCCTAGGAAGGGTTCCGCGGAGCACATGTCGATGATGCTTGATCTATAGCTGATGATTTTTCGAGAATCTGGGAACACAGCCGCGATTTTGTGCATTCTTGTCCTGCCTCCCTCTAACGGACGGAACGTGGATGAAATTTTCAAGCACGAAGCAAAAACCCCGAGTCCTTTCGTTGCCTACTTTCTGGATTCCATTCTCCGTCAGGTTCTATAGTTTATTATTTTCCCGGAGATGGTAGGATTTTATTCGCGAGTCCGAAGAACAAATGAAGCCGCATTCTCGGTGCAGTTACCCCTTGATGGGCAGAGAAGCGAGCAACAATGCGCGTGACACGCCGAGAGCGGGAGGGATTCTCGGCCGGCGATGGGCTGGACTGCGCATGGGCGGGATTCTGGACGAGATGGAAGTGAGATGATCGCGACGATGAGCGAGATGACGACAGGCGGAAAGACGGGCCGACAGAAGGTGGGATTGCGCGGAACTCCGTCCCCGTCCGAAAACCTCATTTTCATACAATGGACAAAGGAATGTCGGCTCGCCCGTGACGAGCATGATCGCCCGATGACAGAGGACTACCATTACCGTCGATAAATGGGCGAATCTCGCTCGGGCCCCGTCGACCGCTTCCCCAGTCTTCTCCGCACATCCCCGGCGCATCTCATTTTCCGCGTCGAGAAACGGGGCATCCTCAGTCCCCACCTTCTCCAGTCCACAGACGTCGACGAATTTTAAACCCCCCAAGAATAACAGTCTCTTCTCCGTGGATCTCGGTCAAGATTCTCCTTGCCCCTAGCTTGTCACGTCCTTCGGAATCGAGAACTCCATCTTGCAACGGAGTAGCATCCATAAAACCCCGCCGTCGACCAGCACGAAGAATCTAATGGCTTTGTCTCCGGTCTTATTTCAGTCTCTCCCCTCCCCGACGTCGTTCATCTCGGAACGATTAAACATGCAACCGATCGCTTGTCTATGTTTTCCTAAAAAGTAAAATAAAGCCAACTACTTTCTCTCCTAGCTCCGGACGAACCGCGGAATAAATACTCTAAGGGGGGCAGTCGTAAGTTTCCCGCCGGTGAGCGGACGGTTCGGTTCGCTCGGTCGAAATAATGCATGCACGGGGTCCCCAATCTGCCTTATTTGTCAGAAACGAGTCAAAGCAAAACGTCGTGACGCTGTGGGGGGAAGCCACGGGTTCAAATGAACTGCGCGAAAGCAAATTCATATCCGAGGAATCTGGAGCAAAGGAGAGAGGCCGGTGTCGTGGGAGCGTAAGACACGGGCTCATTTATCCTCGGGCCCAGTGTACTCGGCGACCGGACGCGAGGTTATTATTTCCCGTCGGCTTGGATCGTGTCAAGAAATGAAAAGAGCACCGTCGGAAGAGTTCATTCCTGGTTCCCTAGAGGAGAGCCGTTTCGCAGTCACACGAGACTTTCTGGAAACACAAGTTACTGCTCGTCGACGCACGGCCTACCGGGAGGGAGAGAGAAAGAAATAAAGAAAGAAAGATAGATAGATAGATAGATAGATAGATAGATAGACAGAGAGAGCTTCAAACCTATTGTTCAAGTCGCAGTATTTCTCTCTCTCTCTTTTTTGTCACAGCTGCAATGACGAAGACACCTCATACATTTTTCGGAAACTAACTTTAGTCTTCAAGACCGTTGCGTGTGAACTTCCAAACTTGGCTGGGGATCCGACAGAAAGTTCCAGTGCTGTTTGGCAGTTCTAATTGAAAACTTGAACTGTTCGGAGGAGATTCATAAAAAGAACTCCGAATGCAACGGACCACTTCCCACGAGAAATTCCTAAAGAAGTGCCTTCACTTTTACAGTTGCTCGCGCGAATTTCGATTCTAGGTAAATTTCAGCGTCTAATTTACACTGCTTGTGGTTGCGCTGTTTCTGGCGACTTTTGTTCGGCGATGAAGGAATGCGAGTGGAAAGTTGAAACGACTATCAATCAATTTCACTTCTACTTATGGAGAACTGCGAATATTCCTCTCCATGATTTCTTCGTAAATTTTGACAGTTTTCATTATGAGACGGACTGGAACCGATTCCCTAAATGCATTTTAATCGCTAATTAAATCGCCAAAGGTTTGATCCAAATGTTAAAACCTGTAATTAATGTAAAGCTCAAAAGTTGGAGATCGCTCAAACAATTCATTAAAAAATGTCCGAACAGGTTGACACGGTTTACGTGTTCGTTCTCAGCTGATGAGCTACAGTCAAATGCAGCTGTCATTCGCTCAAGAGTGAGGGTGACTCAATTAAAAAGAGTATCTGGACCATCACAGCCCTGACTCCCGAGTAATGATTCTATGCACGCGATGACATTTAAAACGATCTTTTTAATCGCAACGAGAAAAATCACTTCCATATTTGAAAAAAAGCTCAACATTAATAACAGCAATGTTCTAGTTCGCTTTTAAATACGCGAGGTCAAGAAGAAGTTCAAACACTCGTGTTCGAGGCTTATGTTATCTACCTAAAAGGCGAACGTCTCTCTGGCGATGTCCCCGCAAAAAAGCTTTAAAATGTAGTCGATGGAACAAAAGTCAGACAGATTTCCGGAAAGATATGGAAATATGTTCGTTGTCATGGGATCGACACTCGCCATCCGTCTTGCTAATCCCGGTCGCGTACATGGAAGAGGGGGAGAACATTTGAAACCCACTGCTCAAGTAGCGGGAGGACGACAGCGATTCTCCATATGCTGGAAGGTTTCTTACGAACTCGAAATAAGCACAGGTGCATCCTCTCCAAAGATACTCAAAGAACCAAGAGAGGCTTTCAATCGTTCCTCAAGTTCAGAGAAAAATCAAAATGAAGATACTGTTTTTATACATATGTCCATGTTTCCACCACCGAAAATGTTCTCCATACGACAAACACGCAATTTGTTCTGGTTCCGGTAGATATTTCGTCCATGTGCAAGGAGGTTCTCCTCAACGGCATTACCTTTGCAAGAAACTGTGCAACGGAACCCTGAGGATCGCTGTCGACAAAATCCAGCTGTAGAATGTTAGCCAGAAAGAGAATTGTAAAAAAACAGAGGCGCGAAAAAAAAATCGCTGTAGACAAAATCCAGAGAGCGAAAGAGTCTGTATGTACAGTAGAAGTATTCGGACAGGTACGGATTTACTTCATCTGGTGAATATATCACGAGTGTTGCTTCTGCACGCAATTGCTGGTATTTTTCAGGAATCTGGTTCTATTTGTTGAATCTGGCGAGCCGGAAAATAGTCTAAAACGAGATTGGATCTCGAGCTTTCTTTTTCGGTCGTTGGAGCAGGTGTTTAGCATTTTACTCTCCAGAGGCGTGAACCAGCGTCCATCGCGACCACGGACCACCGCGAGACCCGCAGCGATAGGATCGAAACATCGTGTCCCCTCGAAACCCGGGACAGGTAGGAAAGGCCCCGGCCAAGTTTATTCAGCCGAAGCCGGAATTGATTCCGCGGAAGGCTCATTCATCATTACGGGGAATAAGAGCAGGCGAATCCATAATTCCGCCGACGTGAACGTCGCGTCGTGAATCAGATGAGCAGCTAGAGTCCGAGTGAGGAAGAAGAGAAAAATCGGGAACGGACGGGCACGTCAATTGGGTCCGAGACACATCGCCCCGAGGCCGTTCACCCTTGAATTTCGACGAGCCCGGCTGCAATCACTGTAGGAAATAATTCCCCCTCAGAATTCGATATTTAATTTGATCTCGCGGCCCGCACTGGTTCCTCAATTCAATCGCCATGGAGACAAAGGCCCCCAATTTTATGGGCACCGCGACGGGACGAATATTCCATGCCTTCCACGTGCAGCCCCGTGATTCCTGTGTGACAAATTCCCGGGCTTTTCATCCAAACGTCGCTCGAACAACCCGTGCCCCCAAGAAATCACGCCTTTTTCTCGCACCTTCCGCGGTCCGCCTCCCGACGGCGTGAGAAATCGTCAAGCGGCCGGAACAAACACCGAGTCCGTCGTGATTCATCGCCGACGATCAATTATGCGTGTCTGGAAGACCGGACCATCGTCGTCATAATGATCCGCCCAGGACGCGCTTCCGGGGAAGGAGAATATTCTAACCGGACATTATTGATACCCGGGTGCGATCTGAATCGGCAACGAGCGATAATGACCCGCGGCGCTGACAAAAGCCCTGCATCTTTTATTCCCGAGCTTTTCACTCCATTTTTTTTCTCTCATGGAAAGCCCCGTGAATTTTCCCCCGTCCTCGCGTGAAAAACACAATGTATTGGGCGGAGAGATACTACAGGATCTCTTACAACGAACTTGTGTTTCCTTGAAAATGATTCATAGAACGAACCGTTTCACATGAAAAAAAAACTATCTTACTCGGAAAACGCGTCCAGTTTTTTTGTACATCGAAGAGCAGCTATTTTTGTATGCAGTACTGTATTCGAGTTTCTCCAGGTAAATTTCCAATATTAGCATTGTCATCAGAATTTTATATTCATCCGTATATTATGGGTGCATAGAGGTGCATAGGGTTTGTCCCAGCATGTATCTTCGTTGTATCTGACAGCAGCGTTTTTCTGGATTTTGCTCAGTTTGTTGGGTGTTTTTGTGTTGTGGTCATTGAAGGATCATGTCTGGGAATTGTGCTGTAGCTCAACTGAAGCTCTCGGGATTATGAATCATCAATATTTGAATAAATTTTTCCCAAGCTTGCGAATCACCATTTTCAACTTATAATAAATTATTTATTTTTCTTATAGATGTTTACGACGAAAACGCCTTCCATAAATTGAGCATCTCGTACAGCAAACCACTTGTTGGAAGGGGATTAGACTCGTCGGATGAGTCAGCACTGTGTAGATGGACAAACCCCGGAAGGTCGAGAGGATCCGCTGGAGCTGAGAGCGAAGAAATTTCAACAACGGGGTGAGCGATCCCGGCGACGCAATGACGCCTGGAAATCGACCGCACCCGCCCCAGCACCTCCTCGCCTCTCGCGCGGGGAATGGGGAAAGCGCTTAAAAATTAAAACCGAGATACGGCCCGCGACAGCTGCGACAACACCCGACGAGGGGGTCGACACCTCTCCTCGTAACCCGAGCACGGGGAAGGAAGAAACGGATGCACAGGCGTTCGCCTCGTTTGGCCCCGATCTCGGCGAAGACCTTAATGAGAGGTGCTGAAAGCCTGGCGGCAACATCAGCGCATCTCCCTCTCCACCTTGAATTGAGATGGAAAGATCCCCGAGGGACCCGCAACGACGTCGTATTCTGCTGGGACACAATCACGATTGTTTCATCATTCCATGTCTGCTTCTTTGAGAGACCATGCCTAACCCGGTTGGCATACAACACGAGTGTATATGGTGCTTTCTTCAGTGGATCACGTCTCAGCATTCTCTAACATCCAGCCTTCTTTGGAACTTATTCATTTCCGCGTCTCAGGCATCAGCATGTATCGTGTTCACCCAGAGCAATCTTACGTAGCGCAGCGCAAGACAACTAAGCCTCACCATTCCTCTGACTACGGCGACTACCAGGACGACGAAGTTCAAAGTGCAGTAGTATCGAAAGGCGATACCGTAATTACCGATGTACCAAACTTGACCAAGTTTAAACACACGTTTATAAAGGGACCTGATGTATATGTTCGAGAAATCTTGTCGAAAAGAAAATCTGGAGTGAATTTACCATATCCATGGAGGTGTCGCTTTCGTGTACGACGAGCATGCCGTTGCGTTTTGCCAATTTTATTTAGGAATACGCGTTGTACATGCATATAAATAAAAGTATCATAATGCCATTTCGTTCTTTGGATCAATATTCAACGAAATAGAAGACTGAATGCATTGAGATACAGCGTAGTAGAAGTCAAAATGTCCAATTATCAGTTCAGTACTACTGAAATATACATTGAATGGTTCCCCTCGATCATTTCCGAATCCGATGCAGAAAAAGTTTATTTTATGGATTTGTTTCGAGTATATCTTGCAATAACGAAAACTGTAAGATCCTCCAACAAACCGCTCAACAAATTCGAATGATTTTAATCTTCTCGTATCAAGCGAATATCATGCAACAAGCGGGAAAAATTGACTCCGTGAAGGTAAGGTAAATCATGTTGGTCAAAACATGAGACAGCTGCAGGAAGTCCGTATTATCCGTGGCAAACCCAGGTATAAATGTATTGCAACCACGAGTATTTCCGAAAAAGAAGAAAATAAGAAGACAGTTACATCCTTGAAGGGCGCGTATATGAAATGAATGAGCCATTTCATTCAAACTTGGGGGGTGAGAAAATGTTCGCGAGGATTCAGAATGAGAGTGCATACATGTTGGGAAATAGTAATTCGTGGACGAATCTGGGTTTCCTATTCCCCGGCGACGAGAGAAGGTGGAAGCGCACGAAAGCACCCCCTGCCGCGAAGGACGAGCAGATAACTTGACAGCCGCAATTACACAACCTGACCTCGTCGGTGATCTCATTTGCCCCAAATTCTGCGTTCATTATCGTCGAGAGCCGCTTCTGGTCGACAAACAGAGTAACACCTTGACAACGTTAATCCGCAGTGAACCGCTGGTCTGTTGGGGTTGGTCGCCTTTCTCCCGGGGGACGAGAACTCGCAACAGGCTGGGTTTTGAGGAAGCCCGCAAAGACGCTGGTCACAGTCACGAGAATCGGAGAGATGATCACGACGAGCCGAGATTCTCACCAAACAGCAAATTGCGGATTAATTTCCCTCGTTACGCGCAGGTGAAGAATTACGAGCGAATAAATCCAGGTGGAAAAAGAAGGCCTGGGAGAAGTCGAACGAGTCGTGGCCGGAAGATAATGACCCGATCGGGAAGAGAACAGGGCCGCAACCGCGGAAGAAGCTGAACGAATCGGGCCTAACTTTAATTGGGAGTCCGGAGACCCGCGGGTCATTATGACCGTTCTGCCCCCGAAAATGGCATCATGCTTTAAACTCGGCCTTCGCACGCATCCGCACGTCCGTTTCGCGACCAACACCGGCCCGTTGCGTTTCCGGTTCCGATGGGGCCCATTACGCCTATCGAAATTTAATTGCCCTGCGTTACGAAAGCAAAGGGTTGTGCGGAGCGGGGAGGGCATGGGACCCTTCAGTCGTTACTCGTCATGATTCGCATGACGAGATATATTTCCGCAAGCGTTGACGGACTGCGATGGCTGATGCCCAGCGTCACGGTTCGGCTACAGCCCTATTCCGGCAAATGACCCCGCCGCACACTCGACCGGCTGTTTGTGAAACTTCTCGAAATGATTTCTTCAAGATTTTTTCTTCCCGACTGATCAACATCATCCGCGACATCCGATTCTCCATCGCCGAACTGACGCGCGTCAGGTCACAAGAGCGCAAAGGGAGAGTGAGTGCCGAAAAAAAAATATCCAGACGATAAGCGCCCGCGAAAAATTCCACAACGTAAACCACCCAGCACCAAAAAAAGTCACCCTACGGAAATTCACTCAATAACCAATGATTTTCTGGGATACAAGATTTGTATCATTTCTTCTCTTAGATGTAGCGTCACTTTGAAGGAATCTGAACGTTGCTGTCCTTTTCAGCAATGCTCTTCGTATTAAGAATTAAGCCATCAACAACTAGGAATAAATATGCAATTAGACAATTTGCTCTCAATCTGTCCATTCGTATATTTTCCCCAAGTGTTTTCTAAGCATATCGTACGCTTCGCATTGGTGCAGTTTTGATTTGTGTAATTGGTGGTTTATTCATTGTTTTTTTAAGATAATCCCGGGGAGATAAAACAAGAGATGACATTTTGATCTTGAAGATCAATCAGTCGTTGGGTGATTTTCACGGAACATTTTTTGTGCTGGCGCTTCTTGTACTGGGTGCTTTTATCCTGACAGCGTCGAAGAGACAGGATAGCCAACAAAATCAGAAGATCGGCGTGAGTAAGAATTACCCTTCGAAACCTCCCTCTTATTTCTTCCCTACCGTGCTATTAGTAATAGCGTCATGTCGATTTCCATCAGGTCAGTAACCCGAGTGCTAGTTTAAAGGCCAAAAAACGCGGTGATTATTCGCCAAGAGTATTTTAGAATTCGTTCAGGTGCCGATTCGTGTGCTGTACTGTCTTTATGGTGGAACAGGATTCCAAAGTCGGGCATTCGCGCAGGCAAGCACGGGTAAATATTCCAATGCCCTAATGACGTCGTAGACAAAAGTACCAGCTGAGCTTTTGAAAGACCCACGCGAGCCGTTTACGTTCCGAGAACTAACGAGCCTAATCCATACATTGGAATAGCCGGTGAACCTGCTGCAAAAGTCAAACAACGATCGTATTTCTCAGTTTTCCGACGAATCGTAAGTGGTATTAATTCAAGTCGTATTTGCTGAACAGTCACTCACACCATAATCGAGGCTTTAATGTACCCGGGGAAGTGACGGGTTCGGTGGAATAAGCTTCACGGAATATTCGCCAGGTTTTACTTCAGTCCGTGGCTTTCGCAACGAAATTGTTTCATTCATTTCTAAAATATTTACCCGACTGTTATGACCTCGTTTGCTAGTTTTCATCTTAAAGATAAATTTAAGTATCGTAATCTTGTGCATACGTTGCGGACAAGCGTCCACAAATTACAGGAGTAATGTTTAATGACTAAATCGCCTCATATTTATTCAGGAAGTCCATTTTTCACGAGTCTTACAAATGTAAACACGAATTGAAGATTATATTACATGTACAGTATTTATAAAAATCCAGAATTATTTTCGGCGAGAATGTTCTCGAGTGAGCGTTAATTGATTTTTGAGCAAGAAAAATGTGTTGAAAATCCCGTCAGACTTCACACAAAAAAAAAAAAAAAAAACGCTGAGGAGGTGAAATTACAATTCTTTCGGGAAAATATATTTTATCGGAAATAATCACTGTATTTATTGCATCTAAGGGCCAAACGTTTTTACCCGTTTAATGACGCATTGCAGAACAGAAGCTCTTCGAGTGCACTCCTAAAAAATTTATAAAAACACAAATTTCGGGGAAATTTTCGCGAAATTTTATACAGTACTACGTCATTTTGCTTTCTATACATACCCAAAATTCAAATTGGACTGAAACACGATCTACTGTACTGGTTTTCTAATACAGTACTGTTGATTGCTCATGAGGAGGAGAAGAAATTGCACAACACACATGGTGAAAATAGAATGGAAACGAAGCCTCCGAATAGAATGCAAAAGCAACATTAGACATGCTGAACGCATTTTCGTCATAATAAGAGATACATTTAGCCCCCTTTCCTCCTAAACAAAGGAACGGGGTTTAAATTACGGATGAATTTCCGAACTCCCGTTCAAGCTAATGGAAGTACAGTATTTGTAGAATTCGCTGAAATTAACGATGTAATCCCTTTTGTTTGGACCGTAGAAACCAAAAGAAATAAGGTCTCATAGCTTGCTTGCATTGCCAGAAAAATATGTTATGCAAAATGGAGCGCTTCGATACACACAATATGCGAAATGGCGTAGTGTATGTGAATGCTTATTTTCGGTGAGATCTGAAAGAGAAAACGATGCTCGTTTGAATCGAAGATGAAATCAGCTGCAGGAAATTCCATTTTCGAAAGGACAAAAAAAAAAGAAAAAAGCAGCTGGTAGAAATGGACCGATAGTTCAACAGATGAAGAAAAACAAAAGAAGCAAAGCAGGCAACGAATGAATTACGCTGTAACAGGTGCTTGACACGGGAAAATCGTCACTTTGGTGACTCGATTGCAGTCCAGACACTGCATATTTTAAAGCTAAATTCGGAAAGAGCGCAAAGCACACACGGTACCAAATGGATGGGCAAGACTGCGGGGAAACAAAGGTAATTAATTCTTTCTCGGCAAAGGGAGTTCCCGAGAAGGTCTTTTTCCCCTCCTTTTATTGGGTTATTATACCAGCGCAGAGACTCGTACGTTCTTAGTCTGTTACGAGAGCGGAGGAACCACGAAGGGCAAAAAAAGGTGGGCACAATGCCATAGTAGTGGCATGAATCAAGGATTCAACCGCAAGACGCTGGAAGCAACAACCGCGAGAGATTGGTGAATGGCCTCGCGTAATGACGAGTGGAAATCACGGGCCGCGAGAATCAATCCCCGACGAGATGCACGCAGGCATGATTTATTTCCGACAGCGATATAAGCCGAAGATAATTTTAATTGCGGGCGAACGCTTGGAATAAATGCCTCGTCAGCACAATTTATTTCCTTCGCGATGGTGAGAAAACTCGGCGAACGCTGCGATGTCAATCGAGCAAGCAATTGAGAACGACAAATCAGGGATTCAGCTCCTTCGTCTTCCCCCACGGCTGAAATGTGTTCAGCTTCATCATGTTCAGCCAACCTTAACCCACGCTATTCTCTCTCTAATCCTTCTTTTGATAGCTTGGCAAATTCATCCAGCTGCATTCGAGCTGCGTTAAAACCAACGAAGCATTCAATTCCGTCCACGTCAAGCAATTCCACTTCACTTCGTAAATGAGCTCGAGTAGCAATACTCACTTAATCGTCCAGAATTCACATGTCACCCTTTCTTTGCAATTTCTGACAGGACCAAGCATTCGAAAACCGCTCAAAAAAGGAAAGAAAAAGAAATAATCTTGACCACAAACACATTTTAGGACTTCAAGTCATCAACCTGGCTCACTGAGTCGTAGAAATGCCCACAGAACAAATATAATGCCATGAAACCAATTTTTTCCTAGAGAAATAACTCAACTCGTCGGGGATCTTATCGACTCGGCATCCGATTGAACGTACCCAATCTTGCTGTATATCGGGTAATTTTATCTAAAGCAGATTTATTGCCCAGCAAAAAGTATTAAGACATGTCGGAAATGTGTACATTATTTAATCAGGTTCATTATTCGTCTTTTTTGAATATTTTTTCTACGGTATTTTCAATATCCAAAGAAGGGTACACAAGCATTAGCCCTGATAAAAAAAATAGCTTCCCGTCAGTTTCCGAACGCATGGAATTACGATTCAATTCGCCAGTTACGTCTGTTGTAATGAAATGGGGAGTTCATGAGCAAATCCAGGAACTTGTTCCGAAGCATCTGAAAGTAATGACGGAAGATTGTTGAAAGGCGGGATTTTGGGGGATAGACGGAAAGCCCTTTGCGCGATTAAAGTCTGGTGGATCTTACGCAGCCGCGGGCCCATAGATCAAACTCGAACGAAAGCGTACAATGAAGTCATAATCAGCGAAGACATCGGGAGAGAAATGCGCCGTCATCAACTTTGCTTTAATATCCGGGAATGAAGACATGATTTTCCCTCGCGCCTCTGTTCTATTGCGCGCTCGCAATCAAGTTAATTACGCCACAGTTACGCGCCGGGCGGTCGCCGCCGCGTCATTCCCACTCCTGGCCGTCGAGTTCTCGGCATTCATCACTGAGCCAGACGTGTGAATGGTATTTAATTTCAATCTCCGCTCCGATGGATGCAGACACCGTGCGAAACGCGGGCGAGGAAAATATGATCAAATACCCCGATCAGATGCCCAACCGGCGACTAGTGTAAGCACCTGCGTTTTTGCGCTGTTATTTGATACGGAGTGCGAAATACATTTGATGATGGGTGGCCTCGCTGTCCACGCCGGTGGAATCAGACGGTTCCATTGCGTTTCGGCCAGAGGTGACGCATGTGATGGGTCAACTGAGCGGAAAGTAGGACTGCGAGCCACCCAACTAAACTTCAGGAGCAACTGCGACATCATAGTCCATCTCCAAAATAAATGTTTATTTTATGTTGAATACTTTTCACGAGTGTTGTCCAACTCGCAACAGTGCTGGAAATCCCATTCGATTTATTTCCACGAGTATTTATTAACTTTTATTTCGAGAAATGAAAATTAGTGTTTTTTTCTGTGTGCAACCGACCATGAAAGTCTCTAACTTGCTGCTTGCTCGAAACATTAAAGAGGCGGTCCAAACTTATTCAAGGATTTACTGTTGCATTTTCAATGTCTGTTTCTCAGTCATGTTAGTGAACGGTGGAGTTGTTGATTTTTACAGTCAACTATTCCTTCTGAGTTCATCTTCCGTCTTTGGAACGTACAGAACAATTCATAAAAGTAATCATCCACATTTTTTTCAGATACTGTACTGTATTCGTCGATTTTTCAGGAAATTTTCCTTTAAATGCCCAAACTGAACTCGAAGGCGCCACATTTCAGAAATTTCAATTTGAATACATTCCACTAATTTCTGAATACTATCGAAATTAGAGGCGGCAAAAAACTCGTAATATTTTTCAATAAAATCATGCAGATCATCATCAGTCTGAGGATTTTTGTAAATGCCCTCATAGTAGGAGAAAATTGTTCTGCGGCAGGTAGGCACGAGTGATTCAAGAACTGCTTCCTTGCATTATATCTCTTATCAAAATTAGTGGACAAAAAAGCCTTCAATGGAACGCAAACAGCAATCGGGACGAAGACGCAGATTAAGTGCAAAATGTTCAGTCGGAGCATTGGCAACACAGAGAGAGAGAGAGAGAGAGATCTGACAGCGAACCATTTGACTCATGTGCGCCGTTGGATTCCGGCGGGAAATTTTCTGTGTGGAGATTGACTGACTGAGGGACTCGGGTTTCCGAGAGATTGGCAACACCTGCGTTTCTAAAACAGGGCATTCACGTGCGGCATGATCGATTACGTCAGGTGCGAGCCCGGGGGTTGCTCCGCGGAATCAGCCCCCAATCAATGGAAATCTCACTTCCTCCCGCGCGCCGAAGAGGATTCCGATCGCGTGACGCGCCGCGGCATTACCAATGCGCCGTGCGCAATCTTTTGCCGACACTCCGCGTGTATAAGGGGAAAGAATCGTTGTCATTACGTGGTTCCACAGCAGCAGCCTGCAACACTAGAAATTGCAGCCTGCATGGCGGCGATGGTGCTGGGTCAAATGAGCGCCGAACCCAACTGAGCGCCCTCCAACCGAGCATCAGCGAGCTGAAATTTAAATTTGATCGACAATATTTACAGTACAGTACTGCATACTTCAGTATTACACTCGCTACCAGAAAAGGAGAAAAATCCTATTGATGTCTCCTGCATTTCAAAATCTTCAATTCTTGCTTAGTCTGGTATTGTCCACGTAAACCCTTTTTCGCGATGAAAAACGACCTGCATACAGGTATTAATGAGACGTTGGTGAAGCAAAGCAAAAAGAAAAAAATTGTGAGCTTTGTGAGTCAAATGATGTAATTCAAAGAGCTTGAAGAAAACCCTGATTCTATAGAATTCTACAATGCATATGACGCGATTTTTCTGGCGCTCAGTTGAGTGACGCTCAACTGGGCGGTCACAAGCAGCGACAACACTGGTGGTGGTGAAGGTAAGATCCTCGGGATTCGCGTTGGGCGAAGATACAGGCAATGAGCCAGACAGGCCCCATTGCGCATATTAAAATAGTACAGATAAAGCCACCCTCTCCCGCCCCATGTTCTCAACCCGTCCCCTCCGGTCGAGGTATTAAAATTTTTTCAGCGCAAGTACCAACAACGGGCGGCGGGCCCGGTGGGAGGAGCACGTTAACGGTGCCAGTTCATACGATTGGGTACTTGCGAACCACGCCGCGGGGGGGGGGGGGGGGGCGGTCCGGGGGGGGCCTGTTCCCAGGTACCGTCATCAATTTGGGGGGGGGGGGGGGGGGGGGGGGGCGCAGTCCGTGGGGAGCCTGTTCCCAGGTACCGTCATCAATTAGACAACAATTAACGCGCCACCCGCTGGCCGCGTAGAACGTAATGAAGCCCGCCCGGAAATTCACCGTTGGACCCGGCGGCGGCAATTTCCACCACGGGACAAGGAGGAAACCGCATCCATCACGGAGTAATTAGTTTCAGGGAGATACTGCCCAATCAAACACCAGTGTCCCTAATCATCTGTCCGCCGCCACCGCGGTACACGCCAGTACGCTTTCTCTCTCTCTCCCACTCTCCTTCACGCCGGCCCCCATTGCGGTGCTCGTTAATTCACGGCACTCATTTGGTTCCCCGGACTTCCTTTGTCGTCTGCGCCATTCCGCTGCGGATTAATTTCCACCCGTGGCCATCATTAATTCCGCACAAATCGGATCAATGACAATAATTGCTTTCTCCCCTCATACTGAGGCCAACGCCTTATTTCCGCCTCCCGCGCAATTCTAACATTTCAATGCACTAATTTACTTGAACAGTGAAGTGTTGCTTCTGAAAACGCCGGTATTCTCTAGCGAACTATCGTCGCTTCTCGCTAGTATTATTTATTCGATTATAAGTGCCCCTCTACAAAATGATTACAAAATCCAGATGCACGACCTAAAATTGAGAAAAAATACAGTACAAGGTTTTTAGTGCAAATTCAATTGAGGGACATCATATCATCGTAGCATTTATTTCTGTGAACATTAGTAGGAAATGAGTTTTTCTGCGTAAAATTGTAATTGTTTTATTCGAATTTTTTCTTGTCAATACTTTGAATCGCAGCAAAAATTATGACATAGCCTGTGGTTACGGTAATTTTCTGCACAGTACTGTAAACACAAGTTTAACATATCCTTCACTGCTCCTTCAGGAAATAGTCGGCAATCTTTTTTTTTTGGAAATTATATCACCAAGACGAGAAGAATTTTCAATTTGGAGTGCCTCGACAGGAATTGAGTTCAAGCTTGAACTGGCGATTGACAAATTTTACATGAAGCGCTCGACATGAATGATTGATTGCTGCGTGCTTCTTCAAAGAAGATACCTCCCCGGCGTCCTGAATGAATTTCTGAGCACGCGGGGTGATTGAAATGCAGCCAAACGCGACAGTAGCAGGTACTGATGGCAATTAAGGAGGGGAAGGAGAAGGGCACGGATACTATTCCGAAGGGCAAGAGTTCATCATCGAGAAATAATCGCATGCTGGACCGCACAGCGATTGGAGGGAAAACCCGAACAACACGGCGATGAAACTCGGGGGTAGACGGATAATTTTTCCTCATTTCCCCAACCGTTCCTCTTTCCGAATTCACGGACAGAGAAGGGAGTGACGAGGAGCGGACAACGCCGGGTTTCTGTCCCGTATCGAACAAACATCAAGAAATCGCTTCATCCGCCCAGGGGGGGGGGGGGGGGAGAAGACGCATTGAGACGAATGAAATAAAAATTATGCGATTTGGTATCGATTGCCCCGCACCGAGGCGTTCATTCAAAACGCCAGAGCTACATTTGCTGGGTCTAGTCGGGTTGGAAAACTGGGCCGGGGCAGGTGGACACACTCGTGTCATCCTGGAATTCATAGCCTCACAAATTAGATCCTCACCCTCCTCACCCAGTACGGGTACAGTAATAGGATTGATGTCCAGCTCCGCACCGAAGTTCTGAGAACTACAATGTTCAGCACAGATTACCGCATTTACGCGATTATACTTCGCGTGCGACTACAGAGCAATATAGGCCGCACCCCGTTCTCGGTTCGATATTTGATTGAACAAGCCGCAAAATACAGCTTTATTGGAAAGTTTCGGATGAAAAAAATGCCACCTATAAAGTGTAGTGATCTCTTTCCGTGTCTACGGTAACATGCATGCAACATTTGAGAAGACTAAGGAAACGTCAGCTTTCTTGCGAAACGAAAGAAGGAAAGCTGCAGCTATTCAAAGTATTTTTTAATAAGGGAACGTGCGGTAATGTCACAAATCGAAAAAAACTATGCGCTATCATTTGGGTCTTGCAACAACGGAGGCCTGGTCTCATATACAGTACTGTACAGCGTTTTTTTAATAATAGAACTCCACAACATGTTTTAGATAAATACTGAGGGTGTTTTTTGATCTGCGATAATTTTTCATCAAAATTTTGGAGTTTCATCAATCTAGACTTGGTCACCACGGAAGTGGTCCCATAAATTCACAAAAACCGGGTACAGTGAGTCTATAGCTTTCACGTTGCGTACCAGCTATGAAGTGGCATGCATATAATGTCCTAACCGACATATTGATTTACTTTCATGCGAGAGTAATTTCAAATATAATTGAAAATCAATTTCATCATGCTTATTGTGAACTAGTTATGAACAAACTTGAATATAATTAGACACTTTTCCGAGGGGAAACGCACCCATAACTACACTACTGAAGTTCTCAAGTTTCACTGCTGATCACGGGAGAGGGATGCGGCAATCCATTTCAATTTGTGTTTCTATTTTGTCCCTTCAATAGAGAATAGAAAAATAGAAAATCACGCATAACGAACATGAATGCATGGCGCAAGTTTTCACGACTTATTCGAAAACATGCTGCGCTAAAAGCGAGCGATTACGGCTGATATTGAGTTTTAAAATTGCTCAAATACCCTTCATGGCGAGGAATAGTTGATTGATCAGCGCAAAGACCTAGACGCAACCATATTTGAGCATTTACCACTGATTCTCGAGAGGAAGGCAAAAATGCCTTCCAGTTCGAAAAGTTAAAGCTTTTGATCCGAAAAACTACTTCCGCTCATGACTGTTACGGGGACTGAAACTTGAAAGATTCTGAAACGACGACTGTTCGACCCGAGGCACGACGGAACGCTGACGATACAACAACTGGCGTACAGAGAAAAAAAAACGCCGACAACGTCTCGATTTCCCATTACCGCCTCGACCGGTTGTTCCGTGAGGCGCCCGAGGGACGGGGCGTTCATAAAAACACACGACTGCTTATCTCATCGCCGCCGCCCGCAAAGGTGGTTAATGCGAGCATTAAGCACGCGGCGATTAACACGTTCCGAGAGAAGAAGAAAAAAGAAGATAGATCCAATTCCGAATCGACTGACACCCGGCAACAAAATAAACGCCTCACCATCGGAAACAAAATGCAGCCGTGAACGAGGAAACTCTTGTCCCCACGGTTTTTGCTTACATCACCTGGTACCCAGGGTCGCATGAGAGAACGAGGAAAAAAAGATAATTTCGCGTTATGCAGAAGAAAAAAAAGGACAATTTTTTCCCTGGCCTCGTGTTCCACACACCACCCCCTCGCAGCGCTTGACCCTACCCCCAGTGGCACAGAAGTCATCCACGCGAACCCCTTGTAATTATAAAAAACGAGAGCGAGAGAGAGATAGAAGCAGGGCGAATTCTGACGCCGGGCAACAAGTTCGGTAGCAGCGGGCGGAAGGGAGAGAAGAGGGGAAAAAACGCAACGAACACGCGCTTAAATTGCATGTAATCAAGTCGTAATGAACGGGAGTCTACAGACGTAACCTGTCCAGCTCCCGGTCCGATTCGAGAGCCGTTGCCCTCATCGAGACCCGGACGAGATCACGTGAAAATATCTAGTGCGGCCCCGGGTTCAGTCGCCCGATGCAAGAACTATACAGCTATGTCTCGGTTAATGGACAATCCGTTCCCAGGGGAAGCCCATTCAACGAATAATTGAAAGCTAAATGAAGATAGCTCGTGGGTTCAAAAAGTCTCGTGAGCACGGAATGTAATGACGTACGGTATGTCAATCGGTACCAGGTTCCTCGAAAATATCCACGCGCGAAAATTTGCCAGAATGCATTGCTTATAGATCATGTCAATGAAAAATATCAAGACAGCAAGTTACTCGGAAAAAGGAAATCATGCTAAGAATCATAACTTCAAAAAGGCAGTTAAAAAAAAACTGAGGCTGGCAGTTTATTTCATGAAGATTTTTTCACAGAATCATCTTTCAAACAGTCCATCATCAGACGTGGGCAAGAACTTGCGTCAGTTTGAGTTGACCGTGCGGAAAAGTCCATTATCCGAGGTGCTCAACATCCGGGGTACCAGTGCACTGCTTCCCTGATACGCCAAAAAACTCCTCTCTCGGCCAGGTAATGTAATTAAATACCTGTGAGACCCGAAGCTCCCAGGAAACTTCCCTGCCCTCAACCGTGAAAATTTTCATTAACCGTAAAATTCGCTCGTTCCACCGTTTCGAATGGACGAAAAAGAAATGCAATGTTCTCATTGCGATTATGCTGTGGTATCCACATCGACCGACTTCCGAAACGACACGAATGTGTTCTAATTTGTCCCACCTCATGCTTTCGTGTGTTCAGTTCCCCGATCTAAAAACCGATTCTGTCCTAAACATCATCGTATTCCCCTGAATTTCAAGGTTTAAAACACCGCGATTTCCCCTCCTTCATTCTATTTTTTTTTTAACAAAGGAACCATCGAACAAACTCACTGAAACTTCGCAGATTCCGCCCTGCGCAACGGATTCCCTGGCTATTGGATTGATCCATTCCCACTGTTGCCCGCACTTTTCAATGCAATTTTTTTCACAAAGAACGACAATGAAAATTCATCCATGAAATTCGGATCGGAAAAGCATATTTTTCTGCAACACGCGAAATTTGCTTTTGCTTCGAAAGGACGAATAAAAAGTGAGCGCCTGGCAGATTGAACCTCCGTCAGTTTCCGGAAACTTCTCGCATGGGATTTAACATCGTTGGGGACGTCGTTCTCGTAAAAAAAAAAACCAACTCGCATTTTTTAAACTCCCAACGCATCAATAGTTGGCATTAATATAATAAAATGTAGGTATACTTACGTAGTCAGTCAGCCGGGGCGTCGAAGACCGATGAGCATCAAGACCCTGTGAAGTGAAGGGGAAAGAGACATGAAAAAAAATGTCTGAGTTACAATATTCTCGACCGGGTCACGACAAAAGTTGATTTCTGCGGACAGGGCGAAGAGGGTTCACAGGAAGATGGAGTGAAATCGCGCTCAAAAGTATCATGCATGCCAGTTTTTATCGATCGCCACAGCAGCATCTGCGGAGAGGGGGTTGCGGGGGGTGCCGTGCATGGCCGCAGATTTTTTACGCACTGATTGCCTCGCCAGGGCACAGCTCCCACCCCGCTGCCGCTCACATCCCATCTTTAATTCCGCCTGTTTAAAAAACGCGCATCCTCCGACACTCTCCCCCGGACTGGAACAAACGAAGGGGGAAAATCCATCGCCAACTGACATTGTTCAAGCTTGATTCCATTCCCTCTTGTACGCACATGTCGGATGCACGCGCAGCCCGGCGAGGCACAAAGAGCACGCTCTCCCATATTTTAAACTCTGCTTCCATTAAAAATCGTCGCAGTGTAGATAATTTCGGCATTGTACTCTTTCTGGCTCGTGCCAGCGATCAATACTCCGTCGAACGGGAGCTTTATAAAATTGAAGCTGTACGAAAATCTCGGCGGAGGGGATGCATGTTCTGAAACGGGGCGCAGCTTTGATTTCAATCACTGAGTGCCTTCCCCCTCTTTTACTCTGCTCTCATTCCTTCCCTCAGCTCATTGAATATGCATGGAAAGGGTTGTACTCATCATCATCAAGAAAAAATTCCGGCTTCGTCGTTCGCGACGGGCTGGGCGCATGCCGACTCGACCAATGGGGGGAATTTGCATACTAGCTTCCTCGTCCAATTAAATCCTTGCCTCGGCCTCATTTGCATTCTAATTTTCTGAGCCCCGGTTTCGCTGAGCGGCAGCCATCGCTCCTCCCTGGCATCCGAAATGCGCGCCATTTGCATCGAAAACGAACGCCTAGGCGCCGTAATTGCAAAAATTACTCCATTATCAACACTTTCCGAGAGAAATGAAAATTGCTTTTTGAACCGTGCCTCATGAAGCTAAAGCTACGGGTTTGACGCACATGAATCAGGCATGTCCGTCGTAATTCGGGCTCGGATTTCCGAACAAATATTTACTGAATTCCCTACTGTTTAATTGACGCGATTCTCAAGGAAACGCCCTAATCCATGTGTTCCAAAATGCAAAAACCTATCCGAAATCGTCCTGATGCCTGATGAATTGAGGCACAACTTCCATGAAAATATTTAATTTTAAATGACCACTCGACATCTATTATTCGCAGTATTATTTTCCTGATTCAGAAATCTCATAGCTTAATTGTTTTTTACTTTTTCCATATTCACAGCGGGATATCTTTTTTTTTCAGTTCGCTGATACCTTCAACGGGGTATTTCCCGAATGAAAGAGCTTTCGGGTCGACGAGAGATGCAAGGTAAGGGTGCAAGAACATATCAGCGTGGTGGAACAAGGTGATAAGAGGGACATGGTCCAAAATCGGCGGAAAAAATAAGCAGAAAATATAAGCGTACTTCCGAGAATATTCATCGAGACCTGACTTGACTTAACGAGGGGCTTGCATCAATAATCGGACGGGGGCATGCATTCCGGGCAAGCAGTATCACGAGACAGCGCGGAAGGAAGTTGTGCTCGCAGTAGGAAATAAGACAATGGGCAGTTGTCGCGCCGAGAGCGAGAAGCGACGCGGAAAACACGGTGATTTTGCATCAATGCCACTCACCAGCAGAAGTTGCCGAGGCGAAGGACTCCACGGAAGGCGACATGTTGGCAGGGAACTTGACATCGCCCAGCGGGAAACCAGACAAA
Organism: Notodromas monacha; assembly: GCA_905338405.1. Taxonomy (NCBI): domain Eukaryota; kingdom Metazoa; phylum Arthropoda; class Ostracoda; order Podocopida; family Cyprididae; genus Notodromas; species Notodromas monacha. The sequence goes on along the minus strand of CAJPEX010000026.1, from coordinate 173,494 downwards.
GCCCCCGAGCACAGCTTGGCCAAGAGTTGCTCGGCAGTCGGCTTGTCCATGCGGCTCGCCTGGTCAGAGCTGCCGAACCCGAGCTTGCCGAGACCTCCACTGCCATTTGTGGGACCCGACGAGCTCTTCGACGTCTGCTGCATCACCAGCGACGGGAACTGCGAATCAGCTTCTTCCAGGAACGTCTTCACGGTCTGGATGTGTTGATGCGAAAACAAATGGTCTTGGATCGCGTACTTGTGACTGTACTTGACGCCGCACAGCTTGCATTCTTCCGGCATCGCGTTCTCGCTGTTTGGCTGCGTCAGCGAGCCGTCCGATTGCTGCAGGATCCAATTCTTCTTCATCTTGGCGCGAGCGTTCTGGAACCACACCCGTATCACGCGCTTCGGGAGCCCGATTTCTTGGCCCAGCAACTCGCACTCGGCCGTTGTCGGCGTTTTGTAGTCCTCGAAAATGGCTTTCATCACCTTGACCTGCACGGTGGACATTTGAGTTCGGAACCGCTTACTGGCGGATTTCGGCGACGCGCTGTGTGACGAGTTGTTGCCCAAACTCGGCGAGGCACCGTGCAGCGACGTGCTGAGCGGCGACGACGGGGAGCTGCTGTTTTCGTTGTACATGTCGCCCTCTAGGAAGTCCGCAGACTCCGAGAAAGTCTCTGATCGCGTGTCATCACAGCCTTGTCCCATGAGATCATCGTGTTCATCAAGTTCGCCCCGAATGGCTTTGGTGAGATCCATCGGCTTGCTCAGGTCAAGCGGGGCTTCCGCGTGGCCGCCCGGCTTCGCTCCATCCAAATTCACCTCGGTTTTGTTGACATCCGCCGCCGCTCTGCTTTCCAGTTCGGCGAGGTATTTTCGCAGCGAGTTCCCGTAGAAGTGCTGCAAGTCCGACTCCTGCATGCTTTCAGACAGGCTAAGCTTGGTATTGCCCTGCCGACTCGCATTGTCCCCGGAGCTGGCGTTGCTGTTACCCAGTGTCTCTTCGTCGGGCAAAGAATCGATGTTGATGTCTTCGACAGAGAACTGATCGGGGTGTTTGGAAGCCAAGTGCGTCTCCAAGGCGGAACGCACGCGAAACAAGGCAGGGCAGAACGGACACCGCTTGTTGATGACTTGAGCGTGTGCTCGGTACTGACCCTTACGTTCCCGGGCCCTGGTGTTCTGGAACCAGACCTGGACGACACGTTTTTTCAGACCCACGTCTCTGGCGATGGTCTCCAAAGCCTTGCGGCTGGGATTGCTTTCCATCTGGTATTTCTGGTACAAGTAGTCCAGTTGCTCCGGCAGGATTGTGGTGCGCAACCGTTTGCCGTGCTGGTCCGGCCCGGGACCCGCGCCGGGGTCTTTCCCCGACTCGTCGAGTTTCCGCTTCGCACCTGAGCTTGGTTGCTGGTTGGCAATGATTGGAAGCTGGTTCAAGGCATGCTCCAGGTGTCCAGTATTTGGCAATGGGGTGTCACGCAACGGGACCACGTTGGAGTCCATCAAATTTGTAGCACGAATTTCGGAACCGAGTGGATTCCCGGAGGCCGCCGATGCTCCCGGGAACAGCGAAAACAGGCTCGGGTTCATGAAATGGATGACCTGATGTTCCTGCCAGAGATCAAAACGCGGGAACGACACGTTGCAGTGTTCGCACTGGAAAGCTTCCTCTTTTGGAGTCGGTTGTTGTCCAGGAAAGGCTGTCGATAGCGTAGGAAACACCATGCTGTTGCCGTCAGCCATGGAGCTGGAGTTGGAGTCCTCGGAACCAGTAGATGAAGCTGCCTGAGCAGCGACAGCAGCTGCTGCAGCCTGTGCCTGAGCCGAACGCTTGGCATCTTCTTCCTTGAAGCAATGAGTCTTCTGGTGGCGTATGAGTTCATAGTAACGCTGGAAAACCAGCAGACACTTTTTGCACTGGTAGTTTAGTCCCGGGGTACGTTGGAATCGACCTGCACCTTCGTCGTTGGGGTCCACGGGGGGTTGATTTTCGTACACCTTTCTAGCCTTCTGTCGGGCGTTTTGGAACCACACGACAATGACCCTTGGACTGAGGCCGAGCAATTTTGACAGGTACTCCAAGTCATCATCCTTAGGATAAGCGTTATTTTCGAAGAACTCTTGCAGCACCTTGATTTGATAATCGGTAAATCTTGTCCTGTTGGCTCTTTTTCCCGAACTGCCGGTTCCTGGACTGGGGTTGCTCATGTCTGCAAAACCCTGAGATGATCCAGTCGGGGTTAGTGAACCGTCTGATCGTGGAGGCAGGGGAACAGGTGAGCCTCCGAATGGCGGGAAACTGGTGACACTCGATGATTGAGCTACTCCCGGGGCGTTGCTGAGCAGGGAGTTCAGCGAGGCTTGAAATGAATGCTGCCTAGCAGGAGTTGAGATATTAAGTTGATTTTGTCCAGGAGTACCGATGGTCAGTGACTGTCCTTGACCGGCATTTTGACCGGGGCTTGCCGAGTCGCCAAAACTTGAAGACTGTCTCTCATGCTCTGCCTTGCAAGGACTCGGTGATCTCATCATGACTGATGGTTCATGTGGGAAGCCCTCTGTCTTGACAATGGTTCCATGGATGTCTGTTGGTTTTTGGTTTTCGATTGAAGCACCAGAAGTCACCGATTGCAATGTTTCCTGGGTGTTGTCATGAGAAGGGGGTTCCACAGGGTTCGAGGCTCCGAAAGCGTCGTCCTTGCTTTTCTCGTACTCCTCGATGTTGAGGGACGTTGACGGCGGATTGTTGAAATTGTACGGCGAATCTTTGTTCCTCTGACGCTCCTTGAAGAGAGTATTTCGGAACCAGTGTTTTATCACTTTCGGAGGTAATCCACTCTGACGAGCCATTTCTTTGATCTGATCTTCAGATGGCGAGTTGTTGATGTCAAAATGTGCCCTGAGAATTTTCAGCTGCTCATCAGTGATTCTAGTCCTTGCTCTCTTTTGCTGCGTTGTTGCCATAGCACCGGCTTGCTGCTGCTGTTGTTGTTGTTGAAGAAGCTTGGGGTTCAGCAAGAAGCCTGGGTCCATTTGAGGAACAACCCCGGGTCTACCCGCTGTCTGAGAAGCTCTGCTGAGAAGTGCAGCAGTTAATGGGTCCCACTGAGCAGCAGCATTCATCATGAATGGAACCAATGGTGGTTGCAGGTTCATGGCTGCCAAGGCTTGCATGTTCATCCCGAAGTGAGGCATTCCGAGCCCGAGTGAGGCCATGAGCATGGGATTCAAATGCTGCATTTGTTGCAAAGCCGCAGGATTCATTTCATTCAATTGCGGAACGGAGCCAGGAGATACGCTATGATTGTTGACTGATTGCCCTGGCATTTGACCCACATTACCAGGAAGGTGTGCTTGGGGCATGGGACTCACTCCTTTCAAGCTCAACGCGGATTCAGATTGGTTTTCAAGCTTTGGCGTAGCTGGATTTACAATAGAGCATCTGTCATCGTCCAAGGTAGCTCTTTCACCATCTCTGAGAGTCGAAGTTTCTCCTGTCGCTTTCCCTCTGTAGGTAGTCTTGAAGTCTTCAGAGAATTTCTCCACAGCTGCCAAGGGAAGAAAATCACCATGAATTTCCTCAGCATGTGCTCTGAGAACCCAAATACTGGAAAAAGTTCTATGGCAGATTGGGCATGTGGACTGGTTGATTTCAGGCAGATTTGGAGTCTCTTCCTTTTTCATGCCTTCATGCAAAGTCAGCCCATCACCAACAGCATGCAAAATGTTTGGCTTCTTCCCTTCTGCAACTTCACCAGATACTTTCATCCTATCCTTTCTTTGATGATACTCCAAAAATTGCATCACTACTTCAAATCCATAATTCTGTAGAAGTTGCTTATGAACAATAGAGGAGCGCCAAGAAGGCAGATCAAACCTTGAAACCTCCCCATTCTCATGACACATACCTTCAGGTTCTAGCTTTGACTGGTCCTCTTGAGTTGCTCCATTCCTCTTGGAAACTCCGGAAGCTACACCCAGATTTTCTTCGGGGTTGTCCGTGGCGATTTCCATCCTTGTGCCGTCATCCACTAGGTTCTCATGCCCTCTCCTGTTCTCCAAAATATCTTGAATTTTTCTCGAAGTTTCTACTTCAGGATTTTTACCCAGTTTGCCCTCTGGGTCAATTTCGTTCTTCAACTCGGGCTGCTCAATCAGAGGAATGCTCAGATCGATTTGCCCACTCATGGCGAGTTCTTGAAGCTTGGAAGCTCTCGTTTGATGCAAAACTGATCGGATGTGGATATCCAGAGTGGCTCCCTGACTGTAGGCAACGTGACAAATGTTGCATTTGTATGGTTTCAATTCTTCGTCTTGAGATTTCAGACCCGAGTACAAAGTTGGAAGTTGGGAAGACCTTGGGCTTGGTAGCTGTTCCTCTGGTGATGTGGGACTTTTCCTGTCTGCACCCAAATCTGAAACTTGCTGGTCCTGCATAACACGCTTCAGTTTGTGTAAATGGCTCACAGAGTTGTAATGAACAAGGAGGATGTTTTTCTGGGTGAATGACTCTTTGCAAATATCACATTTGAAAGGTCGGTTTGGATCCAGGTACTTCTCCATGGGATACAACAACTTGTCACCCTTGCGGTGCAGCAGAGTTTTGTTATGACTAGTCAAATACAGCTGCCTGGTGTATGCCACGCGACATTTGTGGCACTTGTACTTCCTGTTTGGATCATTGTATGCTTCTTCAGCAATGGCTTGGCTATTCAGGTAGTCCTCCAGAAGCCTCTGTTCTTGGGTTACTGGGGCGTCATCAGTGTCTTCTTCCATTTTCTCAGCCCCAGACAAGTTCGTGTCCTCCTCACTGTCGTCTTCTTTAGCCGCATCTGACTTCAGCAACTCAAGCAATGCCGGATTAAGAACCTGGCCCGACAACCCTGGTTGTAGTAACGGATTTGCCAACAGTTTGGCTCTGGCTTGCAAAAGCTCAACCTCTGAACTGTCTGCATGAGCCACTTCCTGATGCTTCAGTAACGCTTGAACAGACCGAAATGTTCTCCCACAAAGAGAGCACGTTGTAGCCTCGCGGATCAAATGGTATTGGGAGTGAACTTGTAACTTTTCCAAGGTTTTGAAAGCCAGGCTACACTGGTTACACCTGTACTTGTAGACATGCTTCTCAGATACTGACAACTGCTTATTTTTATGCGCGTCCAAGAAATGCGCATGTAAAACTTCCGTAGTCGGGAAAACCTTAGTGCAGCCAGGTTTCCAGCAAGAGTATCCGATGCCGTGTTGAGTTTCCCGAACTTCGAGATGACCAAGTTCTGATTGATGTGCCACAAGGTCGTCAATTGTCCCAAAATTAGCAGAGCACGTCAAACATTTCAATTCCTCAAAGGACTCCTGGTCGATTTGGTCTTCAGAAGGGGACGGAGTCCCGTCGACATCATCGTCCAATGACTCATTTTTAACGTTCACATTATTGGCGGCGAACTTTTCTCTCCAGTCGGCCATAGCCAACAATCTTTGCATAGCATCACCTTTGACATGGTGAACTTTCGACAAGTGATGTTCTCTCTCTTCACTTTGAGTGAAAGAGTCTTGGCAAAGGGGGCAGGATAATAAACAACTTCTTTCACACTCACTAGTTTCATCTGGCAATTGATCACACATCCTTGACTTGGCTGACTGCTGCAAGCTCACATTCCCGCCATCATCTCCCTGCAGAGACTCCATATCGTCAGATGGGGAAGCTGCTTGGTCACCGATTGATTGAGGAACTGCAAATAAAAAACAAACGAGGCATATTGCTGTTAAATCGAGGTTTTCATCACAATTAATATCGTCGGTAGTGATTACTGATACCCATTTGATTGACTAATTTCAATTGTCAAAGCTGATTTTTTTCGGAACTGATGACTGGATGCATGGGATCATGCGTTACAATGTCCAGGATACTGTACTTTTATAGTACTGTACAGCAGAATTAAGTATTTTTGCGTATGATTGTGGGGAAAAAACAGCTTAACTTCCCCAGACGGGTATTCAAATTTTTAACTGATTTTAAAACGCATCCGAGTCAGTAAAAGAATTCCAACGCAATATTTTCTTGAAATAATTTACTTGCATGGATTTTAGCAATCATACTGTTCAAGGCTTTTATACAGTAGTATCAATAAGGTACTAAAAGTGCACTTAAAGTAGACATTTTGATTATCTTCAATTTGTAGAATAAAATAGCTAGACATAAAAAAATGAGCAACAGAACGCATATTTTAACCAGATACTGTATTACGGTACTAATACCTGTACGTATTCAATCTTTATTAAAAAAAAATTTTATAAATCTACCTGAACGCTGAGGATATGCGTTAAAGGCATGGTCTAATTAACATCACAGAACTGACAAACAGAAGCACAAGCATGATAAATTAGTGGATAACTTCGTTGTTCGATTATTAATTTCGGAAAGGACGATTTCTGTATTATTTCTTGCACTTTTGATTTTACTTCAACAAAACTAAGATAATACATTAATTTGTTAGCAGAATCCCATCGCAATATAGTGGTTACACTTCGTTTCACTGCTGGGTTGGTGATTTTGTCGTAAAATAAAATAAAAATTGTCGCTTCCAGGGGTGGAAACGCCGATTTTTTTTATTCGTGAAAATACAACCTTTTTCCAAAACTCATTGAAACTAAACTGTATAATTATTTTTAGAAGCTCATTTCTAATTTATTGGTTTCGTGGGATTGGAGGGTTCAGTGAAAAAGAACTCACCTTGGTTACCAGCATCACTTGAAGCATTTTCAGAAGAATCAGTGACGAGAAATATGAGTGATATGTCAGCGGGTGACTCAATGCCTTCCTGACGCCTGCGCATCTGGTACAACTGCTCCATCTGAAGGTGTCGTATTGATCTCACATGGCGTACCAAGTTCATTTTGGCAGTCGATGAAAAGTTGCACAGAGAGCAAGAATACAACCGATTCATCACCGGGATCTGCTCTTCCGCCTGCTTCAAATGCCACCACAGGACAGTGCCGATGTTGTGTTGCGGTCCCTGCGTGTGGAGCGTAAGCTTATGCGTGCTGTTGGCGTAAAAGTCGCACGCGTTACATCGTAGTTGCACAGGCTGATTCACGCTCAGGAACTTGAGGCGCCAATCGTTCTTCGGTCCGCCTTCACGAATGTGATTCACATGCTGAAGCTTCTGCAGGTGTTTGTCTGTCTTGCAATGGAGCTGGAAGTTGGCCTTCAGAGTCGTCTTGTAACTGCATAACTTGCAGACGTAGTTGCCAACCACTAACATCAGAACTTCTGGTTCGCAGGTTTTACTGCGGTCAGCTGTAAGGTGCCTGTTCAGAGCGTCTAGGTTGTCGGAGGATGAAACTGCACAAATGCAGCACTGAAACATATGCGCCGGATTTGGTTCCACAGGGTCGCCTTGATCGAGTATGTCCGGTATTTGCGGCGCTGCGTCACCTTCCACGTGCGGTGTCATGGGACCATGCATACCTGGGATCCCAGACATGGTATTGGAAGCATTGCTTGTGGAACCGAGCGGTGGCGGGAGTTGCCCCGAAGCCATCAGCTGCAAAAGCAGCGCCTGACTGTAGGCCATATCTGCCAAGGCAACTTCCGCGTGTTGCGGCATTGCCTTGTCACCTGCTTGTGTTCCGTTGCCCTGGTTGGAATTAGAGTTGACAGCATTCATTCCGGGAACCATTTGGAGCAGTAAAGACGCAGGGTCAAATCCGGCCTGCACTGCCTGAGCCTGGGCCTGAAGTGACGACAAGTGTTGCATCTGCTTCACGTTCTGCTGCAGGAGAATCAAGTTGTGGGTGTGCTTCTCACTCGTCATGTGAATTCGTAGGTTCCTGGCCACATTTGTCTCGTAGTTGCACACATCACAGCGCCAAGTGGACTTGGGCTTCGCCTTCTGAGTAGATGAGATCACGGGTGGCGACGGGCTTGGGCGGCTGGTGGGCTGCGGTGGAATGCTCATTTCTGAGGACTGGCCAATGCCTGCCCCACCAGATTGCTGCAGTTCCTGCATGTTGTTGAGATGCTTGTCGGACTGCATATGGATGCTGAGGTTTCCCTTGGTGGTAGTGGAGTAGTTGCAAACATCACAGCGATATGGTTTGTAGCCACAGGTGTAAGACTCTCCGCGAGACAACCGCGGATGCTGTTGGTTCATGATGCAGTACATGCACGTTGTCTCGTGGTCTGGATGCTTTTCCTTCATATGGATCTCCAGTGTTTCTTGGTATTTGTAGTGCCAGTTGCACTTGGGGCATTTGAGAGTCTTGCATGAATTCCGGGACTGCATCAAGTTTAGTTGCTGGCTGCCCAGTTGCGGGTTCATCAGCAGATCACAATTTGAACACTCTTTGCCAGGTGGCTTCCCGCTGAAGTGTTCCGGGCAGCCAGGCATTGGCAGGCGACCCACCATATTTCGCGGTGGACTCGGGATCGGGGGACCAGACTTTCCACTCGGCTGGGAGCATGAACTGGATCCGCTGAGCCGGGACATGAAAGAGTCTGACCCAGGGCTGGAAGTCGGGAACAGTGGCTTGTTCTCGTTGTCACTGAACGTGGCTTCATCACAGTGTGGCAACATGTGAGCGTGTTCCCCGAGGTCCTGAGACGGGTTCCCACTGCCACTGTTCTGCAGAATCTCGTGCAGAGCGTTTTCGTTCAACAGCTCAGTCACATTGCGCACGTGAATCCCACCGGGTTTTTGCTCGGCTTCTTCGGTTGGCTTTTCCCCCAACGGAGGTGATGCCAGAGCGGTGTTGATCACTGGTGAAGGCACGGTGCCCTGATGCAACGAGTGGCCAGACGCCACAGATGCAGCACCGGGAGACTGCGCACTAATCTCGGATGGTGTTTGGCTCAAGGAGCTGTCCTGGGATGGTGCTACTGGCTCGAGAAACGACAGCAAAGGACCTCGATCCTTCCCCACGCACTGGATCACCGCGGATGTGTTTTTTCTTGCCAACAACTCCTTCTCCTCCGAATTCAGGGAAAGCTTATGGTCCGCCATGGCGTGTCCGACGAAGGACTTGACATAGCCAAAGGACAGTTTGCAGATGAAGCACATGAGGATCGGTTTGATGGGAACACTGTATTCAGCCTCTAGGTTCAGAGCACTTTTCGATGTTTCTTCCGCAGGCACCCTTTTTGGTTGCACTGTTCCCTTGGGCCCGGGGCTCTCTTTGGTCTGGCCCTGGTCACAAAGCGTGTAGACACGGTAACTGTGCACCACAGGTGCATCTGGAACCTTGGCCTTGTCGTTCATGAGACGGAAGTAGCCCTGAGAGCACAGTGCTTGATAGAAAGGGTTCCGTGAGACGAAAAAAGCTGATGCAAGGCGAGGATATGACTGAGACGATGCCTTCTCCGGCGAGAAGCCAGGGGACTCGATGATGGCATCCTGCTTAAGCGGTAGGCCATCCTCGAACGGCACATCGGTGCCCTCGATTATGTAGGCAGACCCATCAGAGTTGTACACTATTTTCCCGTCAAACTTTTCAACGTCACCGAGGAGGCTCATGTTACATTCAGCACCCAGCACGTCGAAGCACGCATCACCGCCCTCTTGGGCAGCTGGTGGAGAGCTAGAACAGCCACCTTCTGGACTCATGACAAGCTCGGCAGACTCGCCGGCAGTGGTTGGCGGGGAGGGGTTCTCCGAATCCTTGTGGGCATCCGCTGTGTCCTTGGTGTTGCTGCTGGACTGTGATGCATCCAACACCGGACTCGCTGTTGTTGCATCAATGGAGGATGACTCCATTTGGTACAGAGGCTTGCAGTCCTCCCTTGCCAATGCTCGGCAGATTGCATCACAGTGGAGCAATCAGGCATGTCAGTAATTCCATCCACACCTTTGGAAAATAGAGAAAGACGGAAGGAGACAATTTATTCTCTTGTACACTTTTACAATCTGACAGGCTATGAGCGAGGAGCACGAAACAAATAACGCCCGCGAAAATTGTATGGGTTCCGAAAGAAACTCGCCGGGATTGACATAAATGATGACGATTGATTCCAGAGATAAAGGCATCAGTTCGATAGAATTTTCAACTGTTGCCATGCATCGTGCTTTCGTGAAACAAAGCTAAGGTACCACGCAATCCCACTAAAGGCAATAAGCAAAGGTCTATTGTATTCTCATTTCAATATCCTTCTTGTATCTCTTCCAGCGACAAAATTTGAAAGCCGCGGCGGACTTGGAAAATAAAAGAAGATTACTGTATATGGTTAGCGTCCGTAAAAATGTTTCCAACTTCTCCCAAGTTAGTGAAGCATTTCGGCAGTGGAATCCTTTCAGAAGAACTTTTCACAACAATGGAAAAAGTTTTAGCTCAGTAAAAAATAGAATATGTTTTTCGGAAGGATGCAAGGTTGCATTCGAAGTCGCGTCGCCTGGGTTTAAATGAGAGCAGCTGGAACAATGCGAAGGAAGTAATGGCCCAGCTTCGTGAAAAAACAGGGCTTAAAAAAAGCGGAGTTGACGGCTATGAGGCCAAAAAAAAAAAAGCCCGGGGTACAAGAACATTAACCAAATATGCGTGTATACCCGCAGACAGCATAACACAGTGCAGAGTATTCGCGTCCGTAAAACCAACAAAAACCAGCAGTTGCTCATTTCATTCACTGCCGTAATCGACAAAACCGTCGGGAATCGTCGATCCCTCCTCCCAGTGTTCCTCGAGGCAGCCACGAGTGGGACTCATGCGAAAAATCGTAATACTCTGCTGTCATGTGACGCCTAGGATCGACTCGCCGGCCAAAACTTTTTTTTTTTAGGGGATCGCGTGGACGCGAATTTCATGCAAGCCCGAGAATGTATAAACGACGTTGTCGCGTTGTTCCTCCTGCCATCTAATTTTCGGCAATCTGCGGAGACGTAGCAGCATCTCGCAGTCGGAAAACTTGGATCAACTTCCTCCCGCGGACGTCCTGTAGCTGTGACGAAGACAGCGAAATTTCCTGGGTTTTCTCCCCCACTGCTCGACTCCTCCCCGGTGATCACGTTTGAGTTGAGTAATCGATACGCTGCGGAAATGAGACCACGGGCAGGTCTGCAAAACGTCAACAAAGCGACCGTGTTCCGCCCAGTGCGAAACAGAGGCTCTTGCGACCTCGATCAACGACCAAGCATGACGGCTGAAATCGCAAGTTTCGGCTCGCATGGTTTCCGGCAGCCGCTGTTCAAATCATTGTCGAATTACCGAAATGAAGCCTGGTGAGACCTTGCGAGCATCGGAGACCGTGGTACGGAACACCCGGTCAGTTGGTACGCGAGATGTTGCGCATACGTTCAAGTTGATCCTTTGAAGGAGAGATACGCGAGGGGGGGATGAGGGAGCGAAAATGAACCGAAATTGGGGGCGGGATCGAATGAAAGTTTGATCGGAAGACATTCAGCAATTTGATTATGAAGAGTATGTTGCGCGGACCATGCGAAATACGCATATAATTGCGTGATCCAGTTGATCTTAAAAGCATACTCGGTTCCCAGGGACACCGTTAAGTTTTGCTACTGGTACCTGCCAAAAAAAGGTCGACGAAACTTCCAAGTTACGGAGGCAGCAACGCCAGGGCGTGGATTGAATACAGTGCAGTACTGAATTTACAGTAATTCTGTAAAATGCACAATTCTATAAAATTTTAGATTGAAAATTACACACGAGGAAAGCGTGGATTCGTTTTTTTTTTTCAACGGGATATTTACAGTCGAAATTTATATTCACGGCATACATGGGTGCGAAGTTGTACCGATGCTCTGCCATCAAATGCCATCATGCCTGAAGTCCAACTGAAATAAACGAGTCAGCTTAAATTTGAGTGAAAATTTAGCTTTACTGCTCTCGTGGTTTGACTTGAAAAAAAAAAAAACGGATACATATTTATCTGACCTCTTTCTTATCCACGAAATGCACATGAGCATCCTCACTTACATGCCCCAACACTTGTCTTCTGAAAAAAAAACCCGGGTGTACATGGTACAGGAGTAAATATGGCACATTTGTTGGATGCATGCATTCCAGCAAAGCACACGTGCAAGTAACTAGGAAGCGAAGTGAGCGTCTCCGAAGTCATCATCAGATACGAACTGAAAACAATTGTTGCGATAACGGGTACAAAAGCTTTGGGGTGAATGAATCCACGGCCATATGTCCACAGAGACAACCAGTTATTGATGCATGGACTAGACAATTGGGCCGTCGCTAATGAGCCGCGACAAGTAACATAAACCGACACCTTCGTCACAGTCGGAATAACCCGGGCTGCGACAAAAGAGACATCATTTTAGCCGACGCGACACGAAGGTCCCAGTCCTTATCGCATTCCTTCTCCAGAAATTCGCAAACAGACCTTTAGGGATCATTATGGGGTTTTAAATAGGCAAGAACTAATCCGTCCGGGGACGGTCTGCGTGTTTCGCAAATTAGTTCGACGGGGCTCGCGGCCTTATACCTCATTCCGCGGCCAGCGGGAAACTCATATAAAATGCATCGGCTTTCCATCTACTGCCTGACAGTGGCAAGTAGAAGACACTGCCGGCATAAACCCACGACAGCATGTGTCCATACAAACACGCCGACTGGCAAATTAGCCTCTAACACGACAGTCGTCGACTCACCCGTCCCGTTTCTACGAGCAATTCCGACCTTCTGGAGACCCGAGATTTTCTGACCGACCTCTGCTCTTCGGACTTGCAGTCGCCCAAGTATTTCACTTCTTTCACGATTGGTTATCTAAGCATCAACTACGGCACAGCACTTGCTAACTGACGCTTTTGCCCATATAGCTCATAATCTTTTCTGGCGAAAACAAACGTCGATTTCCAGCTTTGCGCGCGCACTCGGTGAACCCGAAGGTTACTGGAAACAAACAAAGGTTGACACGGTCCGCATGACGAGTTCCCGCTAAAAGGAAGATATTCTGTCGTATCTGTAAGTAGCTCGGAAGCTTTATTTTCATCGATAAATTCAGCCGGGATGCCTCTTCACAACATCCTGTCTCCTTTTGTTTCATCTTCAGCTGCTTTCCGAGCATAGAAAAAAATAGATTCATGAGCGCTGCAACGAAATTATGATGCAACGAAAGCGAGAACCCGGGAAAAATAAGTCTTACCCACTATAATTTTATTCAATTGCTGGAAGAACTGTTCAACCCGGCGATTCTAAAAGTATTGTAGTAGCAGCTGATTCATTTACACCAGGAAAATGATCGTTATTTCTGGAATTGTGGAAAAACACTGCTGAGTTCCGTGGATCGGGTGGATTTAAGCATGGTCCGAGATACTAATGGAAAGAATTTTTTTTTAATAAATTACCGTTTGATCATGAGTATATTTTCTGAGAAGGACACGAAGTGAATAATTTTTCATGGCTCGAATGCCCACAGCCTTGTTCGCTTTCTTGAATTAATGCCTCGAATAACCAAGCCTGAGTCTCCCTTTGTCAATTGTAAATCGGTTGCCTTGACGAGGACAGGGGGGAGTGTTAATGGGTTGGACACAAGTTGTATGCTTTCGAAAATTGTCAGTTGATTGAGTAGCGTGCAGCCAACGAGCAAAAGGTTAAATAAGGCATTCATTTTATGCTGAACGTCGGTCCCCTACCGGCAAGCATGCACCGACTGTTCACTCTAAGCCATTGATCGCGGCAGTGAGCTCACTAAATAGACAATCGGGAGGCTGAGCAAGTCACCTACCCTTTGCGATTCGCGAGATCGGGAACAGAGTCGGGCCCATCAGGCGCCGAGATAAATACGAATTAGCATGACAATCAGCGAGAGTTGTCCGCAGCGCGGTTGTTCAAGTTACATACACCACACGCTCGGCGCCCGGCATCGGCCTTTTCACCGACTCGCCCCAGGTTTGGCATGCTCCCCGGATAATAGCAGGATCTTGTGTCACAATGAACCCTTCCTCTGTTCGCAGCCCCTTTAATATGCAAGTACCCCATTGGCTCCTCTTCATTCGCCTGCATCCAGGCCCGGCACGCAAGCAGGGCGCGCAAGTCTCGCTCGCACGGCATGCAAATGCTGGAGAGGGTCGATGGTTGGTGTTTATTTGTTGGTTATTAACTTCTCGCGGAGGAACCGGGGGGGGGATGGGATCACATAGCAACGAATTTTTTTCCTTCATCTTAATCGACTGTTCGACATGCGCCTGCTTTTTTTTTGCACCACGTGCTCAACTTCTGGCTGTACAACCCCTACCGCACAGGGACAATGTTCATTTAAACCGTCCCCTTCGTGCAACCAATGACGGCACTCGTCAAAAGCTTCATCTCACAAATTGCGACTGCAGACGCATCTGGATTAATTACACGATTCTGTGATTTCGCGCTAGATGATTTTTTTTTCAATTCGCAAAGGAAATTGGCTGCTCGGGAAAAAATCATTTGATGGTTATTCAAGACGAATTCCAGATGCTGTCATGGTGCATGACGTAGGGAAATACATTTTTTGAACTATATTACGACCGACCTGAAAATGCGAGACAAATCGGAGCGTACACCACTTTGATATGCGACATACGCTTGAAAGTAATTTATAACCGTCCAAATTGACCACAATACAAAAAAATTTACTTGGGAAATTAAATTGGACCTCACAGAATATGATCTGAGATCAAATTAATTTTGTCGATCCGTCGAAAAATCGCTATACTGCATGCAATTATCAATCTCAAGTAGGACGGATTAAAACGTTACAATAGGGTATCATCTATTGATCAATTCTGTGCAATCCAACCTGATCTTATTCAATGCGCGGCATCTTTCCTAATGCAGTGAGCAGCATGGACGCAGAGTCAGCGGTGCAACCTTCTCCATAATTTGTGTTTTGTCTTATAAAATGAAGAAAACTGTAGTTCACTCCAACTACCAGCATTTCACAACGCTGAAGTAAGGTCAATAACTTTTTCTGAGATCAGTCAAGTACTAGAACATTTCTCGACTTCGAAGCCGGTCAAAGATTTGGTGGTCGGTCACGTGCTGTTTCTTCACAAAAATTCTACCCGGTTTTCATGCAGTATCCGATGCTAAAAAATAATTAGATGCAATGCACTTCACTGCGTTCCTATTGAGCATATTGTTTTGCATAGAATCCAGGCTCTCAGATGAAGGATCTTCGTTTTCATCGGCGAGCAAAACACGCAGGAATGCGGCGGTTTTGTACGGAAAAGGGGTTGGTTTTATTCATCTTTAATGGCCTCACTACTCTCCGGGGCGAAGTTGTAAATGAAAGAATGCGATCCCAGCTAGGCCAGGAGACATACGGGAAAAGGGTCTCGAATTCTGCGAGAAAAGGTCCGAGTGAGTGGCAAAAAGCGGCCCGGGCACTGACAAGACGGGCCAAGACAAAAGACACCCCAGAGCGTGTATCTTAAACGGATTCCTCCGTCTGTTCACGGGGAGGGAATAAAAACGGGTAAAAAAGATTCGGTAAAACAATGTCCACGCGGGATACCTCGACCCTCGACGCATTCGAACCCTAAATTCATTTTTCATCCTTCCCGTTCCCTCGGAAAAGCTTGGAGCAAGTCCGCCCAAGTCTCGACCGACGTGCGACCCAGGAATACCTTAATCCGGCATTCGTTATTCACCGGCATCATCCTGCGTTAAACAGCCGAATGACTCGACGGAACTGAAACCAATTAGTCAGATCACACACGAGAAAAAAGGCGCGTCGAAACAAATCACATTTATTACTCGACAATACAGTAGGCAACACTTTCCTCAAAAAACAAAAACACTCGACTCACGCTATACTCGATGTATTTGTTTTTAGGCCGCATTGACGAAAAATGAGACGCATACTTGCTGAAATACTTTAAATTTGTACTGATGGGAATTCCAATGATGGAAAAAATTAATTTCTCAAGATTCAAAATATTAAAAATCGTCTTGTTCAGTTTGAAGCCACCTGACTCATTACAAAAGAAAGCAAATTATTTCTATACGTGATAACCTGTTTACGACAATGTCACGGACCCAGTGTAATCCTTAATTTCATACACGTAAACTTCGAGTTTTCCTCTCCGAAGATTTCCTTCCCGGTGGCCCATAGTTACCCCATGAAATCAATGCCAAAAAATGAGGGTGCGGCAGACACTTGTCGTGGCAATAAGGCACGATAAGAATAACGCGAGTCAGGAAAACGTAGGAAACGAGTTAATCGGATTCTTATACTGTGCTGCGGTTCGGTATGAGGCCGAGAAAATACGGAGTTTCTAAAGGAAAACTCAGTTTTATTTTACACTAATATCTTGGGGCAACAAGGGATGCGTTGATTTTCGCATCTACGCGGGGAAGCGAGTAGGAAAGATACACGAACCGAGTCAATCGGATCGTAATTGACGACATAGAGAAAGGGCAACAGATCTAAACCGTGAGCGGTAACTCGCTGCATCCGTAATTGGCAAGTCATACATCTTATTTGCCGCACTCCGCGCCCCCGGGTGCGATTAGTCGATATTGGGGTCTGCATCCACGATGAATGTTGTTCCTCGTGCCGAGAGGGTCACAGGAGATGGATAGATATTTAGATAGAGAGGCACACACAAAAAAAGAGGGGAGACATTTTTCACGGCGGCAGCATTGTTCGCACGTGTACACGGCGGAGAAACATAGGCCTGGAGCAATCAATTAGCGCCAGATAGACGACACGGGATCGCAGCGGGGCGAGAAGTATTGTCCGGAGACGCGGTTCCGCGGAGTCTGGTGGAATCGACGGGAGGTGGTACTAACAAGGCCACGCCCGACTTGAGTAATGCCCGCTTTCCCCCCCGCGTGACCGAGAAGACCTATCGCCTCACCGCGAGAGCTAATCACGGTCTCGATGATCCGCGACGGCGTAAAACAATGAGCCAAGGGATCCCGTGACACGGCGCCAATCGCTGGGCGGCGGCTGTTTCTGCACGCGGCAGTGACGCGGCGGTTTCCTCCATTTCTTCTCTTTTCCGATTTCAATTTTTCCCGACAACGTGGCCTGATGAATTCCTTGAGACGCAAGCGCGGGCGTGCGTACGTACTCACCGGCAATCGAATTATCTTCGCCGGCCGGGGGGTCCTCGGCGGCGGAACGCCGATTTCGACGCTCCGAGTCCTCAACTGGGCATTCCGCGCATTCTAGACACGCGCTTCATTTCCCGGCAATAAACAACTCGTCGGATCAGGCCGAGGGACCAGCAGTGGGTCTCAATCTCGGCGGTTGCGCCTCGAATTCCGCGGATTCCTGGATCGCTCGAAATAAATCGACTTTTTCTCAGTGCCATAAGTTCCACCTGTTGGCACGCATGATTTCGAATTATAGCCGCAATCGAAGGCCGAGTTCCTAGGTTCTATTTCTTATGAATGAAGTAAGGATAGTTCTATTTTTACAACAGTCCACTAGAAAAATGACTTTCCGTCGATTTTAATGCGCAACACTAGTACAGTATACAGTGTTTTTATTTTTGCAATTTGAAGAGTTTTGAATAGTGAATGATCTGCATTTCAGAGTATATTCTATTGGACATACGCTTTCAATCTTTTTGAGTTTTAAGCATAGGATCTAAAAGCCTGGAACAATATTAAAGTTCATTTCAAATAACGACGAACGCTAAGCCTGCATATATTTTCAGGGATTAGAGTCACTGATGTACAGTATTCTATGATCTAAAAGACCAATTGTTTCAATATGTACCTCAAGATGTGAAGCATTCCATTTTTTTAAAATAGAGAATATTGCAAATGAAAACTTTACGTATATCGAATGCTTCGAAAGTCATGGTGCCAACCTGCCGCGCTTTTCGAGTGACTTGCACCGATAACCCACGAAATATTCAATATACGCTTCTTCAACCCTATGATTCGAAAAGTTCAACGCGCTTTTTTCGCTTCCAATTCAAGTTGATAAATTTGAATTATTCGGAGTCATCGCTTTACTTCGCAAGCTCGTTCACAGGTATTGTTTTTCTCGATAATAACAATTTGAATCGAAGGAAAAGGGGGATAAGTAGATTCTGAACAGGAATGAGCACAAGTGGGATCATTTTCCGTGATGCGTTCAGCATATCTGCGGAGCATGTACATCGAATGTAGTAAAAATGATTTGGCAATGCGCTTTCCGGCGAATTAAAATTCGACGACAAAATGACTCCAAGTCATCGAGTATAGCAGCACAGATTGACATTTGCCTCCGAAAATATCCTTCACTTCATTAACTTGATTTCAGAAATACTTCAAGGAATTCTTGAAACTCTCGGGCCCTTGACTGAAATGAATTTTGCTGATGACTTCAAACATGGAAATGGGCCAAATTAATCGGATTAAGCATACGGAAAGCGCGGATGATTAAACTTAATCGGAAGTCCACTCATGGAAGTTACAGAAATACGCAAGAGACCTGCATCAAATGTCGCCAAAACGTTGAGGAAACGTACAGTAGTTCAAAGTACAGTACTGTACAGAGTAAGTCTGATTTTTTTCGCCCGTGGTTGGTGAAGGGTTTCCCGGGGTCACCGGAGGCTAATCCAGAAACAAAAATCAGAACAGAATAAAGCGTCGACTCGGGGCGTCAGGTGTACAAACATCAAAGTCTTCCGGCGCGACTTCTCTGAATGCAGTACCTTTTTTCTTGAATCCTCGTACAAGAAGTTTTTCGCGAAAATTTGTTTTTTTAAATACTATTTTGTGTTGCATTCGATAACGTGTTCAGATTTGTTAGTTTGTTAGGTTATTCATTTTGCATGAAGGATTGCTCGACCCACTTCGAAGAAGGTGAAGAAATTGAATGAATTCGAAGTGCGTCATGCACTTGAAGGTCAAATTGTTTTCTTCCTTGAGGCAGGAAAAATTTAGGTGCGTCTCCTAATGACCGCCGCCTCATACTTCGGTAAATACGGCATTCGCGCGAAGGGATACGAAAAGGGGAAAAGAGAGCTTGATCCGACCCTCGCCGATGTCTTGTGTTCATCCAGCAAGCGACGGGTCTACGGGGAAAAAACGTCCGAGCCGAAAACGCCGCGGACTTGTCGCGTCGGGAAAGTCGCGACCGCAGGAGAAATCACTAATGCGAACCGAGGGAATAAAAACGTTTAATACCGCGGCCGCGAGTTTGTTAGTACTGCGGCAAGTGGTAGTTGGCCTCGGCTATTAGACTCGGGACCTGATGAATAATGCGCCAACAGGAAGAAACGCGCCTAGGAATTACAGACTTTGGTGGAAAGCCTGGAATCCCTTGACATCGTCACGCGATGGACTTCGCATTTGTGCGCCTCCGCTCGTGATTACTTCAACCTCGTGCTCCACTATCTACTGATCCAACTGCGTCATCATTTCCAGCGGAAAAGAACGAATTCGCATTTGAACTACTCCCACGAAATCGCCACGGGAGAACTCGCTCTCTGCCCCGATAAAGTTAATGCTCCCCTTTGCGAACCCAGCACGGTCTGAAAGAGCCGCCATTTTTACTGCTGAACATCTCGGCAGGGTTCGATGAGTAGGTAAAGCACGGCTGATTGAAGGAAAAGTCGACGTAGCGAGACCCTAAAGAAGCTTCGAGCGGAACTCGGCTGGTGAAAAATAGATCGATCTCGGATGCAGAAACCAGAAAACCGTGGCTCATGTGAGATAATTGGCGAGTCCGCGATTGCGCTCTCAAGTCTTGCGGTCGGGATTTATTTTCCAGCATTCTTGCTAGCTGCATCCCGTTCAAGTATCAGGGTTTTGCTTCATGAATGAGTGATTCCGGCGCTGCGTTCGGAAGAGCACGATCTGAATGCATCCCTGGTAGCTGTTGCGCAGAACGACTGGAAAACCAACACGAAGGTAATCATGCGTCCCATCACTGGTCATTCACAGCACAATCGCGTCCCGATAGCACGATGATTTCATGCATAACGCCGCGGGCGTCAAACCGTGATGGGGACCACTCCGTCTCATCAAATTATCTCGCAGACACCTGAAGACCGAGTCGCCGATGCACGCACTCATTCGGTGAAATCACATCCTTCGCCTTCTCGAGGTTCCGTTCTCATCCGGGATCAAACTGGATTCAATAAGTGAGGCGGTGACGTCAGCAAATATTTACGGGCTTATAGCGACAACATTTTAATTCCTCCCCGGCTCTTTGCCGTGATCTCGTATGCCAAAATTCCCAGGTCGGCTGCACGTGACGCAGCAGAAGGAAACTTCCTTCTCCTTCCATTGTCAACCTCGACTCTTGTCCGTCCTCGAGAGGCAGCCGTGATTACGGTCGCAAAACAACGTCCTGGAGAAAAATCAAGACTCCGGCGGGTTCAATAGAACCCCGGGATTCAAGTGGGTCATGCATCCCATGCAGTAACACGAACTGGCTCGTTGGCCGGCGCAAGTTTTCAACTGCCGGTCCATGATTGCACAAATTTTCTGCACGGCGTTCAGACGCGTTACCCGGATTCCAGCGCATTCAAATTTTCTTTCATCTCCGGAAGACATAGTTTCAGAGGCTGAGGATGCTTCTTCGATGCGGTTCTCGCGAAAGGTACTCGACCAGTTTCCTCAGCATTTGAGGTCGAATTTTTCTATTGCCGAGACACGTTACAAAAGTAAAAATGAAAGTACGGGGATGGACCAGAAAACAATCGCATGCATATTACAATTCTGTTATCTCCTCGACCATTTAAATTTATTACACTAAAATAAACTTAATTTCAAAATTCATTCCGTTTTTCTTTCGATCGTTGTCCATTACTATGGTTTCAAGTCCAATTGTGCGACAAACACAGCAAATAAATCTCCAGGAAAGGAGTTGCCATGTGGTTTCTTCGAGGACTGAAGGGGTTCGTGCGAAGGCTGTTCCAGTTACGCGTGACTTTAAATGGCTCGGTTAAAGTCAGCCATGCACCGCTGATTCGCAAGATTTTTTTTTCCTTTTCTTTTTTTGGTGTTGTTTAAATGTGAATGTTGAGGGTCTTTACTTCACAGTTCAGACTGAGGCTGCGCAGTCAGAAAGAAAAAGTGGCATAGATATCCTCGCTATTGATGAAGGCTTCTCAACCTTCCGTCAAGGTTTACGCGAACAGGGAAATGAGTCAGGTATTTGCGAAGAAGCCGCTTCAGGGTTGATCACATTTTTCAAAGGGGGTTAACGGGGATTATACAAGAGAAGCCATCGTTATTTGTGGAACCCACCGCGCGGACAAGCATGGATCAGGCAGGCGAACAATTAGAGCCGAAGATTAATTTCACTGCGAACGCATACAGTCCTGATTTTTCACCGTCTTAACGATATCGGAAATTAGCGTTTCCCATGAAAATCCGCGATTAGTATCCCCGCAGCGCGCAGCAAAAACTCGCGCCGACTAATGGAATCAAGGTTCGGGGAGTTTCCACGAAAGCGGCGAATCAGTCGGCGCCCCGGCGGCGAGTCTGCTCGCTTCATCATTGCGCTCGAAACACGCAGACTGGAAACTCGGTTAACGAGACGGAATCCATGCGGGAACAGGTGAAACGCAGGGAAAACCGCAATGTCCGACGCGAAAACGCTGAGATCCCCCATTCATGCCCGTGGAATGACTTGAATTAATGGAAATCTTCGGATAGTGACAGCCCGAGACCTCAAAGTACCCCCTGAAGCCATGTTTGCACACAGTATCGGCCTTATGCTACGTTCCTCGCTTTCTTTCTCGGTTCGATGGTCGAAATCGGCCTCCCGACCGAAAAGCTCTCACCGAGAAGTGACCAGATCAACGTTCTTCAACCTGTGGCCTTCTGACCACAGGTTGAATATGAAAACATTCAATGGAGGAGGTCCGCTAAATTGTTTCTCCTGATCCTTGGAGAAATTCCAAGGTGCGCATTTTGCAGACCATGAGCAGATCCACTTATCATTTAACTCAGTTAGTCCGTCCAGAAAACATTCGTAACGGTTCGTGGATTAAATAAGGTGCGAAGCGCCAGTCTAGACGAAGACCAAAACGAGCCTAACGTGCGGCAACGTGTTAGGTTCGGACACTTCGACGGCTCCGAATTATTCAAAGACTGGCAAATACAAAACACAGGAAAAATCCATCTTTACACAGCGAATAAAGCCGCCTCCTCTTGGCAAAGAAGCAGATGACGAGTGCCAATGAAAAAGAATTACTTCTCCAATTCCTTTTGAATTTTGGTCTGGTTTATTTGGCATACGACTTAAATTTTAATTGGAGAAATTTGTAATTATAGGCAATGAGGAACCTTGTAACCTTGCCCCGATTTTTATTTCATATGAATACGGATATTCCG
This sequence comes from Notodromas monacha, assembly GCA_905338405.1. Lineage (NCBI taxonomy): Eukaryota > Metazoa > Arthropoda > Ostracoda > Podocopida > Cyprididae > Notodromas > Notodromas monacha. The sequence goes on along the minus strand of CAJPEX010000026.1, from coordinate 151,280 downwards.
TGATTTTCATAAAAATTTCATGCATGTTACAATTTTCGGTTAGAAAGCTTCACACGTACACAATCGAATAGACTTCGTTAAATTTGCAAGAATGGCTTGAATATCATGATGTCATATACTTGTGCTTCTCAAAATCATAACTTTATCTTCCGAGTGTTTTCGGTCGCCGTGATTTTTTTATATTCCACGTACGCAACCGTGACGAACATAACTTTTTCTGGAACTTTCTGAGCACTTTCATAACAACCCAAGATGTGGGATGCTCGAGGATTTTAACGCGAAGGAATAAATGGTATTGATTTTTGTTGGATTAAAGGGCATGGAAGCAAGGACACGAAGAAGGTTACCGACATTAAAATTTTCGCGAAAAAATTACATGAAATTTTTGCTGATGAAGCCCTGTTCGTCGTGGGAAATTCCTCGTCAGGATTAATCATTCATTGTGCAGCTGCAAACTATTCGAGGAATGCTGCGGAGGAATTGAAAAGAATTCTCGATCGCGGCTTGATGCCACGCCGGGACTCGGAAGCATGAAAAGAGAGGAACGCCGAAATAAACCACGACGTAGAATCCGAGAAAGCGGATGAAAAATTGAAGTCACGGGGACGCGGAAAGGCGGTGGAAACCGAGGAAGACGGAGAACCGCGAAACGGAAAGACACAGAGCCGCGTTCTCCGAACTGCGGCCGGAGACAGTGATGGTAGAAGGCGCAAATAATAATTTTGTTTAATGGGTTTTTAATGATATAATGAGATCACACCACGGTGCGCGTCGTGCAAAGGTCATCATCACCCGGAATACTCTCCGTGTCTCTCTCCGTTTCCCCTGTTCCCTCAGCCTGGGGAAAAACGAGGACAGGATTGTTCCGACGGACCTAATCGCTGGATTTTCTCTCGGTCCCTCTCCCGAATGCAGATTCCCCGGCAATAAAAATAAAAACACGCGACGAGGCCGTGTGTGTGTGTGTGTGTGAATAAATGTGAGTGCATGTGTATGTGTGTACGAGTATGTGTCACAGACCTACACGCACGCATCATTAGTAATAACTTGTTGTTCAACTCACGCATGGCCCTCCCACTGGAGAAAATAAAAAAGGGGTTTGTGAGCCAGCAGATGCGGCTCACACGCGTGCTTCGATTTAAAGAGTCGCGTTTCTGGTATTAATCCCTGATTGGCACAGACTCGGCGTTCGTTGACGAGACGGAATCGGTAGCCGTGACGGCCGCGTGAGACCAACGCGGGGCACGCGGGTTCAGCGAACCAGCAATCCGTCCGCACTTTTTTCGGCGAAAGAATGCTAAAGGCTTTCGTTTTCTTTTCTCTCTCAATTCTTCGGGACGCAATCAAATCAGGACTTGGACATCCCGCCGCGCTCAACAATCGGAAGAACTCCGGTCTGAGGTTAATTGTTTCCGCGAACCTTATTTCGTTCCTGGTCTCGAGGACGGAAAATTTTTCGCGCCCCCCGATGCATTTTTTCGTTTTTCTCTGAAATGTTATGCGAAAAATGAGTCGCGCTTCCTTTGGTTCTTGTCTGCGGACATTCCCCCGCATGCGTGACGCAAAAATTTTCTTCGCATGAACGTGACTGGCACAAGGTTTCCTTTTTTTATTCTGATAAGAAATGCCAACGTCATTCAGGATGTTGAGACGACATCAGTTTCCGTTTCAACCTAAAAAGGATATTCGCAAGCCGCGATATTTGCGGTTTTGGCAAAAATGCGCCTGTCTTCAATTTCGCTCCCACATTCACTCGTCAATCTCTTCTCCAGAATTGTGCGAGTTCATGTCTGTCGTCACTCGCCACTCGCTTCATGATGCTCAAGGGCTCCAACAGAAAATCATATCGATACAAAAAACAAAAATTTTGAATAATGCTTGAAGAATCGGAATCACTAAAAGCAAAATACTGTATCACAATAAATCAAATGCATAGTCTATTTTTTTAAGTTACTGCCTAGGATTTTACTGTCATTTTCTCAAGTTTCTAAACGTCATTCAACTGTTTCCTGCACGATAACATAAGCTTTTAAATTAAACTGGATTGGCTGTTTCCGAAACGAAATTTCTGCTTGAGGATACGATGCACGTAATTAAATTGGAATGAAAGCAATCGAAAGTCATCACGGATCTTCTCCGTAACGATCAACGGATTTATATAGGTGCGTGATTTTCGTCCATGCTGGGTCTTCTCTCAATCGAATTTTGTCATGCACCCACCTCTAAAAAAAATGAAGAAAAACTTGCTCGTGACCAAAAGTAAGCTTTACCCCGCTGCTTGGGTGGCAATTAAGCCGGGCTAACCGAGAGTTGCATTTATAGTTTACGGCTGGTGATTCAGCAAATGTTGCAGTTTTTAATGTCACCTCGATTCGACCGAATGTTTGAGTATTCATAGCTCCGCGATCTCATAGAAATTCCACATGCACGAGATTTTTTGAATAATGCATTCGGCTGCATCATGAATGCAGGGAGGACTTGCAGCGGGAAACGACCTGGAACATAGTGGGAGAGATGCGCAATCCAAAGCAGTAAATATTTTCGTAGCTGCGACGCGTCTTCTGGGCAAGATTAATAGTGCGGAGAAGCACGGAGTCCAGGCTGCTGAGGAGAAAAATAATAAGGAATTGCACGTGTACTGAACAAGGTTCGAAGCCACGTACAATCCCACACAGTTTTCGAAATGTATACCAACTTGTTTAATCGCCATCGCTACGATGTTGATGCCGAAACTTCTTCGACTTCAGGGACATGGATGAAAACAACTTGAAATCCTTTCAAGTCCCTTGGGGTTCGAACGAACTATTTTTTGCCGTCAATTGCCTCATTTACGATTTAGCGGTGCTTCCGTAGACTGACAACATTTACTCTTGATATAAAAATATAATCAGCATTTGTTCAGGAGTGGAAACGCTCGAATTAGAAACGAGTAGGCAGTATTTTTCCAAATATATGAATCTAGAATCGTTATTTGTACCAATGTAGTTTTCTCTATGTCTAAGCAGCTAAAGGATATTTTCATAAAGCGCACTTGCCAAAATGTCATCAACTGTTAATAAACCTTAGTGATTTCGATCAGTTCTTCGCGGCAGTTTTAAAAACATGTTCAATGTAAACAAGCGGAATCACTCCCTCCCCCCGACGATTTTTCTGAACGGAATTCTCCTTGCAAATAAGTTCTTTTCTAATTGCAAAGGATCTTGTCAAACAATCGAACAGCTCCTCTGCGATTGATGATCTATGTGCCATGAATTATGTTTGATCCCCTTTCGCTGTACTTCTAAATATATAAATTTCTATATTATTAGCATTTCTAAACTTCTCAATATTTATGTTATGATAACTCCTGTTCCCAGAAAATTGCCACTACTGTAGGAATTATCTTCCTTATTATTAAACACATTTATCGTTAAAATTAAGATTGTTTTTGCGTTTATTGTAACTCGACTTAAATCCTTATCTATTCTTTGATTACCAAACTTCTTCAAGTTTCTTCCAGCGCTTCTGACATGAATTCCCATTAAGGAAGCGCTGAGTCGCCGATAGCGCAGGTTGAAAATATTCAAAGTGGGAAGTCAACCTGTATTCTTCGGATTGAAACTATTTTCATAACTGTATTGAGAACTCGAATCTTTTGTTCAAGATTCTATTTGGATCAGCTAAATCGCGAAAGAAGCAATTTAAAAGATAGCTTTTCACCCTTCTTCTAAATTTAGCCGCATCTCCTTGCCCATCAAATCGTAGATGTCAATTTTCACCAAAGCTTTGAACTTGGACGAAGGAAAAATCTTCTCATCTCTCTTTAAAATGGTCTATAATTTAATTATTAAATCAAACATTTTTAATGCTGAATTTTTTGTGTCCTTCAAGTTTCCCAACTTGAAGTTACCGCTACTTCCTAATCTGCAATCCAATGCATTCGGTGTGCGATATGTGCAACTTCTTCAAAAGCATGCATCTTCATTAGAAAAATTCGCGCACATCTATACACCCTCGTGTCCCGAAAATGTTCGTCCTTCTCAATATTTTTTTCTGGAATGTACGAATTTCAGCACATGACGTTTTCGCACGAACGCCGGGGTACTAAATCATGCATACGTATTAGGATATTGGAAACAACAGATTTTAAGACTTTTTCACAAGTCCCGAACAAACTAATTCCACATTCAATATCGTACCCCTTCGAATCACATTTTCGTAACATTCTGTATCCAGCTTCCTACACCTCTATAAAAACCTGCATACCACCCGACTACGAGTCCGTTCACTCATCTGGTTGAAACTCTCTGTTTTATACTTCGGACTTCGAAGTACCGGTGAACTGATCTAAGGTGGATTTCCTCGGCTCTCAACAAAGAATCAGGAAGAGGTGATGGAAAGAAAAGACGCGGGGTCGACACCGACGTTGTCGACTCTCAAGTCCCCGACGACGTCTATAACCAAGTATCACGATCAACAATGCGCCAGACTCACTCGGGATTCGGGACCCGAGAAAGCGCTGTTGAATTATTTCGCGCAGGCCCGACTTGGCCGGCCTCGTTCCCGCCGCCGATCTCCGCGCAACGTTTCCCTCGAGGTGACTCCGGGCTTGAATCTCGCTTTGTTCCGATCCACTCCGAGCAAACTTTGATTGCACCTGTCTTCTCCGATCCTGTCACGCTTGGGAGTATAACAGTGCCCCGGCGATGGCCGAACCTGTATGTGATTACCTCCAGCTGGCTGGATTCCGCGTAATTATCACCATCAATGCCGCCTGCCTGGAATCCATCACGCCGAACGGCAAAGTTATCAGTTATTATGAACGAACAGCCTCGCCGAGCCCCGCATTTACTTTCCCCTTCGAATTTCCTTCCGCGCTGAATCCGCTTTCCCAACGCAACGATCGACAAGCTTTCCACATTGTCTCCCTCTCCCGTTTTAAATTCTATGTCCCACGCCGCACGAAAAAAGATGATAGAATCGAGTGTACCCCTAGGCACTTGAATAACAGCAAGTACCTGTTTAGGCAACATCTGCCGAAGCCTCTCTAAAAGCCCCAATCTTCGTCGTTGCCTAATACCTTGCAATTATCCCTTCCTTGACCCGGCGTTCATATTTCCATATAACTTCGGCTGATTATTTCCTGCCATGGTTTTCGTGCTTCGTGCTCCAGAATACCGAAGGGCATTTCCGTCCCTTCTTGGCGTGCAATTCACTCTCATGTTGAGTTGAGTGAGAAAAAGCTTCGTTGACGAGTTATTGTGTTCCGGTTTTTTGGGGGGTGATTTACAGTCAGAATGCTCGGCGTTTATTGGTTCGGCGAAGGCAGTTTTTCAACTCAAAATTTCGAGACGGGCCGGAAAAGATGAACACTATGCACTACGCCACTGCTGCCCCGGGGTTCAGAAAAAAAAGGAAGAGAGAGAAAAAGCCGTGTTTTGTGGGCACAACTCAAACGCCTACGCGGGGGCTCGTTCGAAAATTTGTCACCGGCTATTTCCTCGGTTCTTCAAGGTCGAGAGGGTCGTCATGAATTGAACACAGGTGGGATTTTTCTCGTCGGCCCAAGTAACGGCCGAGCAAATGCCGAAGCCTTCGGATGCACAAGAGGCGGGAATTAGCAACGCCTCCGGGGGATCTGCGACTCATGACATCGCCGGCTGTATGGAACACGGAAGCTGTTCGGTTAACAAGCGTCGTGTCCCCGAATGGTTGCTTCTTCGGGCCCCCTTCAGAAAATCCCACAGGAAAAGTACAATGCTTACAACGTGTGGAAATGAAAATAGATTCAGAGGTAGTAATACAAACGAACTAAAAAGACACGAAATGATTACCGTGCTATAAATGCAAATAAATTCGTTGTAGAGGAGCTGTTCACACATTCAATAAACCACTTCTGGGAACATGAAAAAATCGTTATTATGAGAAATACCTTTGTGAAAAGATTCGCTACAGATATTTCAGGAATAATGACGAATACAAATGGTGAAACCCCAATGATTCATGGTTTTCTTACTTGATGGAGCATGTTCTAATATAGTACTCAATTTTTACTTCGGACTCGCTGCATTTTCAATGCATCAAATTATATTTCATACCCTCCTCATATTTATGCGGGGAGCTCTCAAAATGAGCTGAAATACAGAGTAAGAAGCTGTGCTAATGGTAATTCTCCCTCGTCAAAAATGTCGGATTTCACACCGTGATAAATAAAACTTGTATCCTTATTAAAATTATTTTAAAAAGTGAGAATCATATCGGACTCATATTTATTTATTTTAAACAACTCCAAGTTACACTACCTCCTTATAAAACGAACTTCAAGCCCTGGTTTTCATTAATTTTTTAACGCCCGATGGGTGGAAAAAATCTGTAAGTTAAGATGGCTTGGCTAATATTGAGGGATAACTCGACTATTGCTGGTGACCATCACGAGCTTTTGAATCTCGAAACTTCTTGACCATTGCTCGTATTTATTGCTATCCCTTGAACTGTTTATTCATAGGAGTTGAAAAGATGAGTAGGAAGTGCGCTTTCATCATCGGACGATTGGAAAAACTGGGAAACCCGTGTTTTTCAGAATGCTGAATGTAGGAAACGAGTTCGCGCAACCATGACGCGTCGCTTATATTTATAACTTAGTTGACACATACCAGCGAATGCAGTATCGAGCCGTAAGGCTGTCCCTAGCAAAAATTACGGAGAAATTTTGCAAATGCATGACGCGGAAGCAGGAATGTCGAGACACATGTGAGGATGCGCAAGAAGGCGAGGCGTTGCAAACCATGGGATTTTAAGGACCTACTGCGTCGTTATGTGGGTGACCAAAGATGGCGCAGAAATCTATTCGGAGACGTGATGAAGCAAGAAACCCGTGCATTTCGTACCATCACGGCCAATCCGTCGAGATATGCGAGGTTCGGCAGGCGCTAACCGCACGATCATCCACTGACTCGTAAAACGAGCGAGATCCCTTTCACGCTCGTCAACGACGACCACTGAATCATGCACGTGAATGAAGCTCGGTGGCATTACGAATTTTAAGCGCAATAAATGAGCAAAAGGCTGGCCCGAGTGTCACTAAATCTCACCGCGGGCCTGGGAATCGGTCCCTGATGTCATTCAGAAATCCCGGAGAGGGCAGCCATTCATGAGACCGACCCTGCGTGAATCCCTTCCGTTTTATGGAGACCTGCAGGCTTTTTCTTTATTTTCATTTTCCTTCCGCTAGGTGGATCCGTGTCGAATACTGCCCACGACACCAAATCAGGGTCCTCGACAATCCTGAACTTAGGGTACTAACTCCGTGGAAAATGTGCGTTACTACCCGTTTCAGGGGCTCACAAAAATCCTTGTCAAACCGCATATGGGAAAGACGCGCATTGCATTTTCCATCATGTTGCTATAGAAGGAGAAGCATTCTGTAAAATGCGATGCACGAGTGGATACGACCCAGGAAACTCCTGTGTAGTATATTTCCGGACTCCAAATAGACAAGCGCAAAGCTAGATTCGTTTCAATGTTTACCCGCTCGGGACTATCACATGAAATTTTCTGTCTCAGATTCTAAACATAAGGAAAATTAAATACTGCATTCAAAACAGTCCAATTATGTCGCTTCCTGTTTTGCTTAGGTACGAGCTGAAATAGATGGAATTTTATCATCTAAATACTAAATCATATAACATCGGGATGTCAGAAGTTTAGAAACAGTGATCATTTACAATTCTGTATGAACGATGACCAGATTATGGATTCATGATAAATTGTATACACCGTGTTTTGATGAATTTAGCTGATGAATCCATTATATGTACAGCTGTTTATTCAGAAATTCGAGGGGAAACTTGGTTTTTCACAACCAATACCGGACGTACCGAAAATCTTTCGCGAAATAGATGTTTAAACCTGGATTTGTCATATTGTATTACTGTATTCTGTTATAATCGTATAAATTTATTTAGAAAATCATCGATTTCGACATCAAATGTCCAACCAAGACAATACATCTGTCAGATAAATTCACATCACAAATCTAATAGAATATTCCCCGTCCTAAATGCATGGATCCAACATAATTCTGATGAACCAAAAAAGCTAGAAATTCAACCACCAGGTCAACCATCGGGGAAAAAATAAAGAAAAATGAATTCAATAAAGTTTACTGCCCGTGATCAGCTGCGGCGCCTGAAGGGGGGGGGGGCAATCGGAAAGTTTGTTTCGTTTAGTTCATTCGGCTTCTGTTTTAGCGTGGCTTTCATCCTGATGGAAACATTATTTTTGGAAGTCGGCGAATGATGCGTCATCGTCATCGCACCGCGATTATGCGCAGCATTCGCATAGCATCACGAGACGAGGTTTGACGCGGAATTCACTCCGTAAACGCTTTGAGCAATAGGTGCAACGATACAGTTTTATTCCTAGGAATAATCTCGGTGTGAGTCCGTAATTGCGGCAAATCGTCGCGTGACCATCAGCTGTTGAACGACCCGGCAGCGCGACGAGCCGAATACCGAACCCGATAGACGAAACAAGGGTAAATACCGCGCGTTCGTGTGCAAACACGAGCGTGAGGCGAAGAAAAGGGACGACTGAAACAACCCCAGTCAATTACAGAGTTGCCACCGCTGAAAATGTTTCATAATGACTTCATTAAAATGACGACTTCTTATTCGCCGCTCAGTTTCAGAGAATGAGAGGATAGGAAGGGAAGTTATACGCGGCCTACATTTTTCTCGAACTGTATCGTCGTCTTCGTGCTTGTCATGCTTCCTGGACGCGACCCGGAGTCGTGACTTTTAACTTATTTTTGATCTGAATACCGCTGACAGACTTCCTCATTGGAATCGCTAGAATGGATAATCAATTATCTCCTTCCGAGCAACGTCTAAAATACGTCAACCGAACAAAGCATTTACTCGGAATAAAATGCTGGCAGTTATTGATTCGCCTGCAGTCCACATCACCAGAAACTTCATCGAGTTAGTTTATTGTTATTCTTCGTCTGATAGTTCAAAAATAATGGAGGTTTTCTCAAAGTCTGAACGGTAAGTAATTACCAAATCGTTACTATCGTTGCGTTTATCTGTGCAAGGTATAGGCATTTTAAAAAATGGAACCCATTTTTTGGGCTCCATTTCCTAGCTAAGTAATAGGTAGTTCAGAAAACATTCATGTCTCGAGAAAAGTGCTTCTCATAACAGGATTCATGGCCTGTTTGAGTATCTGGTGGTGTCTACAAATGTAGCGCTAGGTCTCTCAAAAGTGTCCTCACTTGATCAAAAAGGTGCGTGCCATTGAGACAAAAGCTCTCACGCACATTCCAGACTCAAGGTCGGGCTGGCAATATTGAGCCCCAAGAATTGCACATTCTTCTATCCATTCTTTCCACCTCTTGCACATTCCTTGCCTCACACACTGCTTCACCGTCTTTATTTCATTATACGACGTACAAAATTAGAGGTTCCTACACATTTTGGGAGAGCAGCAAGAATGATTCCTTCTATTTGAAAGCCTAGCAAAGATTTTAAAAATCCGCGATTTGAGACACAATTCTACAAAATTATTGCGAGACTTAATACAGTACTTGAATCAGCTAGGAAATGTTTCATGCTAAAATTACGTGGTTTGAAAAGAAGTCGAATACACACTATGCACATAACTTGCGGGAAAACCCGGGTAAATCGGAAGATGAACGACGCCTGACTTGACGGTATGACCATTCCGCGGAATGCGCAAAAACGGGGATACTTTCCCGCATATTATTTATAAATGGCTATTCTTAGAGCCAGCCTTCCACACTTTTAGACAGGTTCGCAAAATAAGTCGGCGGCGGCCGGGGAATGACACTGTGGCGACAGGAACACTTGGATGAATCAGGTACCTTAAACTCGATCGGGCCGAGTACGCGGGTGGCGGCAGATAAGCTGTTCGCAGTCCCCATTCATGCAGCACCAAGGTCCCTTGTTAGATCCATCCATTCACTACTGAAGTGGCGGACCTGATGGTACCGCAACCAGCAGTCGAGGAGATAATAAATAAAAGTTTCCTCCTCATATCAAAGCAACGATTTCTCTTGGATTCCGAGCCCCTCGTCAGGGTATCCAGTCTGCGACGCTGCCAGAGCTCTCTTTGCAAAGATCGCAGCTTCTCCCTTTCTGCTTCTCCCCGACGGCTGTTTTTTCCTTTTCCTTATGCTTCTACTTTTATCCCCTCCTCTCATTTCCTGCCCGTCTTCCGTGGTTGTACTCGTGGCAGAAAATAGCATCACGGATTCTGTGAGGTGTAGAAGGCGCACTTTGCTCAAGGGCGATCGACCTGCTCAGCTGATGCAATACTACAGCCCGACTTATCCGCCACTACGCGATTTCCCTGCGATTCCCTGCTTTGCGTAATGTCCTAGAACCTTCAATAAGGTTCATCAATCCGTTATAAATACTCTAATGAAAGACAATTATTTTTACTCGCTCGAAATAATCACTCGGCGTAATTGAATATGAGACGACGCCTTCAATCAGTGACGACTCACTTGATGGCATGACCATTCCGCGGAATGCGCGAAAACGGGAAAACTTTTCCGCAATTATTTATAAATAGCTACTCTGCTTTAGTCGGAGAAACGCGTTTGGTTCGGAAGAGAGCCAAATTCGTGCTGATGATTAAAGAGATCTTAGCAGATTGCAAATCGCTCAATCCATCAGGCTCGTGGAAAATTATTTGAAGGATAATTCGCTGAGCGACTGGAGGAATAGTCGAGATCTTGAGTTAGAAGAGATGAATTGGAGGATGATGATAGGTTTCCCAGGCAGATTAAGCTTAATTCTTTCTTTTTGGTAGTGACTAGTGATATCACAAAACCTTGGCAACAGGTGGTAACAGGAAGCAGAATGCTGTTATGCTACGGCCAGGTGTGTTCTGGGCTCTGATGATCAACTCTACGAGTGATTACCCATTTGGATTATTCAATCTAATCTGCGCAGAAGTGGTGAAAGAAGCAAGAGTTTCTTTAAACGCCCCTCGAGCGAGTGAATGCATCTGATAATTAGTTGGTGATAATGATAATCATTCTTCCAATCTGAATTTCGGTTCATTGCATGCCAAGATTTCAGGCATTTGACAAAAGACATGTACTATACTACGAGTCGTTTTACCAAGCGCGTTTAAGGCTCCCAACAAAAATCCGGTAGGAACGGAAGTCATGTGAAAAAGAATGCAAATTCTTACTTGAGGATAATCCTCTTTATTTTGGAGGAGGTGTACATTCTTTGTCAATTTATAGAAATTCAATGGGTTTAATTTTCATATTCATACCGAGAATCGTTGAATTGAGTTGAAATACGCAACCCGGAAGATATCTCCAATTACCAAGTCCTCGAAAACCGCCAGTTTTAATGCACTTTGCAAAATACGCATAATTTAAATCTTAAAACGAGTTTAATTTATACAGTAGTCTCGCTTTTTTCAGAGAGCCTTCCACATTGTCCGGCTTCGGGATTTTCGAACCTCCTGGATTTTTCGGCCGCATCCACATTAAAGTACTCATTCGGAGTGGATTTTAGTAATGGAAGATAATCAGCTGAATTGGGTCCGGAATCCAGCTACTTCGTTGTCGTGAGGTTGTCTTTGTGCCACGAACGAAGGAATGCATAGAGAAATATCATGGAGCAAAAGAAAGAGTGTGAACAGAACGGCGGCCATTGTTTCCAGTCGTTCAATCGCCCACACCGCGTCGGACAGGTATCTGCATTTTTCTTTTCACTCTCTGGAATTGTTCACAGACCGCTGTCTCCAACTCGGAGGCCTTTTCCTTGGCGATAATTCGGAATGAGCGAGAGCCGGAAACCCCAATTTAAGCGGAGAATACGTCCACGGCCGTTGGAAACTCAAACAAAGGTTGTCCGGCGAGAGAAGAATTTCCTAGCCGCTTTTCCCTCGGCTGCAAATGAATGGACGGATTGGAAAACATCATCGTTGACACCTTTGCCCGCCGCGGTAGCAAATGAATCACGGCCGGGAAGGTCGAAGGGCCCCGAGCGGGGGTAGACCATACTCGGGTCGTCGTAAGACGTTGCTCGGATCCCTTTGTAGCTTCCCAGCCAAGGTGGACGAAAATGGCCGCGTCGGACAAAGGGGGCCGTGGTGACAAAAAGCATTCCACGGATGCTTGAGACAAGGAAATGGCAATCCCGAAACGTTCTTGCCAAAAAAAGGACCCCACGATTCCGACCATCAATCAGCACAGCGGGACGAGACCCCGCTGGAAAGTTTTCAGACCTTTTCCCAATCGGTTATACCGTGGACCCCACATCTCTATTGTTCCCAAAAGAAGGATTACCGCGGACCGCGCGGCAAATTTCTTGGAAATTATCCCGAGTGAGAGTTTCAGGCCCCAGGATTATTATCCATAAGCGGGGACGTTTTGTTGGATTTTAAACTCCCACCGGTATAGGCGTCAAGTTGCAAAAAAAAAAATGAATACTGTATTCCTTTTAGTAAAGCACCTGTAAATTTGATCTAAACTGTCCAGACTTGATTTCTACACTCTCTAACTTAAAGCCATCAAACCTCCATTGGTGGTGCATAGAGAGAAGCAGACTGAATCATTTCCTAACAGTTCGCTTGAATTTTTCCCCCGTGATTTTCTTCCTATTTTCCATTTCTTACTGTGTGATTTTACGAAAAGCTTCATGTTTTCATTTTCCAAGTCTGAAATTTTCAAGTTTCGAGCCAAAATTTGGTGTCCCCAAAATATTCCGTGGTAATAAAAATAGTGGCCCAGGTGTGAAGGACCCCCCCCCCCCCCCCCCCCCCCCCCCCCCCCCCTGGGGCCCGGGTGTGAAGGCCCCCCCCCCCCCCCCCGAATGAATTCCAAGAAATCCACCTCTTCTTACCCCAGACCGAGGGTAATCCTTTTTTTTTGGATGGGTAATCCTCTTTTTGGAAACAAGGGAGACGTGGACTCGGGCGGTCACCCTTCCCAATCAGCCCGGAGCTGATGAACCTCGTTCGACCCGTCCGAGAAAAATTCGCAAAGAAATCTCATTATTCACCTCCAACGCAGGCATTCCTCGCTGCGAATTCGGCCGAAGACGGACGGAGATGAACACAGCTTTTCGGGAAATCCTTTTGGTAGCTTCACCCTCTCCAACTGCAGCCTTGAACCTGAAGTCCCTCTGACACCTTTTCAGCGACCACACGCCGATTTTCGCTCAACGATTTCCACAGCACTTAACTTTTACCCTCTTTTCTCGAGATTCAAATATTAATGCTGAAAACCTCGAACGGATGTTTAAATACCTGCAACGCACAAAAATGATCGCATCAATTCACTTCACCATCCCACCAACGCATGCAACACAACTATTTCACACTCGGGATATCCGTGAATTTTTGCAGCAAATAACGCACATCCCACTGCGACTAAACGCTGACAGAAAGTTTTTTCGATAAGAGCTTCTTTCAAGACAGGTACGGTATACTACTTTTCCAAAGTACTTTTCCAAGCGTCGAAACTAGCGTCATTTAGAAAGTACTTGGAAGCGGATCACCATGAGACTACAGAAGACACAGATTCCTCGCAAGTAACGGCAAGACGTTGGAAGAAAAGGAAATAAAATTTACACATTTAACGAAGTACATTGTACAAGTAGGTTTCAGCTTTAACTCAGCTCGAAACTCATCAGTCAGGAAATAATAAACCTGGCTTTGTTCGATACTTTTTTCATGGAATAAACTTTACTATTCAGTATATATTTCGATGTCATGACGAGGCAGCAAATGAAGCTGAGCGGTCTTAAAAACTAAGACGATTAAATAAGGGAAGATTTCCAGATCGAACAGGATTCGTCGTTGTTCTTGTGAAAAGAAAGCGAAGGTGGTTCGGAAATAGGGAATACGAGTATATTTCCCTCGATGTTTGCGGCTTGCTGATGAGAACGGCCGATGGCTTACGGACACACTCCGAATTTTCCCGATTTGGAAAGCAATCCCAGTTGCTTTCGCCACCAACTTTAATTTTCCTCATCATTTATCGTCACTAGCGCGCACAGAAAGTTCACACGGATGTTTTCCGTCTCTCTCCCCCTCGCTGCCACTTCCGATTGGAACGCAAACGAAGCCCAACACCAGCATTCCCATGATTTTTAAAAAGAAACAAAAGCCGGTGGTTTAATAACAGGGCGGACCAGACGGCTCTCCTGCGGGGCTTTTTCTCTCGAAAAAAAGTAATAAAAGGTAAATGAAATTATGGGGGGAAAACCACAGCCCAATGCTGTCGTCATTAACCCTTCCGCATCCCTGGTTCCCTTGTCATTGCGGACCGACGATTGGACAACCCGACCTGGATGAAGTTCAAGCCCAACAGCAGAAATCCTCGGGAGCGAGTAATGTTGCAGGGAAACGCATCCATGAACGCTTGCAGACGACCGAGCGAAAGCACAAATCGGACTTGTCCCCTTTGTCTTATCGTTTTTAACGCTTCCCCTTGAAACACTCGTCCTCTACGGGAGGCCAGCAGTGTGGCAATCACCTTCAACAACGATGTTTGCGTTCTTCCCCTGTACTCCCGAAATCATTCAATTCAGGATCACCGAATTCGGCCATCGAATCATAAGACAAATTTGACGAATACACTACGAGTTTTTACGCGATTTCAAGTAGGAACAAGCGACTTACTTTGAAGAGGTAGAATTTGGATGCTTGGAAGAGTAAATGCGGCTTTCATACTGTATGTGCATTACGTGCAAATTTTTAGAACAAAATATCCAGTACCAAGAAGTAGAGAATAAGATACTCGTTTTCGGAGTTTGAATCGAGGCCGGGCGAGAAAATGAACAATGAAAGAAATTTTAACTGTGAAAAGCTCCGAGTTTTTATGATTCGTTTCAGGATGCAAGTGTGCTAATTTAATCTCAAGTGTATTCGAATTGACATATTTTTGACATGCCCCGGTGCAAGATACTCACCCTGATTTTTGCGAAGAAGTTGCGAAGTTCAAGAAAAATGCCCAAGACCTCCGTTACCATCCAAAATATTGTGTGACCCGCACAAACATTTTCTTGCCACAATTTTGGAGGTGAAAGTGATACAATATCAAATGTGTGCAAATCAAGAATAAGCCGCTCTCAAGTTTTCGGTCTGAGATGCGGCCTATACTCTCAAAAATGCAGGAACTCTAAATCTGATATTTTAGAGACACGATTTCGAAGGGAGTTCCAGACGATTTTTGGTCGGGGCGTTATGAAAGTTCTTAATCGAATGATTGCCTTGATTCTACGACACGTCGGGTAAAAACTTGGCGTCCAAAAGAAGAGTAAAATCGTACGAGTGCAGCAGTGCGAGCAAGCAGCTCTCGACGCGTCGATGTCGCTCCGTAACCCTGACGGCGATCGTCGACCTTTCTTCCCGACCTTCGTCCGCGAAATTATTCAGACGTCATTTTAGTGCCGCAGCTGCGAATACGAAGCGAGATTCCTTCATTTCGTCCGATTTTTCTTCTGACGAGCCCTGAAGTCGATTTTTCTCCTATCGTTTCCGGGAAAAGCATTCCGAACAAACTACTGCATACCTGCGACGCATTATTCCCACTTTCTCAGAACTCAAACCCAACTTCAAAAATGTACTGGTTACTTCGCCTATTTTATCCAGTTCCAAAGGCAATCAAAACTCTTCGTTGTAGTGCGAAGCTTTATCAGCAAAAGCATCAAAGCTCAAGAAATCATGTCAAGAGTTGAATTACTTTAGCCATCGAAGCAACCACCTCACGATTCATATCTCACGGAACTTTTCAACGCATGAAAATGATCGGAAAATAATGCTTGAAAATCCTAATGTCGTCTCTTCCGAACTATGCATCCGTAAATAATCACTGACAGCGAATTAAATCTGACGCGTAAGACTGGCTCAGTACTGAGAGAATTTTGAAAACAGGTTTTGTATAGCGCGAAAAGAGCATAAACTGTTACAAATTGACTCAGCAAAGATAGTTGGGAAATAAAACAAATTCATTGGTAAGAAAATATATTAATAGAAAGGCTGATGAGTTAAAAGCCACATTTACTTGCTTGCAACACACAAGATTCTATTGAAAATGTTAAGATAAAAATGTAGCTGGATAACGTATGTCGATGTAGACAAAACCATCGCGGAGAGAGTCCACTGTGTTTCCTTTGAAACTTCTTTGTTTTCACGCGGGATGGAACTTCACAATGTAGACTGGAATAGAAACGGGCGAGCTAGATTCATCTGCAAGTTGAGAAACACTGGTTGTTGCTGGAAAGATTCGCTCAAGAGCAGCTAGAAAATAGACCCAAGACGCGTAATCGGGAATCTTGGTTCGCCGCAAGTGACCAAGGAAGAGAAACACAGGAGGTTTTGGGGGCAGTGACATGGACGATGCTCAGATACGGCGACGAAGCAGTAGGAGTGAAAAAAATATATAAGAAACATAAAAGTAACCTACAGTGTTGCGGAATTGAGGCTCGGGGGTCGCAGAGTAAATCACATGCAACGTCGCGACGAAATAAGGGACCTGACATTAGCATTAATATTTCATTAAGATGAGGAGATTTTAGCCGAGGCCGTGCGTCATGCGCGCGCGGGACGCCGAGCGAGGAGCATGGCCCGCGGGGGACCGAGTGCTCGGCGGATAACGATCGGTCAAATACGCGCAACATCAAAACGAGACGGAACCGCTCGCTTTCTGCGGGCTAGATCGGAATCAATCCCGCCAAGATGCCGACCAGCCGGTATATCGCGCCGGCCGATAAGACCCATTCCCGAGTGCGTAAAGATTTTGGCGACACGGTCCAGGTTCACCTGCGGCAATCCCCGCGTCGTGGGTTTTTTGTCTCCCCCTGGGGCCCTCGGCATACCTGGCCGAGTGATACAACTTCAGATGTCCGCCTGCATTAATGCGACGAAGGGGGGCCTGGGATCTCGGGGGTCCATTCACTTACCCGAGGGGTTTTTATTGCTACTCCCTCATTCCGGGGGAAATGCGAGTGCAGGTATTGATAATCCCATTCCTGAGGTGCGGTATGGGGCAGCGGGGAGAGAGTTCGGTCGGTCGCGTTCGCCGATCGTTCCGCGCGAGACCAGGACTCGGGCATCGCCAAACAGATTGGTCAACCAGAAGTGTTTGTTTCTTTCAGCGCAGGTCCCCGGCGTGCATATTCATACCGCGTCGGAATGTCCCCGAGTCAGGCCCCATCAATTCTCGCCAGCTCGAGCTCGAAGACTCCGCCATTAAATCACGGGGATTTATCCCGAAAATCTCTCCGCAGCGGAAAAGAAAAACAAGAAAGATGTTTTGCGTTGGCTCGTCGTGAACAACGAGTTGGCATAATCGGGAAGGGCGCAGACTAACGCTTCGCTCGTCGCAAATCCCATCACACGTCCAGGGAGACTTCCCAGCAGATCCATCGTCTTTCCAACCCATATCCCTCCCATCATCGCAACGTGTCTCACGTCGTGACGATCGATCTAGGTTTTAGTAGATTTTCAGGGAAACTTTGCTCCCGCCATCTCTTGGCTTGAGATTAAATACAATCCAACTCGTCTGATTTATGGGGCCTTTGGATTTACTCGTCATTGTCTCCAGATTCAGACGATTGAAAGCCGTACATTTCATTTCAAAACGTGCCCCAAAAAACTCGGATGCGGCTCATCCACGCAAAATAAAGTAGGCTACCCATTTACACGTACATTGGGAATGGCTTCGGAAAGTTACACGTGCGCATTAATTTTATATGCAATGGTGTACTCAAGATATGATACCACGCATGTTGCATTGAATGATCCATTGTGAAGATTCAGTACAGGGCTTATACTCAGAGAAATTTTAGCAGGTTTTTTTTTGCCGACCAGCGTATTTTTCATGTAAAAGCCTTTCGATTTCTTCAGCTGTTCTTCAGAATCCAAAATTGTCAATACGACCTATGATTAATATAACTGGACTGATATTTTAATTAAATATTGTTCGCTAAAATTGTTTTATTCACATCGATTTCCAATTCCACCGTTGGGTCGCAATATATTTACGATATTTTCAGGTAAGTAATGGTTTTTATACAGCACGTGTATGAAAGGATCTTTCAGTTTTTTCTCGCTCGGAACGCATGAATGTGGTACAGATAGAGTATTTTCATGCGTAAGTCAAGATGCTTCAAAACAATTTTTGGGAATGCACTCTGCGGAGTCTCTCGGCAGGAAAGGTTCCCAGGTAGGTGGACACGAAGCAGGAGGCACTACGATCGCTCTGAACCTGTCCACGGGAAAGCATGCCCGTCGAACAATAAGTTGAAAGGAACGCCAAGCGAGTCCCGCTAATGAAAAACATAAAGAAAACGCAATCGAACGTAACGCAACAATGGACACAGCCCCGCGGATCTCCGGTCGGTGCGATATTGTCTGCACAGCATCTCACGCGAAAATTTTTCCGGGCCCGGCTTTCTCTCCCCACCTCTCTTCCTCCAACCACTTCCATCAGCGTCGCGAAATGACGAGGTCCCCGCATCGCAAAACATCCCAGAGACAAATAAAAAATTAAGGGGCCCAGATCACAGGGAAATTCAATCTATGACGTCCCTCTTCCCCGGCTCTTGTCCGATGAGCATTACTTGAAACAAAGAGCCCGGAGCGGTTAGGGTGAATTCAAGTAAAAACTTCACCTGTCGCGAACGATGTACCCTCATCTCGACGCGTCCCCGAACGGTCTCTCGCATTAGTCGCCCCCGGGCGCATTACTACAATTTCCACCCAGGTATGCCACCGGTCGCCGAAGAAAACAAAAAAGGAAGGAAAAAAGAAACCTTAATCTCCGCGAGATGGGAACTTGGTCGGATCAGGGATTGGGGACGAAATGCTGCAGCAATGACGGGAATCACTGTTGGCCTCGTGGATTCCAGCAAATGGTTTCGATCGTCTCGCCCGAGCTCCTGTAGTTCAACGCACAGCTTCCTATTCGAAGCCGCATTGCTCGTGTCCGAATGACAATTTTTGGAATCATTTCTTTGCACGCATGTTTTACGCTTGTCTCACTCTCTGATTCCTCTACAAGTCGGATCAGTATTTTACACTTCTGTTACTTTGAGTTCGCTCTCCGTCTGGTTTTCATCTCTGCCCAATACCGTTATTCATTCATTATGTTTTCTTGAAATAATACTGGGATGCTGAAGGCTCAGCAATTCCGATCATTCACAGAGTTTATTGAATATTTAAAGCCTCTTGGAATAAACGCGATTTTTTCTTGATACATTTTTATGTTCGTGAACTGTTTTCGTTGAGAAAAAAATATCTCACCATATT
Organism: Notodromas monacha; assembly: GCA_905338405.1. Taxonomy (NCBI): domain Eukaryota; kingdom Metazoa; phylum Arthropoda; class Ostracoda; order Podocopida; family Cyprididae; genus Notodromas; species Notodromas monacha. The sequence goes on along the minus strand of CAJPEX010000026.1, from coordinate 131,996 downwards.
CCATCATGAAAATTATTTTGACAAAATCGTTCGCCTGGATCAAATGCATTTGCAGTTTATCTGGTTGCTTTACCGTTTCTGTTGCGGAAGAGAGGCACAATATCTCTTTCATTTAACACATTTGCACACGCTGTCGTCGATATAATTTTTCGCCATCTGGCGTAGTTTTAATAATCGAAAAAAATTGCACACAAATTAATCTGCAGTCGATCTCGATCTTAGCAAGTGACTCGATTTGAGCGTCGGGAGCCCTCAAGAAATATCTCGGCACACACCAAATCTCGCACTGCGATTATTTCGCCACAACGAACTCGAAAAACGGACACCTGTTCGGAACACTATAGTCGTCGAGAACTCTGAATAATGATCAGGCCTTAAACACAAGCCGAAAAAAAGTTTGACAGTAAAATCGCCGGTAGGGATTCTTTGGCCATCGGCGCTCGCCAGCGTGGAACCGGGATTAAAAATACGGGACGAGCATTCCCACCGAGATCCCGGCGTCGAGGATTCGGTGGATCAAAGGATTCCTAAAAAATGGAAATACGTGCGCTCCAATTTTAAGCGGCTTTCGCAGCACGCGGGTAGGCCCGGGGAATAAGCCTCGTACGAAGCGTTCAAATTGCGTCAAACGGTCTCTACGGGATAATAAACTCATGCCGGCCCCCGAAAGCCGCGGAAAGCAGAGTATTTTTAAAACAAAAAGAGGCCTGCTACCAAACGATGCGTCTAAAAAATTCGGGAAACTGTGGGAAGTCGCCCGGCGGATTCGAAGGAAAAAAATAAATATCCCAAAGTTGTTCTGCGATTCCACATGCGATGAGGGGAAGCCAGAAGACTGCGGATTCCCTTTTTTCCGCCGCATTTTTAACAGGCCCCCTGAAGACATCATTAAAACAATGACACTGATCCGTGCAGCCGTACCCATGCACAAACCGTGTAGTTCTGCTCCTCGCGCCGAATGGCTAAGCTTGTTTGAATAATGCAAATCTCACCAAAAACAGCGGAGACACTACTTCGTCGCCGCAACCGCTTGGCTTCTCGCGGCGTATGTCGACAAGCAACAGGTTGCACGGATTCCGATAGCAAGACAAAACTAATATATATAGTATATACCCCTTGGGCACTGCAGGGAGAGACCAGTTGCTCCGGGGAGTGGTTCGGAAATGAGAAAAAATACTACTGCCCCGGTCCAGCCAGAGCACATCTGCTGAGAATAGGCCGGCGAACCGGCCAGGAATTCCCTCAGACGCGCCGCGTCGAGCAGCTACCGAGGGTCATGCTCTCTGATTTTGCTCAACACTCGCGAAGCATACCTGGTTTCCACTGCGAAACTCATCTCCACTGCCATCACTGATCGAATTATGAATCACAGACACGTCCTCCAACCCTTTCAATTTTTTTTCAGGCCTCACGACCAGATTCCACTTCCACGAAATTTGTCACAACGATCATGCTGATCTGATGAGAACAAACAGTTTTTTTTTCGTAACACGGACAGCATTTTTTCACTGGGATAAATCACAATTTGGTTATTTTTTTACACCAAGTCAAGTCACAGACTATTTTTTTCTAAGGTGTGGGAAATTTTTTCCTTCCTCAGCTGGAGGTGGAGTACGAGGGAATGGACAGGAGGCGGAGAAGAGACTACACGGGATGTAGTGTCAGCGTCGATTAAAGCAAATCCGAAGCGGTGCGAAAAGCCGATGGCGAGGCGGCGACGGCGTCGTGGGCAATGCGGGGACGCGCGCGGGAAGTCGGGAAGGAAACTACTAGCCTACTGTCCGCGGCGTTCTCGCCTGGTCCCTAATTTACATAGCGTGCATATCGAAGAAACCCCGGGTTCGGCGGCATCGCATCACACGAGCCACTGGAGAGCAGACCGAGAGATTCGACGAGATCCCTGGATCGGCGAGGGAGAGCCCTGCGAGGGCGCACACTCGGATCGGCGCGGGGGGGGGGGGGGATTGTCAGTCTTGAAGGAGGGCGCGCTGAGTGCTGGAGCCGGGCGGACTGCAGCGTGTCTCGCTCGGAATTAAAATTTAATGTCATAAACTGCGCGCATCCATATCTGCGAGAGAAGAGAGAGAGAGAGAGAGCGCGCGGGGGAGAGATCAGGAAAGCCGTGAACGGGGAGGGAAACTATACGCGACGACGATCCGCGGGAAATTCGGCTGCCGGCCCAGCAGTGGAAAAAGTTTTTAATCCGCCGCTCATTGATTTAAACTTCGGTGACGTCACCAAATATCCTATTAGCGCCTCCGTTGCGAGGGAACGAGATCCCTGCGCCTGCTCCCCAGCCTCCTTCTCGGTCTCTTCCCCCCTTTCATCCGGCGAATGCAAACCCAATTGGCTCTTTTGCACTTGCATCCCCCCTTTTCTCCAACGAAGGCGGCTGCAACGAAGGCGACGGACGCCTACCGCCTCCCCCTTCCTCTTGAACCCCTTTTTCCGAATCCGTTCGAAAGGGGTTTCACTTTCGAAATGGCGCTTGCATCCCACATTCTCTACTGACATCCTCTCCCTAGCTCTTCACCCGGTCTACTTCAATCCATTCCAATTAACGTTCTCTTTAGCAAACGAGGCATTCAACAGTGCCTTCCATTACAAACCCTACCCCTCCCTCCATTTTCGAGTGCATGAAATCCCCACATTCATTAAAAAATTCAAAGAAATGCATGCAATAATTCAAACGCTGTGAAGTCACAATACGAAATATGTGGACGTTGTTTACCCAGCGACTGCGATGATGCTGCCACAAGATACGGTTTATAAATTCTAGTTTCATCTTTTCTTAAAATAGATCTTATTCAATCGATGGAAGTAAGAACTTCCAACACATGCATTTAATTAAATAAACACCGAAATTCATCTTTGTAAGAAAATTCTCGCAGAAGTTCTCATAATTTTTCGATTGACAAGCAATTTGATTTCAGTGAGTCATCCAGGCTGAGTCAAATTTTCCTTTTGTACAGAAGCCGACGAATCAATAGAAAAAATCTCAGATCCCGTGGATTTCACATGTCTTCTATCCCAGCGTGTGCCGTAAAATTAAGATGCGAGAAAAATTCATTGGCGATCGACAAGAAATGAAAAGTTGTTAAGAAAAGATAAAAGTTTTTGCGATTCATAATAATTTTGTTCTGGATTGATGAAAACCAATTCAATGGAAAGGGCTTCGATCCGCGCTTTCAAATGATGGCGTCACAGGCAGAAAATTCTAGAAACGACGGGTGATTCATCAACTCATCCTCGATGTCCACGACCCAGTTGCAAATCTCGGCGCACTGGAAGGCACCCGGTCGATTAATCGAACCCGAATTGCGTCGATTGTCGCTCATGTGACTGGTGCAAGCCGCGTGGAGCTAATTACTCGCGACCGGATCATGAGGGTATTGACAAGTCACGAGACCTCCATGAACCGTTCCCAATAATTCTGCCGGGTAATCCATCCTGGTCGGAGATCAGAAATGAACTTAGGTTTTATTCGTGATACGATTGTTCTAATTTTAGCCACAGGGCTCCGGTTTTGACACGTTCCGACCCCAGGTGATCGTCCAATAAAAATACCACATTTACGGTACGAGTACAGACCGCATTCGAATTTTTGGCAGGTATGTATGACAGAAAAAAGCTGGAAAGACAAAAAAATCTTTAGAGGAAAAAGTTAGGATAACAAGAAACCCCGAATGAAAAATTAAAAAACGGAGAATAACATCAACTCATCCTCGTTCAGTGGTTTACGCCTGACAAGAGCAGGGAAGAATGTCAAGAGTTCCATGAGGATGAGAGCAGTGGATTTTTTTTTTCTTGATATGTTTTTTGTATGTGTTACTTTTCATAGTTTTTGTCTGTCAGTTATTCTCGAGTACAGGAAAAACCGGAGTTCTTATACAACGTTGTTGGGGAAAGGCATAAATTTTCCGGTATGTAGAAGCATAAATACGGTATCGCGAGATCCAAAATTGCTTCGGAGAGCAACTCCAATAAAAGAAATATCGCGCGGTCGGTGTTCTCAGAAAACTTTTCCTCTGCTTTGTTATTCATGTGAAAAAGTCAGATTTTTTTGCATCGACATTGAATTTCGGTTTGAACTGTGCTGAGAAACACGATTTGGGAGAGGAGGAGTGCAGGAGACGATTCGGAGAAGGGAGGGTGGAATTCAGAGGAATTGAAATCTGGAACCGGGAATGGCGGTGCTGGAACAAGCGCAGCGACGCGACTAGGAAATCTATCGGCCCAGAACCCGTGCTCTAATTCGAGAAGTGCAGGCAGTGGTCGAGGAGGACGACGGCCAGAACGAGAGAGCGGGAGAGAGGGGGGTTTAATTTGTTGGGAAAAGCGAGTCAGGGTGAAATGAAATTCCGTTTTCTTGGCACGGGCAGGAGGGACAGCGCCATTTGCCTACGACAGCCCTCTCCTGCCCTCGACAATAAAACAGCGCCGCGGATTCCCGGCAGAAAACTGAAATCCCTGTCCCGATGAGAGCCGAGGAGGAGTAGTAGCAGCAGCAGCGGCAGCAGCAGCTTCCCGCTTGATTTTAATGCCAATTTAAATTGGGGCGAGTGAGGGGAGGGAAGATGGAAAGCGCCTGAGACCCCAGGGTGAATCCCAGCACCCCAGGCCCGCGTAGAGACCCGAACTGGAATCGGCACATGCAGCATTCGAACTTCCGTTCTCTCGTTTTCCATCAAGTACACGTGGAGGCATCGCGACAGGCAAAAAAAAAATCTACCCAGGATTACACTGATGAGCCCTCGAATGGCGAAACATCCTCTGCTTCGTCTCTTCCTCAACGCATACTCGCATCGGGTTACCAACTCATGAGACCCAGTTTCCCTCTCCACCCCGTGCGACATGTCTCTAACCAATCCCGACTGATTACTTTCCAACTTTTCCACTGACTAATTTTCAACAATCGTCCACTCTCTGTCTTTCCCCCCCCCCCCCCCCTCTCACCGTGACACGAAACGCTGTCAAACTTCGTAACTGCGTGAATCCGTGACGATCGAAGGACGTAACACCGTCAGAAATCCTCGACGGAAAACAGAAGTAGCCAACAGGAAAGGAAAAAAAAAACTTTTTCTTCACTGAGAAGCAACGGTAACACAACTCACTGGAATTGCTGCAAGTTCACGCGACACATCAGTAGAACGGTTGCGTTAATTGCGGCATTCTTGCGCGTTCGGGGCAACTTTGCGCTCGATTTTCTTTCCCGTCGTTTTATTTGCGTAAGTCGGAGAATGCCTTTAAGGAGCAGGTAAAATACTCGGGAACAAGTGTTCAGGTATGCAATCATCGCGAAACCCCAGACCTATTTACTGCATTGCCCCTCCTTTTTTTTAGGCACAACGATGCCCAAAGGAAAATGCAAGCGAGTACAAGTCGGGGGATTATGCCGTTAATGTCGGAAAATTTCGGTTATCCCTGGTATGGTATCAGAAAAGTTCCCACGGAGTCGACCGATTATTGCTTTGCAAAACTCGCGATCGTTTTGCAACACACGATGTTTTTCATTGACGTTGGTGCGGCCACTTCAAATTTGATGAAACCTGAACTGCGATTTTTACAGTACAATACAAAGCGAATCGACCCACTACTGTCCTTTTTACATAGCGACCCGCTCGAGATATTTTCATGAAACACTACGGATTTTGGGGTATTTCTGCACGATGATATTCGAAGAATTTTCAATATCCGCGACAGCACTGATTCAATCACCGAGGGCTCTCGTAAAAAAAATCACTGAGGAAGAACAGGGCGACAGAAGAGGAAAACCTCTGCAGAGGAAGTCGGGAGAAGGGGGCGAAAAAACGCCAGCCCCGAAGGAACCACAGGCCAGCCGTGACCACCGGTGTGTCAGACTGGAGCCAGGTGATCACGCTTCACCTCGTTTTCACCTGGCCGGACCCGCAAGTCCGGCCCGGGCCCAAAGGGAGCGGGTAATCGCGGCGCGCTCGTCTTGCCACCCTTGCGCCCCCGCAGAAATTAATCGACGCCACCCCTCGGGGTAATCCATCCGCTCGGGAATATGTCCGACCGTGATTCTCCAATTAAAGCTCGAAACAAGTCAGATACACAGATTCATGCGTTTTTCCGCGAGAAAAAAAAACTAAACAAGCTTCCTCTTTGTTTTTGCACGTCACTCTGAGTCCAGTTCAAACAATTTTTTAAGGCACAGTGAACCATGTCCTCGAGTCTAGGGTTCTAGGATGAAACCTCGACTTTTCACCTTGCACTTGAGGACATCTACGAATTCGTCGCGCGACGCGAAACTAAATCTTATCCTCGAATCGCCCTTGCAGAGAGAAGTATTAATTTATACTTCAGATTTTTCACTCAACAATGCATTTAAAATGCGACAGTTGATAATTAGAGAAACAAAACACGAGGAAAAAAGAGTGGCATTGCACAATTTTCACTCGAACAGTTGTTTATTCTGGAATACATTATGCATAAAAAAAGTCACGCGTCAGCAATATATATTGAGGGTCGACTGTGATCGAAAAAAAATAGTTGCATCGAGGATATTACTAAAGAAGGCGTTCGCCAACATTTTCCACGCACTGAACAATTAAAAACCACGGAGTAACAGCAGAAGAATAGAACACAACTTCATACGATTGATTGTTTTTCTTCGGATGTTCATGAAAAGAGAGCAAATGAATGAATAAAGGATGAATTTGAGGGTTGTTCGCTGTCGAGCATCTTGATTTGGGAAGCATTTCGTTGACGACTTTTGAAAATTCTGCGAACATTTTGGCATGAAATGTATTCGAAATATGTTCAAAATCGCGACTGCGAAATCCGGAACTGATTTGGATTCGACTGGCTTTCCCAGCTTAGTCAGAATAAGGTGTTAAATATAGAAACATATTAGGCAATATCTTTGAAATTATTGCCGATTTGAAAGAATCGAAACTTTTAAAACTATCAAAACCCCGTCATCACAGCTAGGAAGTTTCGGAAGATCACACTTGTAAATGGAGACAGCGGCTGCAGTTTTTAAGTCAATGTCAACGGTAAGTGTCTGATTAGTTTACCGACTGAACTGCGTCGACTAATCCCATGGGTTTAAGCCTTCCGAGTCCCGGAAGCGCATCACCATATGATGGTCACAAAACTCAATTACGGAAGATTAATCGGCTCGTGATGGACAGAATTGTTGAATGAAACGCGTTCATCTATCAAGAAAATTCGGAACAACACCGCGGGGAAGCTTCATTCGATTCTCATCGAAGATCACGAGCCCAGCTCCCGATGCTCGGTAAACATTCTTTTGTCCAACACCAATGGAATTTTGAAATTCTCTTCTCACAGATTAAATTTGAGGCTCTTCGTATTAATCCTACCAACCACTCGTTTCTTGAATTCACTTGTTCCCACATGTCTTCAGTGGTCGACGCAATTGTATTCATGCGCCGTCCGGGTCTCTTTCGGGGTTAAACTGGACGGATAATCGCAACCTGTCTTCGCTCTACCGTTTTTAAGCAACTCGTAAGCCGATTGCATAAAAAGGGACCCCGGTCGCCTTCAGTTTTTAAAAACGGAATAAACTCATCTGCATGCATAATATATTGGAACTTACCAGAAGAAATTTTACGTGTGACATGGTACTACACGGATCCGCGGCTAGCCACGAGAACCGGTTTCCGTATATTAAACCAAAATTTAAATTCATCTTCTGATTCATAATGCCATAAACTCGGTCTACGTTCTTTCCGGACTTTCTAAAAGATTTTATTTCCCTCTCCCCCGGGGGCCATTTTTAAATCGATTAATCACGCTTCTTCGGAAGTACAAGCGGAAGACATGACGGACATGGGACACAGCCACATACGAGAACGTGGCCAACTCCGACCGAAGCTCGCAGTCGCTCTGGAAATGCTTAGAATCAGTGAATGCATGATCATTTTCTTCGAAGAAGCCATGCTGTCCCCTACCCAGGTATGCAAATTCGATTCATTTTTTGAAGCCTGGCTTTCTTCGCAGCAAAAAATATCGTTCAAAGCATTCATTCCATTTCTTTCTCCGTTCTGTAGTACTTCATTGTTTCATGGAATAGTGTATCTGGTTAAAAATACTGTACGCTACTTATTGCCTACTTCTGGTAACTGAACTTCCTGGAGCATAGTGCAAATGGTCAATAAAGAATCGTTTCGGCCGACATTTATATTTTTCATATTCTGCCTCTTCATTAGCAGAAAACAAGGATGAAACAACGCACAGGTTTTCTCGAAGATTAAATCTTGGAACAAATTTGCTGAACGTCGCTGAAAGTTGAAGCAAATGACAAATGATCACTCTTAATTTGACCATTGTTCTGCATCCAATTAGATTAAAGTGGAGTTCATTTTTTCAGGTCGTTTTCAACTTGATCTTGTTTTATTTTTTATTTTTTTTACTGCGAAGCGAATCGTTCCTATAGTTCTCGCAAACGTTTTAAATCCTCCGAAAATTAAGCTCCTTTGTTCACGAATCTCTCGTAAAAGTCATGAAGTTTTTCAGTAGCATGAGATCGAAAAAATATATCCGGAAACACGTATACATCAAATTTAATCGTCGAAAGAAAAACTTGTGACTCTGTTAATTCAACACATGATTAATTACAAGCGAAGTTTTTGTTTTTAACGCATTCAACTATCCATACAATTTCAATGAAAAGAAACTGCGACGTTTCATCAAAATGTTGTGTAGTGTTCTGCGTATATTTGAAGCTGGTGAGATCCGGAAATGTGAAACTTGGCGAAACACGGAAGGGTTTAACCAGGGATCACTTTTTAAAAGCTGGAAAGAGTCAGAGCATCTAAAATTCGACTCAGAAATTTAAATTAAGGCTTGGAATTCCGGAAACGCGGAAAAAATGCTGAAAATTAATGAAGTTGCCCTTTTAACTGGTAAACCTGTGTTGCTATCCTCCAATTATTCCTGAGCACTCTTTTCAAGTAATTACTCGAAAAGGTAAATCTCATTGTCGATGGAAAGAGAATTCCAAATCTGCGGGATGGCAATCATATCGTTGATCCACGCCGGTGAAGTTCAAAAACACGAGGAAGATTTTGACAACGATGATCAGTTTTTAAAAAATGAACACGTGGAATAGAGTGTCACGTTTAGGACTGCACACCGAGACAAGCGAGGGGTGCTTTCGCCGCCACCAGGCACGTGGCGGTAGCAGGGCGCGCATTATCCACACACAAACACACAGGGAGGAACTGAAAAAAAAGGGGTGAAGGCAAGGGTTTGCGAGAAGAGGCGCCGGCGCGACAGGGTGGATCCGATTGCAGCAAACTCGGTAACACGGTGGAGGCGATCGGGACGCAGCCAGGAAGCGAGCCGAGCAGGCGACGCGATGTAGTGTGAGCGCGCGGGAGGAGAGCACCAGCGTCCGGGCTCACGATGCCGCCAACACTGGCGCTGGCGGGAACGCGAACCTCGTGCAAACCGAGGGCAACTCACACGCCCGAATGGGCCACTAATTAAAAAGATTGAACACAATCCCGGTCTGTCAATGGCGCTAGCCCTGCTGGCCGGGATGAAGGAGGAGAAATAAAAGAAAGAAAGAAAAGAAAGAAAGATCCCGGCGCTCGTTTTCGTCGGGCTCCCGATCCGAGGCGGACGAGCGTGAATAAAGGAATCCCCGAGATCGAGGCCCAGGTGAAAACGTCGCACCATCCCCGGGGTGACCGGCAGGGATACGGGGAGCTTCACGAAGGAGCTCCTCTCGCGAGACGCTGAGCGCGGGGGAAAAAACAGTAAACCACCAGGTCCCCCGCATTGGAAATTGGGTGACACACAAAGCTTCCGAATGTTCCCCGCGAGGCGAGCATCATCCTTCATTCTGACATGCTCTCGAGCTGCCCATTAGTGTTCCTCGCATGGGTCAGTTATCACCGGAAGCGCCAACTTTCTCACGTTCCTCCGCATCATCCCGGCAAAAATTGCTTCATTCCTTCCTCGGCGCCCTCGAAAATTCCGCATTTATCCAATTATCGCCCATTAATGAATGAATGATGATACGCAGCCGTAATGGACTTTTCTGCAGGTTGACAGCTTCATGGAGAGCCCTTGCTTGTGGTAATTGCTCCTGTATAGTGCACATATGCCGGCGTTTATGTCCGCGCCGAAAGCCGGGGCTACCTGAATGCGTTCTTTTCCCTTTTTTCGCGCCTCGGACCCGTTTGAAACACAGGCCTAGAAGACGCTTGCATTCCCTGCAGTGATTGACGCGAACGGACCTTGGGATTCCCGAGGCCGCATCGCGCTCGTCCTTCGCCTGCAATTGGACAAGCCCCCCCCCCCCCTCTCACACACACACACACACACACACACACACTTGGTCAGATAATAAATTTGGGGAACGAGGTAATGAGAAAAGAAAATTGTGCTCACGGATCAAATGCCGAAACCGTTCGTCGGAATGCATGCAAAGCCCTCTTTGTTTCTCTGACTTCTCGAGGCCGCCGGGCTCGTCTTCGTGTCACTTCAACCCGGGACGGCCAGCGTGCTTTCGCGTCCCCCCGCCGTGGAATGCCGAAATTTGACAATGAGCTCCGCGGATCACACCCACGGGCTCGGCCGCTTCAATTGACAACCCGCGATTTTTTTTTCTTTCTAACCTGTAACCTGTTGGACGGAGGCTGTTTGTCTCAGAGATGACCCACCAGCAAGCGTAAGCCTCCGTCCAGCAGCGACTTTTTTCCTTGCTTCAAATCTATCTACCGCTTGGCACTATAGAATGGTACCACGCCAGAGTCGCGGGTATTACACATCTGTGGGAATCCCGCGAAATGCGATTATGAATCTGCCGAGAGTACTTCGATGCGAAGACACACTGCGGATGCGCGTCCACCTGAGGCCGTAATTAATGCCTATGATCACCCACATAACCTAGCGAAGAAAGAAACTCGTGACGGAAAATTTATTTTCCTTGTAATTTTAACAGATGATTCCTTCAACGTCGTGCATTATGTCCGCGGAGAACGAGGGAGAAATGGTAATGCGTCAAAACATTTAAAAATGCATCATTTAATGTCGAAGGCCTTTGCTGGTGGCCAAGAAGTGTCGTAATTCATAGAGATGACCAGAGAGTCGTTCCACAGCCTAAATACATATCACAGTAATGCAGTGTTCAGTGGTAACGAGAGCTTGAGAGAAAATGTGAGGGAAAATCTATCTTTAAAGCTAATTATGGAAACCCAACGTGAAACAGTACTGTATCTTGAAAGAAAAGTAAAAAACACTCTCGGCAATTGACTTAAACACCGCACTGCTTGGATAAAAACATGCGTGAGGCATCAGCAAAAATCGTAAATAAAGATTGCACTTAACGGCTGATTAACAGTGAACCTGACTTGCTTGGAAAAATCGAATAAAAATTCCATCTTTGTTTTTCGATGACCTTTTCTTCGCTTGGCGCCACCTGGCTAAGACAGTATTCCCCAACCTTTTTAGGCCCGCGGACCGGCAAATAAATAAAAAGGATTTTAAAAATTCGCCACAGACCGGCAAATTCCCAAAAAAATTTCTGCGGACCGGTGAAGTTTCACGAAGTTTTGCTGACTCACCGAAGTTTTGCTTAAATTGTATTACGCAGGTATTTACAAGAAAATTCAGTTGAGAATGCCATCAAACAATTGGAAAGGTGGGCTTGGAAAAAGTTTCCTAAGCATGAAAAATTAAATAATTTATTTCAGCAGGTGAAAATTTGTCTGAAGTGATCTTAGGAGAAAAGCCAACTTTTGTTTTCATCAGAGAATTCCACTGCCATTGTCCTTCCGAAATTTTGGGTAAGGAGAACAGACTTCATCCTCACTTTTGATAAATTACTGTAAAATGCAGGAAATTTCCCGCGGACCGGCAAAAAACTTGTGCGGACCGGCGCCTGTCCGGTTGGCCACTGTTGACCACGGGTTGGGGAACACTGCTCTAAGACATTTTTGCAATTTATGTATTATTCAAAATATGTTATCAGCGATTGTTGAAACTAGTCCTTTAAAATTCTTGCGTTACGTTTAGAAAATTTTGGTGCGGGGAAGAATCTCTGATACATCATTTGCCCACGAACGGGAATCCCACAGCTGCTGCAATGATGCATGCAGCTTGGAACAACTCTAATATAACCCCAAACTGTTTTATCTAAACGTTTTGGAGAAAAAAGGTTTATTACATTTTATTCTTTTGGAAAAAGTCGATATTACTTGGTAAACAATTAATCAGAAACCTTTCTCGGAATGCGTATCTTGACTGATTTTTAATATTGTATCATGGTGAAAAGGTAAGTTTTAAAACTAGAACATAGGCTGTGGAAAAGTGCATATTCAAATTATACAATAAATTTTATGAACAGGTATTTAATGATATCGTGTTATTTTTATTTTCATGCCGTTATGCTTCATTTTTGAAATTCGGACCTGCGAGATTCCTTACGTTGTCTTCACGAGGAGTCAAGTGAAGCAGCGAAAAACTTCGTTCGAATGTATGCTGCATTATGAAAATATGATGCGATGAAGAACGTTGACGGATTTTTATGCTTCGAATGAAATTAAAACGGCAGAAAAATTAGCTGGTTCGCTTGAAGGTAAGTGAAGCGATCGAGTAGTTTTTCGATTCGTGTATTCTTACCTCAATACCTGTACAGTACTTTACTCGAATTTTTCGCGAATAAGTTAAAAGGTTTGCGCGTGGCGCATTGATCAGTCGATTAAATAGAAGTCTGTTTCCACTTCAAGCTTTTCTGTCTTCGAATCGGACCTCCTTTTGGATTTAATCTTATCTGCATCCGATCGACGGATGTAAATCGGAAAAATAGAGGCCCACAAATAGGTTGTGGGTTCTTCGAAAACAGGAATCTGCTCCATATGTGTATGATGCTATGTGTAATATGATAGCATATCCAAAAGAGAGCCTGAACTTACTCGCTGTGGATTGGAAAAAGTAGTTCTTGGACGTCTACTGTAAGCATGCAATTAAAATTGCATCACCAAGTCTAGATCTCTTTCAAAATTGTATCTGAAATTATTTCATTCACCGGACAGTCAGACATTACCATGAGTACTGTACTGTAATCTACGCCCACATCGCGTTTGATGGCATTAAAATCTCGCGAGGAGAATAATTTTTGTACAAATGTGCTGATCCTTCGTATTTCACTTGGATGTGATGCGATTTTTATTCGTTTGGCTGTGCCCGATTGGATCACTTATTCAAGTTATTGTCACGATTCATCATGAGTTTTAAAAATTTTTCTACCTCTTCTACCTCTTACTATGATGTGGAAAAATGAAGGCCGCTTTAGGCGAGTATGTCATGCGGGCTACAATTGGTGAGATTCTTGAACTTCAAATAAATTCTCCCCGGAAGTCGTCGTTGCCATAGGGTCATTGTTGATATGTGATGACGTTCGCTCCGTCGAAAAAAAGAAGCTTCTTTATTTTTCGAGCAGTGATTTAGCGAAGAGTGGCTCCGAGACTGAGAACATGAGAGGATTAGCGCTCATAATAACCATGCACAGGCCGGGTATTAAAAGGCAGCCGGAGGCAACGAGGCAGAGCAGCATCAACGCGGGGTTTTCCACGGCCGGTAGCGAATAAATTTGACAGGCGCTGGGAGCTCGTTCGGAAGTCGAAGGGCAATTCACCTGGTGTATCAGCCCGCCCTCTCAACATTTTAGTTTGACACCGAACTTCGATCGTTGGGGTGACGACCAAAAGCATCCGAGACAAAAGCCCGCTTATACGACTGTGTAACTTAACCTTCCACAAAAGGATTGGTACATTGATCGACACTGAGGCGTGAAAGCGTCAGAATTCCTTATGGGGAAGCTGGGGGAAAAAAGAGCAGAAATGTCCCCAAAAGGCATGGTAAACATGCTCAAAGACTGAAATCCTTGGAACATTCAAAGTTTGCCTTCTGTCACTGGGTGACACAGAAACGCTATCATGCACGGCAACTCTAGACGATTCTAATCCTCAAGATATATTAAAATGTATGAACATCTTTCGAATTTCGAACCATCAATCTTCTAAAATCCGAGGACGTGAAATATTGGTTTTATTCCCGATTTTAATTCTTTAACTCCATTGACTTCATATAAAACTCTTCATCACCTTGGAGGAATATAGAAGTGCATGTATGTTCATCGCCATGAAGTATATGTCGAACAATGATCAACAAAGTTCCGAAAAATCCTTTCGCAATTTCCGATTTTCTAATCATTTGGAAGCTAATTTTTCTTCAGCATGAGGTTGTCTTTCTACAATATTGTAGAAATAAAAATCTTTCTACAAATTCTACAAAATTGTAGAAATTGTTGCGTTTTGTCGTAGGTGCTTGGTATTCGATGGCAAACGTTTGTCAAAATTATTTCGTTCTATCAAATGGGCGTAATTGAGTCGGACGTATTCCGAAGCAACGCACCCGCAACTTGTTTTGGTTTTTCCTCAATAGAATATAGCGGGGGAAAGTAGATGCTGTGGACGGGCCACGTGAAACGGTGTGCTGATTAATTCCTCTTCTAATTATCCAATAAATCGTTTGAGCGAGCCGACGAAGTGGAACATATTAGAGCCTTAGAGATGAGCGAGTTCGGTTCACCCGGTGCAGTTAATACGATATTACGTTCGTGTGGTTTCGACGATGTGTCGAGCTCCAGCATCGCCGTGAAAATAATAGCCAGACAGGCGATAGGCATACAAGCCTACTGACTCCGAGAATGAGCCCGGAAGGTGCGACTAATGAAGTCTACATCAATCAGACTACGTCAGACCTGGGCTGGGAATCCTGCCTTTTCTTCGCTCGCTTCCGCGCGAAACAAAGCATGCTGCGGTCAAACTACGTAATTAATTAAGCAACAGGAGGGTTTCCCTCGTGGAATACTTAGCTACAGGAGCGGCAAGCTTCGTCTCATGAATGAAGAGTCGACTGACAGACGCTCGTCGACGAGTAAGTGGTTTCAAGGTCCTACGTCAAGGTCATTGAAGCTGATTCTGAATCGCTGTTGTGATAATTGCACTCGTTTTTGTCACAGTATTTCTAAATCTTGAACTCAGAAAAAATTCCCGACTCCATGATCTATCTTCGCGAATAACTGTTTTCCAGTTAATATATGTGAGAGTAAAATTTCTTCTTCTGGCACGGAACATGATTTTACTTTTCAAAAATTTGGATATAGAAACGTTTCTGAACTCAAAACACGGCAATGCCTTCTCTCATTAGCTTTCCACCTGCATTTTACACCGAGACTTCCCGACGAATGGCATGAGTGGAAGGTTACGTGTTTGAAATAATTCATGGCAGATTTTGTCTTGCAGCCATAATCTCGAAGTTGGCTGAAAGTCGTGATGACAGACTTATTGTTCATTTACGCAAGTGAGTTCTCGCGCAAGTGTTGCTTGCATGTCAGAATGACTAAACACATTCTGAAGACCACACCTCCAGCACAGCCGTCCGAAAGAAAATAAGCGCCTCGAAATGTAGAAGAGAGCAGCTTTTTAAATCCATACTAAACTGGCCCGTTACAAAATGCTTTGCTTCAAATTGAAAAAAACATCGTCCGAGCTCATCTAGGCGTAATTTTAAAAAATAATTTATGTACAGTATCATGTTTTCCTCCATTGTCTTGAGGAAAAAGGAAAAAAGTAAGGGTATAATTTTTACTGAAAAAGAATAAAATCTCCAGAACTTGATTTGAGTTGTTGCTCCGTAGTCTTCATTCGATTCTGTGTAATCGAAGCTTACACAACAGAAAATATGCTAGAACTTTGAGGACCAAATTAAGTATAAAACGCCAAGAACCTGATCACATGTGCTGTTAATGGAAAAGGGCTTCCTAAAGTTGGCTGAGACTCATAGAATGCTACGAAAGACTTGAAAATGAATAAGTCGAACTCTAAAACTGGCGACATCCACTCTCAGAATGGTAAAATTACCAACACTATTGCTGCAGATTTTGAAAATTTCTAAATTTATATCCAAATATTCTAATATATCTTTTTTTTGACATGACCTTTCTAATACAGTATAAACGAAATGTACAAAATAAAATAAAATTCCCATAAATTTGTTTCCAAATGAACGAACGCTTAAATCTTTCACTAAAGCTCGCAAATTATTAATTGATTAAAAATGGCAGAAGCATCCAGTTTTCTTAAAAACTACCTGCAGATTTGCTTCACGGATCAACTCTTTTTCTTACTCGTAAAAATCATCGAAATGGTGATGGGCCATCGTGCAATGTTGAACCCATATCTGAGTAAAATTTGCTTGTAGGCAGTTTTCCCTGCTCAATCAGTGCTTTCGTAATATAATTATATTCTTGGTATTTTTTTACAAATTTTATTCTTGGTTTGATGTTGCTGCGCACTGAAGACCCCCCTATACAGAACTTCGTATTTTTGTAGATACTCCGACTATGTAAACAAGTCGCAGGCTACAAGGTCGCCCAACTATGAAGTTGAGGCGCGGTAGAATCATTTTGTGTCAACCGGTGTCCCGAGTTTCGCCTAATGCGAGGTTAGAGAAAAGTTTCGTCACGGGGAACTTCGCAGGCGGATAGATGAATTCGAAAAGAAGAAAAACGGGCGTTTCGTCTTATTCGCATGACTCGTGGACGCGAGACTCTTGGTCAGCCCGGACGCCCGGCAAGCAAGCCCAGCGCGAACTCGCCCGCGGCCACGGGCTCCCTAGAGTTCGACATGGATAGCTTAAACGCGAGAACACGCATATATTCTCACCTCCGAAATCATTTTTCATCATCAATATTTGGAAGTAGGCGTCGAGCCTGCCCCTCTTCCGCGCGTTCATCACTCAGCGGATCCCGTGGGGGGCTGCCGGTCGTGGGACGGGGTAAAAACACATCCGCACGACGGACACCTGTTCCGAGTAACCCTATGAATATGCGTGCAGTATTTGGCTCTGACTTGAAGCGGCGAAAATGGTAGATCTTTTGATATGACAACGCCGTCTGTAAAAACGGGCTCAAAAATCAACAAATCTCAGCTGGAACCTTTTTCATGATTCCGCGCACCTGCGTCCGCTTTGCAGAGAGGCACGAATCAACGATTTCAGTGAAATTTCAATCCTTGCATGTAATATTTTAATTTTTTGGAATTTATGAACCGAACACGTGCGTAATTCATGCAGTCAACTGCCAAATCAAGGGTATCAGTACATGAAAATGTGTAGTTCTTTAACTTCTCAGCAATCAAAATGCTTCGAGAAGCGATGCTATGCTTCTGTAAGTACAGTAATTCTTACGAATATTCAGAAAGTATTTGCACAAGGAGCATTAAATATTTTTGTGTGGTGCGCAAATGTACTGTATACTTGCTTTACCATGATCATAAAATGATTCTTATTTCCCTCATACTCGTATGTCCAAAAATGTCACTCAAGTTTCGCATTCAATGTTCAGTACAGTGTTTACGTTAAAACAGCAAATAAAGTAGCCTCGATGTAATCAATTTGTCATTTTTCAGCTTTTCTGAATTACTCGAGGTAAAGAAAGCCTACTGTAGTTTGAAAAGATTTCATCTTTCATTTGAAGTTATCGGGTATCAATAGTTCTATTGAATATTTGCTGAAAATCCTCGCGGATAATTTCTTGAAGATAAACACCAAGGTAATGTGCTAATCGTTCACAAAGAAAGCGATACTGTACGATGGAAATGAATCCAAACATAAAATTTATTTAAAATTTTCTGCGCGAATATTTTCTAAATTTTTTTTTACGAACGTCTTCGAAATTTGTTCGAAGAATTCCAGTGTATCTCCTAGCTGCTCATTCAACTCAGTCATTAAATACTCAGCGATAAACGTTAGCGTGTCACTGAAATTACATGCAGGTTACCATGAGTCAACTTGAGATATGTCAAGTCAACGTAACTTCATAATTTTATCCTAAGTTGAGAAAATGTTAAACCAAACTCTCAAAACTCAAGTAGGTGAGGCGCTTATCATTATTTGCCGTCAGAGCTGTCACGTACCATGACATGAAATGTACTGTACATCCTTATTTTAGTACTGAATTGCTTGCGGAGAGCTCAACATCGAAGAGGCTCACTCAATGCCAAATCTTGCAGCTTTACATTTGTAGGAAAGTTTGCCGCAAGCAAATTTGTGAAAAGTATTTGATCAGAAACTCACAAATCTCACATTTCCGCCAAGAATCGTCATATCTGAGGGTGACTAAAAATTTATTACGCTGTAAACGAGCTGATAATCCTGGAAGGCAAAAGAGAAAAAACTACAAAAAAGAATTTTTTACGGGATAGCAGTACTGTATAGGCCTATACACTTTTAGCTCAGAACCTTGCATAAATAACGCCATTGCTTTTTCTTGCCTGGACCTTTTAAAAATGCGTACTGCTGAAAATTAGGGAAGTGCGGTATTGTATTTTTCGGTCGGGGTCACGCTCATAAAAATGAAACACAAATTTAACCGCGAACTGGCAGAACATTTTTGCAGACCAGCAACTGTTAGCGGACAACAGACTGATTTAGCTCAAATCAGGCTTTGCGCAAGTGTGAGCCAAAGCGGCGCTATCAATAATTCGTCAGTGAGACAATTTGACATTTTTTTTTTCCTTCTGTATTCAACACAGGCCATCACGCATCGGAAGTTGTCTAATGCGATGAATTCAGCACTAGGAGGCGTATTGGATGTACTCGGAGGACGAATTCAAAGTACTTGGGCCCGATCAGACTGTGACGACTGGAAGGTAAGACGGATGGGACTCGGAACCGGCGCGTGAGAATTTATCGCGCCGGCTTCTGTTCCACCAGAAACGTCTAGCAGTCCCCCTCCTGGGGAGAATCCGAAGATTTCAGTACATTTACACCAACTACAGCGAATTTTCTGACGTACGAGAATACATTTCACTTGTACTCATGGACTGGAAATCCTGTGAACGTCCGCTCGTGACGGAGAGGGAACTCTCGTATAGCTCTTGGCGAACACGAA
The DNA here is from genome assembly GCA_905338405.1 of Notodromas monacha. Classification (NCBI taxonomy): domain Eukaryota; kingdom Metazoa; phylum Arthropoda; class Ostracoda; order Podocopida; family Cyprididae; genus Notodromas; species Notodromas monacha. The sequence continues at coordinate 113,038 of CAJPEX010000026.1, read as the reverse complement.
GAAAATGGCTGATTATTTGTCATTCACCTTTTCAAATGGCTTTACAAAGTGTTTTTGTGACCTGGTGTTGGATGCCACGAGGAGTGAGTTCACGAGTGCCTGTTGCATGCTTTTCACGGAGAAGAACAAACTTTTATATTTTCCATATCTCACTGATGGAGCTTGCATCAAAAGTACCTCGCTGATTATTATCCTGATCAATCTCACTTCTTCTTCCGCTACAAAAACTCGCTGACAGTTTGCTTCAAAAAGTCTAGCCTCATATGTGGCTTTACGAAAACTGACGAAATCTACTTCTAAACTGGGTTGCGAAACTGGGAAATGCAGGTCGCATTCAATCAACTTGCGCTTAAAATGGATATATAATGGACTGCGGCGATTGTCCTGACCTTTTCGTGAACAAAACCTATGTAAATATCGTCATTCTTTCATTTGTGAGCGAAAAAACTAATAATTCAGTTCAAATATGCCTAGAGAATCAGATAAGCGCGTAAAAATGATAACCTGGACAACGCTTATTCTCAGGAATGACACTAAAATTCATTTAAGCGCGGAACCGATTTCGGATCGCATTTCGGAAAAATTTGATCCTGGATATTATTATGGTGATATACCCTAAAATAGACGAAGAAAATTTCGTCATCAGGACGGAAAAAATTTGGACTGATGACCAGGCAAGACGGATTCAATAAGGAAGTTAAATTTTGATTTGGAGTGCGGGTTGATGGTTTCAAAAACCGAGGCATGCGGAGTATTCGAAAGTGTTCCAGAGCCACGATGCGTGACTTTGAGCTGAAAAAGTGCGACAGGCTCATACTTCGTGAGAGGTGTTTTGTGTGGAATTCTCGACCTCCCAGCTCGCTTCTGCAGAACGTTTTTTCCCACCCGCACAAGCAGGTGATCGATCTTTAGCAGCCCGGAAAGCTTGTACGCAAAACCATCGCTACTGAGTGATCGTCAACTGCCGTGTTATGAATGCTCAAACGAAAAATGAACGTTGGTTCACAATTGCAGGCTTGTAGGTTGTAGCGTTTAGTTTCGGCTGGAAAAAGAAGGGGAAATTTTAGCGAGGAATAAAAAAGGGGATCGTCATGCTCAATTCTTTGATTTTTCCCGTATTCATTCGAAACTGAATGATATTTGGCCACAAATCGTAACTTCGGTCAGTGCTTTCCACCTGGATTCCTCATTCCGGCGCTTTCAATTTGGATTCGACACGGTTTCGTAGAGATTTCTGTCGCACGGAAACGAGGAAAACGTTTTTTTTTTTTTTTTTTTTTTTTTTTTTGTTTTTT
>CAJPEX010000026.1:0-107425 GCA_905338405.1 Notodromas monacha | reverse complement strand
GGGGGGGGGGGGGGAGGGGGGGGGTTCTTACCATTTTTAGTGATACCTCGGTAAATGGACTGAATTCGTTCCAGCGAAAAGCCCTTCAACCTAACTATATACAGTGCATTGACCGAATACTCTAATGTAAATCTACATAGGATTTTTAATAGAATCCAATCCTCCTAGCTAAAGTTTCGCAAAAATTAAAGAGTATATAAAAATAATAATGAATGTAGACCCTCGATGAGCATTGTGACAAAATACAGTATATAGATCAGTGAGAATTTAAATTCAAAAATCGGAAGGATGAATCTAAAGTTTCCTTTGAAAATATGAATACTGCAGTTTTCTTTGGTGGATCGATGTTCTCTTGAAAATGTTATTTTTCCAGCCGTAAGTTCAATGCGCGAAAGAAAACCTTGCTGGAATATCCCAAAAAATATGCAGGTACGATTTGAATCTTACTTTTTTAAAGTACTGTATTGTACATTATTCGCAGTACAAAAGTGCATATGTGCGCATTGCTGTTATTTTTTTATTACTGCGCTCGGTAATTTGTTCGAGACTTGTCTGGAGGGCTGGATAATATTATAAATCCTCTATAAATCTAAGTGGCGGTACTTGGTCAAAGAGAAGTAAAGACCCAAAAGCTAATTTCGTAATGATCAACATGAAAGAAGATCATATTAAATTGAAAATTACCGTATTTCGAATTCACAGCAATTTTTGGAGTTCTATAAATTTTCAATGTTCTTTTCACACGGTTTGTCAACGGAAGTGGGGTTCGCCATCCGAAATGAAAATCATGAGCCCACGTCCACTATACAAAAATCTTGCCAAAGTTAGAAAAAGTGACCTATATATATATTTTAATAATGTAATTGAATTAATTTTCTGAAAATCTAAATTTATGCTAATTGAAATCCTTATTCTTTTAATTAATTATGCTTTATCTTGAATGATATGACAAATTATGGCTATTGACTAATCACTATGGACAATAAGTTCAGGAGACAACTTAAGTAAAGTGGATTTTTTGCTTGAAGTTCCATAAAATTCGGCCAAAGAGGGACGAAAAAAGGTTTTCTGGGTTGGATTGGAGGTAATTAATACCTTTTTGATGAAATTTTATGTGTGTCCGCTGCAAGTGCATCAAAAGTATATCCCGCACAACTGGACTAATATTTCTGTTCTGGGGTGTTTACAGTAAATTTATTGATAACATGAAACATTTAATAAACAGCTCTCTAATCAGCACCAATTGAGGGCAGTCTGTGGTTCAACTGTTTGTAGTTCGAGAATATTTTCAAAATGTTCCGATCTGCTATAAATTTTGAGCCAGAGTGTAATTTTGCTTTGTCACGACCGATTGGCAAAAATGGTTTTGTTCTTCAGGATTTAATTTGCTTCTCACTCGGTTCTGTTTCTGCTCTTTTCGCTGAGTAGATTGGTCTGATTTTTCGCTAGTAAGCGAGATCGGTAGGTTTTTTTTTTTTTTTTTTTTTTTCATGGAACTCGGTATCGACGAACGGTGAATGCAAAATTCTAATTTTATTGTTTGGTGGACATTTGAGGATGAAATGAACGTGCACTCCTAACTAACTAAGAATGATTTCAATATTCGTCCATTGAATTTAGATTAATCAAATTGGTCATTTATTTCCATAAACGAGAGCTGAACAAATGCGCATGACAATCACGTATTGCATTCACGTTTCATGCTTCGGTTACCATTAGAAAGCGAAAGCTGTATTTTTGACAACAAAGTAGAATTTCTTTGCTTATTTCTTTGCTTCTTCCGCCGGTCGGGAGTTGATTCATAACATCGGTCATTTCCATGCGGATTTCGACGGGGTTGGGAGTGCTGGATGTCAGGACAAGCAATTACTGTGACAAAACAGATTTTTGGTGAATTGGGCGACCGATAAAATGGACTGGTTCGGATTGTGGGAGTGGAGGAAAAGGGGTGCGATGCTTACGTGCGTGATCGAGCGATTGAACGCCAACGTCCATGAGCAGGTCCGCTCAAACAGGTGTCCTTTATTTTTCCTGCACCGAGCGTTTCCCTGGTCTCGGGAGCCATTCCGGCCACTTCCAAATAAAGCCGTGGAATTTCCCCGCGATTTCCAGTTGCAGTTTGAATAAAACACCGTCAGGGAGAGAAAGAGAGAGAGGGGGGAGCATTTTACCTGAAAGACCCAGCCAGACACGCCGGCTCCAGGAAACCCAGGAACCCCGAACCATATATCAACATCGGTGCCGTGATTTTTCCCTCTGCCACCTGCTTCCTGCGACGCGCGGTGTCCCACGTTGCTCCTAATCTGTGTTTATCCCTTTGCCCGCGTCTACCCCCGCACGAAGAATAGGCCGACAGTCGCAAACAAATCCGCCTGATTGATACGGGGAGGAAATTGTGCGTGACTTCGGTCCGTGTCAGGGTCACCGATCCGGCGGTGTTCGTTATCCGGCGTCCCTGCTCATGGGGGCCCCTCCCCGATTGGTTTTGCTTGAAACAAATCGTGGGTTCTTCATTGACGCCGAAACCAGAGCCAGGGCGTTCGCGACGATCGTCACCACGTCCCGGTTCGGAGCACGCATCACGAGCATAATCGCGGCCGCTATCGTGTCACGGAGGCTTCTGTGATTACGTCAAATTACGCTCAATCAGCCGCATCCACCAACACTCCCGTTCATCACGGACGGGCTGGCTGGAAGGAATCCCGCGCGGCCCGCGTGCTCTGTAATTGCTTCTTGACCGCGGCGAGAAACAAAAGTCGGCGAGTAATTAGATGAAAAAACAATCGGTTCCCTCTCGCTCTAAATTGCCTCTCTTCCGTCTCAAGGTTCCGGAAGCATGCACAGGACGACCAGAGTCCACCCAGGCGACTGCTTATCGCCGCAAGTCTCGCCACTCTACCTGAGCTGCGGCAGCTTTATTTGGCTCTTTTCCCGGCTGTACCTCCGCATCCCCCCCCCATTCGAAAATCATGAAGCTCGCACATAAAATGCAGTTATGCAAGCAGGTTCACCTTCCGGCAGGATCGTCGGAACTTGAGATATGATTTATCCAGTGTTCCTCGACCTTTCTATGCGTCTGAAGACCAGTGCAAGGGAAAGCGATGAAACGAAGCCTCGATTATCCGTCCTTCTAATGGAAAAACCAGTGTCAAGAACCGAAATTTTTACTGCTGCGTGCATCACCCCTACTGGACTACAGGCATTCATGGTCTTTTTTCTAAAAACAAAAGCGCTACTTTTTAATTTTCTATCTTCATACTCATGAAAATGATCTTGATATATTTCTGATCTTATTCTGGCTAGGTCAAAATGGAATGACGCTTCCGTAATTTTTTTTTTCCCGATTATCTTCACTTTTAGCTATCCGAAAGCAAGCATCCCGTCACGACGGTGGATATTCAATGTTATTTTGCATTTAGAAGATTTGTTAGCAGACTTATTTTGATGACCAACTCGTGGTTTAAATCTAGGGATCTTCACCCCATAGTCTGCGGATCAGAAGAGGTCCTCTAAAATTCGTCTGATTGCTGCAGTATGATTAGACCGATCTTCCAGGACAATTTTACAGATTATTTTACAGCTTTTACTCGAATCAACTTGTTTCCTATAGCCAGTACACAGATGGAAAACGGTTGAAGAACTGCTGGTCTTGCATAACACAGCTGTGCAGACCGGCGCTGGTCCGCGAACCCTTGGTTGCAGAACACCGATTTGTACAGTATACCAGTTGTTTCATCCTCGAAATGTGATTGGAGCTCTGTGAGAATTTATCGCCGATCAGCGGTCGCTTCCAGAGGGAGTCCAAACGGATGTCACGACTTGTATTGTGAGAGAAATCGGAGCGAAATGGGTGATATTAACTGGTCGGACGTCAGATTGTTCGGGCTTGTGTTTTCCGGGGCGGCGAAGCAGTCCCTCCCCTAATTTCCATCGTTCACACTTTTCCAGCACCTCGGTCGGGCAAAACCGCGATTTGTCCTTGCGCGGGCTAGTCTCATCAAGGATGCCACGGCACCGAGTGTTTGTTCCCGTTCAAACAACCCAGCAGCTCTCTGATTTAATGAACAGACGCCGACGCGGAGATCTGCGGATGAATAGACGCACCAGAGCCCGGCTTGCCTGGAAGTCGCCCAGCACAATGCCAAGGTGCGAACCCGGGCACCTCGGCAGGCATCATTCATGCCAAGGTACGGGGACGCATTATTATTTTTTATTTTTCCGCAGTTCCCACCCCACGGCTTTTTAACCAACAGCAGCGAAAAACCCCAGGACGTCGGTACGAAGAGCCTGAGTGATTAAGAGGGCTGCGTATATTGTGAATTTATGAATGGGGAAAGGAATTCTAGGGCCGAGAGACCCGATGGAATGTTTTCTTCTCCGTGAGAAAACAAGGAGCTTTTTGGCACTGATTGTGTCCGTTTCCTCTCTGCCTTTGCAGGCTGGGCGGAGGAAAGGAGTCAGCGAAAATATGAGCCGCGACGGTTGCACCTTTCGCATTCTTCACTTAGTTAACTATCCTTGATCGTTCATCTGCTGCCCAGCCGCCACCTATCGATATTTCTTCGACGTCACTGGCTTGTTTTTGACTACGCCCTGGAACGATTCACCTTTTCCTTGCCGTGACACATACAGCCCCGTCCCCACGATTCCCAGACTCCAAGTTGTCTCGGATTAAGTCACCACAAAAATCCTCGGTTGCGGAATCCTCGGCCGCCGCAAATCTTCGCTATTCTGAAAAGCTCTCTCGGTCGATCCTAAAGGAACTCAAGAGAAACGATTCCGGTTTTTTTTTAGGCCGGAGGTTTTCAACCTTCTTGATTTTCGGAGCCCCTTTTACAATCAGTTCATGTCGCGGAACTCCTCAAGCCTAAGTTTCACTTCGTTATTCAAAAGTGAAAAGTGAAGTCTTTTAATAGGAAAAATGAGTAGAGTTATGGACCCAGCACGGGTGGACTGTGTGTGCAATAAAATTCAAGGGACCAGAAAAAAGTTCGTTATGGAGAGGATTTTGTTACAGAGAATCCCTTTGATGTGGGTAGAGAACTTCATGGAACCAAAAAATGAAAACGTTGTGCAGAGAAAATCGTTTTTGAGAGTCCACCTGTAGATGTTTAATGCATTTTTTTTTAATTTCCGAGTATCCTGGAAATTTCATTTGGTTATCATATTCTATGTATTTATATATATTTAAAAACCCTAGATTGACCACACAGGCACACATGCGCATGCGAAATACAGGATCCCTTATGCTGGACCTCAGGTCTACATCCTCTGTGCGAGGCCGTTCATATATGTTAACACACCAAGCGCACCAAAAATGTATTTGCTTGAAACTTTCCGGTATTTTCTGAACAGAGGGAACAATTGGTGAATTAGTGTTCTCACACTAAATGAATGACCACCAGTGTAACGAAGCAGAACGTCGACACTGTTATTCTATGTGTAACACACTGAGGGTCACAATAGAATGTACAATATTCTGAATTCATATTTGAGATGTTTTATCTGCACAAGTATGTGAGCACAGCATTGACTGGAAAACGGAGGCACTGGCCTGTCTTCACTGTCGCACAATCAAAAATTGCTCGATAAACCCCGGGTTCTGTTAATCAGGTTCTAAAGGGTTAGGTCCAGCATTTACAAATTCTAAGCTTTATAATTACATAATGGCGAGATAGAACAGCTGGGAATGACTATCAAGGATCAGCCAATACAGCAATGTACAGTATTTCAGCAATGGTGTGTCGCGCGTAGTCAGGTTGGTCAGACTTTTCTCTGGTCAGCAGTAGGTTGCTGCTTGCATCTCATGGAAGTAAACAAATACAAGTAATACCTTGACGTGAGGATTAAAAAAAACCTTAAACGTGTGTTCAACCAATCTCACGGAGAAAAAAAAAACGATTACGAAAAGTTGCGGAATTACGTATCTTTGGAATTCTCATCGACGGAAAACAACTCGCTTAAAGCGGTATTTTCGGCATCCATCAGTGTTCAGGTGTTCGTTGGTTATACTCCTAAGCCATCATTTGGAAGCTTTCGTCGAGGTTTCCCACTGCCTCACTTCCTCAATTCAGATTGCCTCGCTGTAATGCGAACAATCATTGCTTCCGGAAAAATGCGAGGAAAAAATTCGACCGTTGCGGATGGGAATTCGATCGCAACACCGACTCCAATCATTTCTTTTCGGCTGCTAAAACCGAACGAAGAAGTTTTTTTTTTTTAAACGTAAATTAGCGAAAATTCTTGCTTTTATGCTGGAAAAGCATCGAAGAAAATATCTCATTATGAAATAAACGCGTAGCGTGCGCTCGCTTTTTTTTTGGTGCCTTAGTATTCACGAGTTTCTTTGAACTCATCGTTACGTCTTCCTCTGGTGTGAAATATTTTGAACCGGAGTGTCACCCTTAATTACTCCCATGAAGAACCCCCCCCCCCCCTCCATCACATTTGTGGGCTTTCGAACCCGGGTATGTCGGTATTTACGGCGACGTTTGGTCACGGACTTGTAAAGTTAGTCAGAAAGATATACAAAGACGACTCGTAGTCTGAATCAGGGCGCATGCACGAAGCCCACTTGAATGCCCATGGGCAGCCATTAAATTTCCGCATTTAAAATTCCAGTCACAGCGAGCAGGTACCATTTTAATTTAGGGTCTCTCCCAATTGGTTACTTGAGATACTTGCACTTGCATGCGAAGTAACCTTCCAAGAAGAATAGACGAAAAAATCTCGGCTATCCCTAGGGGAGAGAAAAATGGTGAGGCGTCTGATTCTCGCCAGTGCAAATATTTTTCAAAGGACGCATTTCTAGAATGGTTTTGTGCGTAAAATTGTATTGTAAAACTTCGATTACCCGTGCTTCGAATCAAGGAGACCCTGAAAAATACCTAAACGTGAAATGCCGCACATCAGCATTCGCTGAATGTGTCATCCAGAATTTTCCGGAAACCGGGGAATTCTCTTTCTGAAAATTGACCACTTCTACGGAACCCCTATTTTGTTTAATTTTCATAATGTAGTTTCAATTGTTTTCAAGCAACGGCAGCTTCAAATTCGCCAGAAAATTTTTTTTGGCGTCATTCATGATTCCTTGACGAATGTGCAGTACAGTATAAAGTTCCGCTGTTGATGAAAATTTCTGAATTTCAGAGAATAGAGTACAGTAAATACCGTCAACACTTGTGCTGAAATCAACTGCGAAGTCGATTAATCGTGCTCGTGAATGATCCTCGAAAATACTTTCAAAATCTTTTTGTGCCAAGTCTTGTCGCCAAAGGCATCTTTACAGTACGAGTCACCATCTGAACGTTTCACGAACCCAATAGCCTTTTTTTTAATTTTATTTTGTGGATCATGTTACGATTTATTATTAATTTTTAATTGCCGGTTATAATTCCGTTTTGTCGGGATAAACGGTGTCTATACTATATGCTTATATTTTTCTTGAAGATCATGATTATTTTGCGTATTCGAATGAGGGCATTGGTCATAAGCCCGGATGACGGTTGCTCCTCTTTAATAATGGTAGCAAATTGAGATCAGAAAAGCACCTGTTCGCGAAAGCGATTTTTGTTGAAACGAGACTCGCTTTTGCAAACGAAGGGAAATAATCATGAACCTTACACCGAGGGACATTTTGTTGCCTCTCCGCGTAACGAAGTTGTTGACGCGGCTGCTGCATTCATCGAATGCGTGAATCGGAACGAGTGCGAAAATCAAAGTCCTTTCTGAATCTCTGCGGGTTAGCAAATGAAGCAAAAGGTAAGTCGGAACATCGCGGGCAACGTTTAGATGGGACCCCGAGGAAAACGCAGTCCAGCAGACACGTCGGCGTCGTTGCAACGAACACGCATGCAACACGGTATTAGGAGAAAGACCACGCTGCGTCATTCAGGCTGCACGAAAATGAGCGAGGCGAGGAAATGACGGATTGGGTGCAGAGAATCGCGGGGGAACTCCACGCTGATTTCGGGCTTTCGGGCCGGTGTCCCTCGCATACTCCATTCCTGAGAACTGGACACCGACACCGGGGTGCTGGGCAACTCATCAGGCTCAGGAATGTCTGCCCGTGCAGCGACCACTGCGATAATTACCGCGAATGACACCCACCACCCAGCCCAGAAAAAGCGCCCGATCTTTCACACCTCCTTTCCATCACTCCGCACCTGTCAACAATAGCTGCGGTGAAATGTTTCGGGGCTTGTCCCTCTTCGCTACTTTTCTCATGACCCTCACACCCTCGAACCGCTGCACGAACTCCGTCGTCGAACGCAAACGCATTCATTTGCATTTTCCGGTGCAACTTCCGATCAATTCAGCCAACTTTCCGGAAACACCGCATCGCTCTGAAGATGCCTTTCACAACTATATGTAAAAGCTGGCGAAATGTTCTCCACGAAGCAATGAGAACTTCGGCGGTGAAGTCGAACTCGTTCCTGTGTGGCATTCCGTCGAGCTGATTCGCAGTTTCCCAGGAAGCCGAGTAAAAGTTCGAATTTCGCATCACGCAACCAGACATGATTCCTTCCACGGTTTTTTCAAGAAGCATATCAATTTTACAATAAGTCACTTATATAGGTATACAATATTCAAAATCCAAGCAGGAATGTCGGTAATTGTCATTTATACACTCTTTAAGCGTAAAAAATGCACAACGCACAGTTTCATGTTTTTTCGATTGATGATTCTGTCTGCTATGAGCAGACAGAATCGCTGATTTCGAAAGCCAACTTTTTTTATTGTAATAAAAGACAAGCTCAAGGTTTCTGAAAAAGAAGTACTGTATTTAGGAGAAATGGGGAATGAAAAATTAAATCATTTTCCAGATGGGTTGAAATGCTGTTTTCGGTGATATTTCATTCAAATGTTTTTCGTTCTTTTTCATCATTGAATTGACAGTGAGTAATCCTCTTTTTTTTATCGGTGTAAACAGTTGAACTCTTGAAGCTCGCATCTTAATTTCGTTAGGTTTTGAATATGTTGATTTCTGTAATGCATTCCCGGTGATTCTCGAATACAGTACAGTATGACATTGCTCTGGAAGCACGATTTTTTTCAAGTTGATTAATTCAAATCTATACGTCTTCGTGAACTAAGAGCAATTTCAGTTCATATTATTTTACCCATATTCAATAAGATGGCCGGAAAACACTGCGTTATACCTCGTTTTTGACGCACGACAGCATTGATGTAAATATCCCTGCGGCATATTGAGATTTTTCCAATCTTCTGCATAAATTATTCTCTCTACTCGAAATTCAAGATATTCCTCAATGTTCCGCAGTTTCTCGCCAAATCCATGAAAGTTTGACTACACCCTCATTCGGGCTCTAAGTATACTCTTAAGATGTTAGTGAATTAATGAATTGTGCACATCAAATGTCACCTGCATTTTCGTTTCTCGATGACGACTTCTGTAGTTTGATCGAGTGAAAATTGCGACAGACGAACTAAATTTACGTACGATACTATTGAAAAGGATCCTGCTGTAAAATATATGTTAATATTTTAATGAAAAGTTTCGTGGGAGAAGGTCTCAAGCTGTACATTTTTGGAATACTGTATTAGTTTCAGTTTTTGGCGTCTCATTGAATCATAACGATTCTGAAACTTTCGAACTTAATAGGAGGCCTTTTGAAAAAAATAAAATAAAAAATCGGCCACAGGCGATGCGAGCCATCAAAAAGGAATATTTTTGTCAGATCGTCATCGTGGAATTCTTGTTCTGTCAAATCGAGCAACCCCACCGGCCGCGTCGATGTTTTCTCCTATTATAACTCGACAACGCCCTCTTAACATTTCCAGCTGTGCATCGCGGATACAAAAATTCTGCACTCTTTTTTTTCGGCGAGCACTTCAGATAAACCACGTTAGTACTGTGCTCAAGCCCGCAAAGATGGATAATGAGAACGCATTGAAGGAATAAGAAAATTCAGTTTAGGGGTCGCGAGAAGTAACCGCGGCAGGGGTTTTCTCGTCTCGCCGGAAGAAAGTCGATCGGACGGCGGCGTGAAATGGCCTGAGCAACGAGAGCAAGAGGAACTTTTGGTGGACTTTTCCCTCGCAGAGGAAAAGGCAATAAAATCACCAACGGTATTCTACGCACGGAAGGACAGCGTTGTTTTTTTTTTCGGTGAATGTACCTTACTCCTTGGAACACCGAATGTTCTGCGAGAAGTGCCCACGATTATATCATTGAATGAGATGCCTCGTAAGACAGCTATCAAGGCGACGGGTCATTTCTATCACCTATTCATTTTGTCAGGATTTAAAAATTAAATCACAGCAAACGATTCTGGCTGATTTAAAATCGAAGAATGCTGAAAGCACTGTTTCTTCACGTCTTATTGCAAGTAAACTACTTCTGGTGGCATACTTATGAAGACGAGTCCTATTGATTGATGCGTTCAGCTCTTGGTTAATGTAGGTAGCATATGCAGAACACATTTATGTATTGATTTATGTATTATTTGAAACAGTATCACGACTGTCATCAGAATTCGAATTATTTTATTCTTCATCTTTCGCATAATTTTTTCGGCGTCAATGACGTGTAAGCTTCACGCAATGTCATGAGATGACCTAAGCTTGTGTCGAAGATTTAGTGCTTTGACCCAGGATCAACCGAACCAGATGTACATCACAGATTCCGATGTTATCGAAGAAGAAACAAGAACTTATGTGAGCACGTAAGTAGGAAAATGCCAACGGTGCTGGACTTAAGGAAAAGTGCATCATTTAGCTTACTGAGCTCGCAATGACTTGTGGACTCCCCTATCAAGTGGATTTTCTCAATGCACAACGCAGTCTTTCTGTCGAAACATGCATTCAGAGTTTTATGCAGGACAATTCAAAGTTTTTTTTTTGCGCCATTTCACGCAACCTTTACCGCAAGCAAACTTGGTCAAAGAGGTCATCCCTCGTCCACTCTGCTGTTGCGCACGATGGAACCGCATTGTGACATTTCTCAGCGAGGACTCAAGAATGACGTGGGTGAAGAACTGAGGCTATGAACACCCGGTGAAAAGCGGTACTAGGAAGTATGAACCGATGGACCCACAAGAGGGTAAATGGAACACCGATGCTGTCCCCCGAAGTAGAAAATGACCAACCCGACGGCTCGGTGTACCTGTTGCGCAGCTGGGAACGCGAGGGCGGAAACGGCGAGATCCTTGCGAGCGAAGCGATAATGTCCCAGTTGGAGCACAAAGGAGATTGTATAAGCACCGGCGCGGCCGAGGGACCCCGAGTGCCACGGATAAATTAGTGTGACAGGAGGAATGCCGGAGGATCAAAAAGGTATGCCCGATTACAATACCAAATGAGTAACGACAAAGCGTTATGCACGTTGTAAGTTTCCGATTCTTTTTCCCCGGAAAAGCGTCTATTCAGCCCACGTAATCCCGGCTTTCGCCCGCACTGTCTCCGCACGGCACTTTGTGATGCTGTGGACCTCGAAAGACGGAAAACACGACCCCGTGATTGAAAAATTTCGAGCCAACTGCTTGACAGAAGTCACCACATCATCATGCCTGGAATATCATTCTATGCCCTCTGCTCTATCCTTCAAGACAATAGCAGGAGTTGATTACTTTCTCAAATAAACCAATACGAGCGCAAAATAAAGCAACGTCAAGTATTGACTTTATCAGAATGCAAGACGCCCTTTTCCAATAATCATTTTCTGAGGAAATACAATAATACAATACAATACAGTAAGTCTAATATTCGATGGTGTCTTGGAATCGGAAGCGAAGTGTTTTGATATTTTCTGACCACAGGCATCTTCTGAATAAAAATTATCCGAGTTTCAATTTATCAAATAGTCTCTGTAATTTCAGTCCTTAGGACGCAGGAGTTTACATCATACTACATGCTTGAAAACTTCGATAAAATCAAGCTGTTGATTGGAGACTTAGTAGAATTAGCAGTTAGATGTCTCATTTGAGGAAATTGAAAGTTATGAGAATATGTATTACACAAGCCTGGCATTTTAATTTTCTTTCTTAGGCATTAGAATTTGAGATATACTGTACCTTATAATCTACAAAACGAGAGAAAACCAGATTTGCCGTATGGTGAACTAAGATCTCATCATGCATTATTTATTTTGTGTTGCTGCTAAAAAAAATCAGAGAAAATGCACGAATTCATAATGCGTTTTTACTTGTACCACTTACATTGGAAGATCTTCTGAATTGGATTACAAAGTCTACTGATAGCTCATCTGAAGTCACGTCTGCGTATGCATGTTTTCCGGGTAATACTTTTCTTTTCATTATTCCCCATACCATCATGGAGACAATGATGACCTTTCTGAAGGATTATATGGAAGTTGCCCACCTTTCTGGAAAGTGTCTAGGTTTAAATGTGTATATTGTACCTCAGTTATTCACTGAAATTCAGGGCGAGACGCTGTTCACTCCCTTCAGAGGCTTTTTTCAGTTCAATGGTATGAGTTTACCTCTACATAAACGTCTGAGCTTGAATAGAATACAGGAAAGGAAGGAGGAACCTGTTTTTCATTGCCAAACTTGGAAAAGTGTGCGTCATATATTCGAATAAATACGATCTTTTAGCTATGTGGCATGTTCCATGTTCCTTATTGCTAAAACATTCACAAAGTCATCGTGAGAGTCTTCGGGCAGTGAAATTAAGAGCAGATTTCCGGAATGCCCTAAGCCTGCAATTGCCGAATGGAACCTCAACGTTACGACACGCGGGGCGCTTTAGTAATTTGTTATTGCCTTCGTCTGCCAATTTTCATAATCACACCCTAGGCATGTTGCTTCACAGTCGGTCATGAGTCAACCGTGTTTAGGCGCGATGCTGAAGGTAAAAAAATTATAATATTGCCTCGGAGCAATTCATTGTAATTGAAATAATTAGCATCTAATTTGCGACCCATGGCATTTTTTTGTTGAGATTTTGGCTCACGTTCCCTCGCCGAGCACTCACGGAACCCTCGAATGCATCTGAAAACAAGTCACGAATGTGAGTCGTCGTCATAATTCGTCAGCACTTCTTTGATTCAGCCGTGGAACTGGGGGTTGTTTATTTTTATTCGATGGAATAAAAGAAAGTCAAGTTTCCCGCATTATCCCACAATTCATTCGATTAATCCTCGGCAACGGTTTCTCTGCAACTCAAAACCAGAGCGCTAATGATTTCAACGGGTTTTGTTTCGGTTCCCAGCCAAAAAGGGCAGGCATAAGCCGGTGGGGGTCCGGATTTGTGAAGTCATTTTCGTTTGTTTCAATGAATCGTGTGCGATTCGAGACCCAAGCTGGCATTCAGAGAAAACATGTGTGAAATAATCGCATATTTTTCGATGCTGTAAATCCTTTTCGTTGCTTTAATTTTTCGGCTGTTGCATGAAGCAAACACAATCCCAATATAAGCAGGGGCGCGTACAAAATCTGCTCGCTCGACTCGAGTATTTAATCTATACATTTTTTTATCTGTAAAAAAAAAAACTATGCATTTACGCGAATGTAGGACATGAAAATCGGGTGCGGCAGATTCATCAGTGTATTCTATCTAGGCCGCAACACAATGTCGCATGATTGTTTTTCTCCCATGACGATGTGCCGAAAACTCTTAGAAAGATTAGCAGAGTTGAACTTTACCCCCCGAATGCCCATTTATTCCGTTTATGCAGTTTTCTCCCTTGAAACAGAACGCAAAAATTGAGCTGCGCTCTAAAATTACCTGAGTACTGTACTATATTGTGCATATTTTACTTAGTTTTTTTTTACGGGACTTGCGGGATTAAAAGCATGGTAACAGTCATATTTGTATTTGAAGCCATGTGCTGATGAGGAGGCGGAGTACTGAAGCGCGATGTTTCTTTTCGTAAATAGCGTTGATGAAGCGTTTCGTTTCTCTGGAAGCAGTCCGATGGGATCGATGAATCGATGTGCCAAGAGAGTGCGAAAAATGAAAACTTTGAAACTTACAGATAGAACCATCATGAGGCTGGCCACAGGCAAACCCCGTCAGCCACTGAGTGACATTTCGCAGCTCCGGGGCGCGAACGGCGCATGGCAGGGGGATGGAAATTTATGCAAGCCGAGACTCCATTCGGTCAGGATATCGCGGCGCCGATCTCGTTGTTCAAACGATGGGGTTGCCTGCTTGCGTATATAACCCATGCAACACTGCTGATCTCCCTTCCTCCACCCCTCGTCGTTTTGCACATGAATGACGAGCTGCGGCGTGTGTGCCCCACGCGATTCCGACCCGTCGTCCAGCACGCTTAGGCCACGCAACCCTTGGAACCTTCACGCGTCAATTTTTCCTTTTGGATCTGCGTCGGAACGCTCTAGTTTTAATTCGAGCTCTTTCGGAAAGGTACAAACAAGTTCCTCCTCCGACGGCATAAATAATAATGTACAGTATTGAACTTTGTAAGCTTGATGCGGACTGCTCATTCCGAATTCGGTCGTCGACGCGTTCATCCGTTGCGCTTTGCTTTTCCCTGCACGGTGCATCCAAGTCCGCCTTGGTGTTGATCGGCTTCGCAGAGTGCAATTACTAATCACGAAAGCACGGAAGAATCCGTGCACATGACCTGTGATTGACCCTCATTAATGCCCGTCGATGGTCCGTCACGTACGTTTATTTCCACGATTACTACTTACTCCGCGATGCTTTCCCTCGCTCTGGAGCCACGGTCTTATTTTATTTGTCCTTGCAGCCACTCGGTGGCCGGGTAATTTGAAATGACGGTTGAAAACCAAATTGAAACATTGCGAGGGCCACTCACGCGATGAACTATCAACGGCCGAGATTTGTTCACGATGATGTGGCGCAAGCTTCTGCTCGAGGAAATTCACCCGAATATGCCACCTACATTTCATCGAGCATTAAGCTGCCGTCAGATTCTAATTCAAAAATCCCAGGCGTCTGGGGAACTTATTCGTTGTATTATTATTTTTTATAAATGAGTCTCTTATAATCCCTGTTTTTATTTTTTGGTCGACAATTGTGTCAAGAAGGGACGGCAAACACTCTTCACCCGAATGCTGAATTTCGAGTGAACGCTCTAATTACGCGAATATTAGTCAACGCGTGATGAAAGACACTCCTTAAAATGTTAGCCTTTCAAAATTTCGAAAAACGTTTCTGACAAATATATGACGCACTTCACATTACTGTAATGCATTAAAAGTACGTACTGCACACGCGAAAGATAAATGTTCAAGAGTACTTTGTATACAGTGATTTCGAACCCAATTTTATGCAATGACACACTGAAATCGAAGTCTTCGCTCGATTTAATCTATTCAAAAATCTTGACAGAAATCTCATGACTATCACTATATTGTGCCTTAAAAAACACCATTTAGCAACAAAAAAATAAAGTCTACCAGATGCTTTTTGGAGGCATTTCTGCATTCTCAGCTTCCGATATTTTTTAACATTATGCTTCAAAGGTGTTAATGTAATGCTTTCAATGAGACTACTTTTTTGGATGACCCCAAATTACATTTTGCAAGTGAATCTAAGACGCCATCATTTCTAAAACGTTTCCAATTTATTTCGGAAGCTAAATTGGAAAAAATTGGGTATTTTTCGCGTTAAAAGGATATCCTTTCTAACCCACTTTCACATCGGGAACTGTTCCGAGCTCCCATTTCCCTACGAATACCTATTCATTCTGTACACGCAAAAATAATCAATTACTGTACGTAGTGAAACCAATTCCAATTGTTTCTATTCAAGGAAAATTACAGAAAATTATTTCGTTTTGAAATGATCTTCACAGGCCACAAAGAAAGCTTCTGGTTCCTGAAAATCCGTTATAATGAAAATTCTTAATTTAGTGATTTCCCGCCTGCTCCAATATTGGAAACACGGCAGATGTTTTGCATGTGGTAATAAAAAAATTAGCAATAATGGAACGAACCTTCGTGCATTAATCAGCGATGACCATGTAATCGCCATCTAATGAGAACCAATCGGGGCTTATTTCGGCTGCCATGATGCGTGAGGAGTCCTCCTACGCATCAATAATGCTGCATCAAACACCGCCTTCCTAACCAGGAATTATCCTCGGGCCAATTTTAGGCATACAATTAGCCGGCATTCCCTCAGAATTTATACGCATTGTACTGCGCTGTTGAATTTGTGTAAGAGGTTGTTTTGAAATGTCGGGAAGGTTCATCGCGAAAGAATTCCTCGGTTTTTGCGTGAAGGGAACAGATTTCAGAAGGCACGAGTAAAAAGGCTCTCGGTGCGGAAATGCCGAGAAAGCAACTCGGTGCTCCAAGCAACGCGCACAAGCAGAGCCCTCGACATTGGGAGTGATTATCTCGAAAATAAAAGGGAAAAAAAAGCGTCGGACCCGGTGATCCAGGATCCTTTTTGGGCGCACGTGATCCCGAGCTAGTATTTAAATTGCCCGAAAAATATCTGCCTTCTAATTCGACCATCAGTCTGGATTCGCCGAGAAAAAAACAGGCGCGGCGAATAGAAATTTCCACGTAATTCCTACATCCAGCGATCACACGAGCGCGATACTTGGGAATTAAACGTTGAACACAGCTTCAGATGAGAGCAACGAAGGAAAAAAAGAAGAAAAAAACGCGCAAACGCTCATTTGGACAGAATACGAATCTGCAATTTCCGGATAATTGAGGTGGGGAATCAGGGCTGAAGATCTAGTGCGAGGAACGCACGGGGAAACGAAAAGCAAAGCTGGAAATTAAAACGCCGGCCGGAATTCATTTCTCGGAAATAAAATGCGATTCCTCTGCTCTAATGACAGGCCACTGGCCGGTGTACCACGGCGAAATGACTACATGCCACGATGAATCTTATTATGCGTGGGTTTGTTATCGTCGCACTTCAAGTGCACGTAATTTTACTTTATTCCGCTTTTTTTTTTGGATGCTGTGCTTCTAGTGCTGGTGCATAAATTATCCTTGAGAAATGTGATTTCACCTTCCCCCTCTTCATTTAGGTACTGAGTTTTAAACCCAATGAAATCTATCCGAGATCATACGCAATAAACTTGCGAATAAATGCTACCCATTTTGTCGTTGCAATCCTTTATGAAGTTTTGCAGGATTTTGCATTGGACTTGATGACAACGAGTGCGAGCCGTCATGAAACACAACTCACCACCCTGCAACACCATTAATTTTACTCAGAAAACTCGTAAACATTTTTTTATGATCAAAGGTTCTAAAGGATTTTAAAGATATCAGAATTTAAAGAACTTTTCTACACGTCATCAATTATTTGTAAATGCAGTAAACCCTAAATAAAAGACCTAATCCGTTCCGGAAGCAACTCATCTTCGGAAAAGCTGAATACAAATGATCTTTCCGAAGGGCTTGCTCGTGTCTTTTTCCCCGTAAGAAACTCAATGCAACGAAGTTCAGGATTCCACTGAAAGCAGTTTCTGATGGGAACAGATTCGAGGAATGTGTTCTTCCTCCATCTTGGATTCGCAGAACAATATGTTCGCAAAGGTCTAGTTCAAAATTTATTCATGATTCAAAGATTTCACGCGCTGAAGATTCGCATCTGTCGGAGTGGGGTTATAAGATAGAACTGCCGTGAACTCAATTCGAGACACGGTCTAGTTGCGTAGCCGATCTACAAGTTTCGATCACCACACTGTTTTAAATAGCACAGTACTGCAAGTCAAAGCAGATTAATCATTTTGGTACTGTACATCTCTTCAGTCAATTCACTAAACCTGAATCCGCCAGATTTACCCCTGTGAAGAATGGCCTGAATTTTCTGCACCCTGTTGAAGTTCATGAGGATGAGTACCGAAAACGAACTGGTGTTCTTCCGTCAAATTCGCGGCATTTACAAAAATGGCAAATAGGAATCGTTACTTAACTCAAAATACACAAAGACAAAACAAGCGTTTGATAATTACGAACTGCGTGAAGCCTTCGATTACACGATAAAAGAAAGACTATGGCATTTTTGCCGAACGTTTTCCAAGAGCGAAAAAAGGCCTGAAAATTCAGACCTCTTGTGGTGGGACGGGCTATTTTTGGTCACTGAATGTTGTTATTCCTCCTTCGAATGCAAGTTATTTGTAAAATGGTTACGTTCAGGATTGCAGCTTTCTTGAAATGTCGTGAAAACGCGATAATAGGTCACCTGCGACAATAGGCCGCACCCTAATTTTTTTTCGTGATTTGAAGAGGAGCACAAGTCAGAGAATTTTGACGCTGGGGGGGGGGGTGGTGGCTGACTTTCATTTTTTAAATTCTGATCAATGACTAATCATCACGAAAAAAATACAGCACATTACGCTGCTGTACTGTGAATCCCGAATGACAGACTTTTTTGAGGATACGTCCTAATGAGAGCAAGAGACATCCAAAAAAGGGGCAGAAGAAGAAAGGAAGGGATATTAATCAGTAGATATTATATATTCTAAGATTAATTGATACTGAATGCCTAGTCTCAAATATTGGACAAATGCGAGTGAACTAGCGTAGAACGCGGTGTGCGCAATATTCGGACTTATTTACCGGGGAAAAAAGTGTGGCGTATACAATCGCGTAAATACGTAATCGATAGAGGGAGTATTGAAATTCCAGCCACTTAAATTAAGCCCGAGTTCTCGCTGGACACTAGAATCAACGCAGAGTTTGCGCCATTCCTCGCATACCTGCTTTCAAGATCGTGACGAACTCGGACGCTGATACAACACTGAATTCATTGTGATTTGATTCCTCAACCGTACCTCGTTCATCAGAAGGATCACCCTCATCAGTTCAAGGCTCGAAATGAAGATAACAAGTTCCACGCTCGTCTAGGACGCACGCGTCTCACCAACGCTCTCACGATCTAGATCGGCTTTCCAGCATTATACGATTCAATCCCTTTCCCCGAAAGCGAGGATCGTAATTGCTCATGAGGTATCGTGGCAACCAGTTTACATCTTCTTTTCATCCGCACCAACCGCCGTCAGTGATGGTCGTAAATAATCGGGGACTACCAATCCCCGCGCCTGATAATTATTCATCCCCCGAGCTCATAAAGCCCGACCGATGTTGGCATTATTTGCCAACATCCAACGATAGTTAACAGTATACATTATCCCTTACGTTTCGTTCCCTACGTTTCAATTAGCTCATTGCGTCTGTGCTGTTCAGATATGAATCAACTGATGCTTTCGTATCTCGGTTCATGAGCGATCGAGGGATATGTTGCCTCGGGCGACTAGCTTCGCTTCGATGAATTCTATCGTGACGGATGCTTGGCCAGGGTCACTGAACGTCTCCGACGAATAACGCGAATGATAGAATTCAAGCCGGCAACGCTTCGTGTAATTTCGCCGATAAACCCCAGGGTTCACGCCAGAAGCAAAAAGTTGTGGTTGGAACAAGTCGATAGTTTTTGTTCTCGGAATGACGATAATATGGATGATACAGTAGTAAAAAAATAAACAAGATATCTTACCGTGTCCTGTCAAAAGGTATCTAGAACACATAGATTGCCGTAAAAATCTTGCATCATGCGACTGCATTACTATTTTCGGTAGGGCCCCAGTTACCCAGGCTACGGTTGCTCATGCTCACATTTCGATTCATTTACGGGATAAAATGTTACACGCTCAATGTCAAATCTATAAATTAAGATCAAGAATTTGGTTTAATTTTTTAACTTTTCCTCGTGCACTCTTTGCTTACTTTCTCATCTTTTACTGCATTTGAATTTAGTTTAATTGTAAAATCTGGTACTGTATTCTGTATCTGAAGAAACTGAGCTATTTACCAGGTATTCAACGGTGTACTAAATCTCTAAACTGGGATTGAAATTTTCGATAATCCATGACCGGCCACGTTGTATGAACTATATACAGTACGTACTGTATACGAATCATACTCGTGTACGAGAATAACTCCGTCCGCAATATTCGAAGCTTTGTTTTGAAACCTAGCCCACGAAATACTCGTATTACTAGTGAACAGCAATGAAACGAGAAACCTACCATCATCGGATGCTGCTTCTCAAACCATTTCATATTGGTTTCGCGAAAGTTTCGGAATGATTCAACTGTTCGTAGACTCTATTCAAGGCTACCGGCCTTATCTATAACTTTCAACACGTCTTCCGGGCAATATACTTCAGACTGAAATTAAATTTCAACTCTCTTTACAGAGACCGGCGAGTACTGTTTTTCATAGTATGCATACTATTTTTGGCGGAGAGCCGATCATAGAAAGCTCGACGGGACGGGCGAAAAATGCTCCATTTGTGGATATTTCTTTATATGAAGGAGTTTTCGACGGTTCAATTGTACATTATATCGGGGAAAGCTAATTTTTGAACAATTTGAATTATTTGATTTGTAAATAAAAACATTGGTTCTTGAAGAAACTCGGAAAGGAAAAAAAGTTGCTTCGAAATCTGGTGGCGTTCTGTCAGCTGAAACTGCCCGACTTTCTACGAATATGAGATATACAAGTGATTATTAGGAGCGCCTCAACTTTTTGTGAGAAAATTTGATTTCAAATGTTACATGCATGTTTTATCTCTCACCAATCCTTCAGAATCGGATAACTCCATTTGTTTCATTTATGCTCCAAATAACAGCGTAACACCTTCAAATATTTCCAAAATAAATCAGGATTCTAAATCTATTGCCTCCCCACTTGAAGGGATGTAAGCATCGAAGTCATTGGATTAAATTTATTTCGACTCAATATCAATGTTTTACATACAGTATATCGTGCAGTATTACTTTAGTATCAATACTGTACTGTGTAGTGGGCCAGTAGTGATCCAATTGCGTTATACAGTAGTCAGGATCTACGTATTGTATTTTACTGAACTGTAATTGTAACCGTAGGACCCGATAAAATCTTAGACATCATCATATTTAAAAGAAACTTGACATTTGAATCAAAATTTGCAACTAGGGTGTGATATTTTAAGAAATACGGCGAGTAAGTTATTCAAAGAAGCGCGATTTATTTTCTAGACAACAGAAGAATCATTTTTTTGAAAATTCGCTTCGCTCAAGAAACAGAGAAATGCGGATTTGTTTTTCTGGAATCGTTTGACATTCTGCACCTGCCGAAGCCTCAATTACGTCGCGTCGAGAAACGTAAAATTTTTCGCAATTTCGGTGACGAGTATGAGAGAACCATCGGTCAAACGTCCGCGTTTTCTCCGCAGGTCCGGGCTAATTCCCTGGAGTTAATCTCCCTCAATCGCGGATACGAACAGAAAGACGAGATCACGGAACCGCGTTCAGTCCCTGCATCTCTCAATCCCTCTCAGGCGTTCTCTGCGCATTGTCACTAATTAACCAAGACGAAATAACATGAATCCGAGCTCGGGTGGGGCGAAGCCGGGGAATTGTAATTACCGTTCGCTGGTACGGCATCCTCCGCAGGCTCCACGTCGGGCCTTATCCTAATTACCTACACGGCTGCGAGAAACTGCCCTCGGCTCCGAGTTGAATGAGAGGCCTCGCGAGGATCGCTCATCTCTCTCATCATTCCCGGCAATGAGAAGGACTTGGCCGATGAGCGCGGCGGACCCGTAGCCCAGTGCCGCAATGTTATCAGAACTGGTTAAGGCTTGCCTCGAGCTGTAACGCGAGCAGAAAATCACTTCCAGCTGGACCCGGGCTCCCCCCCTTTGTATAAAACAATGTGGAAATCATAATAAGCAGGATCCACCCGTCTAATCACGCCCTAGTAAATACCAACCTGGGCTTGACAAAAAGCGGACAGGAAACGGGCAGAGAAAATGAATTAGAGGGAATCATCATAATCTCGCAATTTTACTAGCTATTCTTGCCCTCATTGCGCCGACACATACGTAGAAGTTTTTCTTTGCTCGTGAATCCGATTCCGACCGCATCACGCACGAATGCAACGTTCCCATCCCAGGCGGGCAATTGAATGCCGTGGACGCGATCATTTTCCTTGGACTTCGCATCACTTCCCTGCTCCAAGAAGTCCCCAGTATGCATAAACCCGTCTCAGTTTGCTTTCATCAGCCACAACTTCGTCGTCCAGTCACGGAACCAATTCGTCGGAACTGCTCTCTTGCCTTCACCCACCTCCCCATCTCCTCGAAAAATTCCCGCCGGTAGGTACAAAATGGGAAAATAACGAATTAAAACTTCAAAATATGCGACGGAATACTAAAGAACTTCAACAAGTACGGCATCTGGACTAATTTGAGGACGTATTCGTCAGTATAATCAAATTTGATAAGCAATGCAAAAAGTAGTACGCAAGAGATTATTTTAGAAATTCCAGAGTGATCTAAAACAATAAAATCACAAACATTCCAACAAGCACCCTAGTACTGTACTTCATCACGATTGATTTATCAATCATGCAGTTTGGAATACAGTAAAGCAAAACCTCGTGACACGATCTCCTTGTAACGGATTTTATAGCAATCCCTGCAATTTCTTCACGATGTTTCTGAGTCTAGACGGGACGAATTTTGCATGATTTATAGTGCTTTTCTGACCCTAATACGTTTACTACAACAAAACTCCACTGCAAAAAGGTTGAAGTTAAAATTAAACGGTGTCCATGCGACCGTGTTTCCTCTTCCTGCATACGAATGGGGGAGGGGACATTTGATTGAATGTCTCTTTGATCAATCGGGAAAATCAGAGTTTTATTTCAACAGTGAAGAATGTGTTCTAAAATGACGCAATCATTATCTTCTAATTGATTAGAATGTTTTCAATTTTAATGCTCATTTCACCCCTCTTAAAATTTAATTCATCTTCTGATCTTAGCGATTCAAAAAATCACGAAATTGAATCGGAATCCAAGATCTGAGATAAATTTTGGTTGTTCGAGAAAAATATTTTCGCATTTTGCACGATGAGGGACTTCCGTGAAAGCAATACGCCAATTGAAAGCCATGGTTGAATTGAATACTGTATGTACCAGCCGCACATTGATGTAGCTGCGGGGTTTTCATTTCCTGCGGGATTTTCTTTCAGCGGGATTTTATCTGGCACCCCCTTCTTCCCTTGGGTTCCTCACGGAGTCAACAGCTACATTTCCTCTCCACGTTGCGCTTCTGCTGTTCAAATGCTGATCTCAAGGCCCGACATCTTCCTGCGTACTTGAGAAAAATCTCGACCCTTTCGTCTGACACACATGAGCTTCCCGTGGAAACGCTTCCGCGTCGACCCGCACGTCGGGGTTCAAAACTTTCTACAAATCTCATGCGATTTGCTACGAATGAAGCCTTATATTTTCGAACTCGTTATCTCCAAGCTTCCGGCGAGCCGTTGAATAAAATGAACCGGAGCATTGTGAGCAGGATGCCCAGCTTCGAGAGCCGAGATTATACTTACTTGAATATACACACAATAGAATGCGCCTCGCCGACGAAGGGGTATCGCGTCGATTCAATATAAGTCCTTTCAATTCATCGACGGAAATCGCCGCGAATGCTTCGGGAATTTATGCTGCAAGATGTAGAATTCTACCGATGGTGATTTGAAATTCAACGACGGCCGGAAAAGCCGAAGAATAAACAGGGAAAACCCTTGGAAGGAATAATTTCCTGACGCGAGCGATGCGTTCTGGGAAGGTGTCCGGAAAGTGATTCGCCTGATGAGTCCAACTGAGGACGTGTTTATTGTCAGAAAAGCGGTTGTATTGTAGGGGAGCGTGACTGCGACGCATGCATGAGTGCAGTACGTTTAGTATCCAAGTACTGGCAAGTACTCGTTTGCGGCCTTGTTTCGAACCGAGCTCGGCAAGTTCGTTTAGGTAGACGCGAAGTCGGAGCACTTGATCCGAGCGGGACGTGAGATTGTTCTTTTTGCTGGTCTCAGGAATCGGCGCGAACGCTGCGGGAAGATGCTTGCATGATACGGAATTTCCCACTCGGAACGAAATAGCGTTGAAAATTGATGAATGGATCGTCGCAGCGGCGGAGCTCGGGGACAACGGAGCCGATCGGCATTTGATTACGATATTGCACGAATCCCGAGGAATCCGACGGCAGTCGCGGAAGATGGATGGATTGTTTTGTTGTTTTCCGTTGCGGAGGAAGTGCGGAAAGTAGGTTAGTGAAACATGAGTGCATGGCATGTGCAGCATTTCAATTCCTTTTCGTGGGTCGCGCGACGCTTGACGCACAACTCCGCTCGGCCGGGACTCGCTTGTCATGGGCTGTTTATGACCTCCTCCTCGACACAGTTTAATGATGAAACTCCGTCGAGTTCAATGTCGAAGTCCGCAATATATATGACCTACATGTAGATCAAAACAGAGAAAAGCACCGGTAGAATTGAAGTCCATCTCGTTCATTTGCTGATCTGCAATCTTCCGTAAGCAATGGAGTAAACCAATGCAGGATGGATTTGTCTCCAACATGTATTTTCCTACATTTTCCCACGTTATCTCTGAAATTAACTCGATGATTCGACATGCGCGAAGCAGAGTCTTGATTAGCCGTGCAAATATTCAAAATTACCTGATGAGGATACGAATCGACTTGAATATAGTATTTTGCTTAATGTACGCCGGGTCAATGTTGGATGAGGTTTTTCATCCGAAAGTGATCATTTGAAATTATTAAAATTAAAATTTTAAAAATTTCAAATGATCCGTTAGACATTTGATTATGCTGGCAATTGCATCCGATGATTATTCCGACTAATCGAATTTTACCTTACAAAGGACATTATTTCTTAGCAGTTCATATTTTAGAAATAC
Organism: Notodromas monacha; assembly: GCA_905338405.1. Lineage (NCBI taxonomy): Eukaryota > Metazoa > Arthropoda > Ostracoda > Podocopida > Cyprididae > Notodromas > Notodromas monacha. The sequence goes on along the minus strand of CAJPEX010000026.1, from coordinate 82,727 downwards.
AGTACAATATTACTGTCTACGAAAACCGAATATCTGATTTATAAATTTAAAAGGCATCCTGGATACATTATGAATACCATTTCTTCTTCATCATCTATAAGTTAATGTCGGCTTCCGACATAGTAAGTTATGAGAACAAACTAAACTAGAAGTTATTGAAAATTATCAACACAAATGTGAACAAATCCGAATAACGGGGGTTTAAAACTAAATTTTACAGCATTCAGTCTTCCCTGTCAAAGGTTCTTAAATTTCACCCGAAAATCTCACAAGTTTTTGTCGAAATGAGCGTTGGTACCGAATCAATTTACCTGGAAACGTTTACCCGATAGAATGCAACTTCATGAAAAAGCACAAATTCTTTCCAAAAAAACTTGAGTGAGTTATGGTGCGTCACATAAAAATTTTCCAACCACGGGAGTCCGAGTCAATGAGGAAAAATATTAGCAGTGCGTGATCACAGCATTCATTAGGTTGCACCGCCGAGCATGCCACGATGATGGACGAACCCCGACCGCGTGACCAATTGTTCGAAAAGAACAAATCTGAAATCCTTCGAATTTCAACTCCAGTAATTAAAAGCAAGGCGAAGGGAATGCTCAAACCACAGGCTGCGACAAATATTAATTGACGCACGCGGATGCGCAGTTGGGAAAAGCACGCGAAATCTCGCTTAAGCTCAAAGCAACGTACAGTTCGAGGAACGATTATCGCAAGCCGTCATTTGGATCACGCAAATTATTGCCGGCGGAAGCGATCATGCGTCGTCGCAATTTTTAATTCCCGTCCCCACGTGGGTTGGGAATGTTATTGGTTGCTAAATTATAGAGAGAAAATCTGAACCAAGCTACGGCATTCCGAGAAATTTTAAGGATATTCAATCTTCATTTCGGCTAAATGTAGCTCTAAAAAAACTTGACACAACATAAGTGTCTCCCACAGTAGAAAACTCGTGAGCTTCGAAGAGGAAGCATTGGGCGCAGGATGAAATTCCACAAGAAACCAAAAGACGTAGCTTACGAGTTTACGCACTGTATTCATAATTTAGCAAAAACACTGGCTTTTGAGTCTTGCTTTTTAGTGCAATTAAAAAAAACCCTTATGTATTACTCTAGAAAGAGTGGAAATGAAGCTTTGAAACATTAATAGACAGGAAAATGTACACCCTCTCTGGCATTATAAAATGGCCTTAGAATACTTTCGGAATTTTCCTAGCTTTATACGCAGAATATATGCGTCATTTGTGGGATTTTCCGGCTGTGAAATTTTTTCACCTTTGAAAATTCTTCCCGCAGGATTTTCTCTTGCATCGGACGTTTAATTCATTGAAAACCTGAGTAGAGATTTCCTACCAATCACGAAACGCTTCAAAAACTTGCTTCGGCGGTTTTTGAGTAAAAAAAGCATCGTATTAGTCGTCTAGTCGGTTTGGAAGTGTTTACTTTCATTTCACGCCGATTGATGTTTTGTGCCAGTTCGCTGAAGAGCTACCTACCGTAGTTGTTCGCTGTGCCATTAGAAAAAAAGCGTTTTACGCTGCGAATGAGTACTTCCGTGTCCGTAATTACACCGACGGACTATCAAAGCATTTTCTCTGTGGACAATGCGCCTCCCGCCCGGTCATGCCAGTGGGATTTCTCCGCCAATCGATTCGAGTGGGCATTCTTTTTTTTTGTTGTCAATTTCGGGAAATTTTCAAGCAGCGCGGGTGATTGAATAGAGCGTGTGAGCGGCGTCTGAATGGGCGATTTTCAAAGGATTTTAGCGGATATTAGGATAAGCGGGGCTGGAGTAATGAGCGAGTTTCTGGCGCCGTCGGCCGTCTGACCGCTGCGTTTCCTGATGCGTGCCTGACAAATCTCGAAACGGGTGTAGGGGAGCGACATAATTGAAGACGGGGAGAAGGCGGAGTGCAAACCGCATGCGAGAATGGCGAGGAACTGGAACCGCGTGTCTAATCCTTGTCGGTCGCAGTGGCATTCGCAAGCTGAGTCGAAACCGAAGGCTGGTTTTAATTCTAGCGTCCCGGCGACCCGGACGACGAATTAAATGCTCGCTCGACGTGCCAACGTGAAGGACACCTTCAATTACGGGCTTGTACGGGGTCTACGACCCTTCCACTCGATCCATTCACACCCTGCTCGCCCGACTCCGGCCCGAATAAAAATTGCCGCCTCGGCTCGGGCGCTGAGTGTAATTCCGCTTGCTTATTATAAACACTGAGTTCTGATGATAGGTTCAGTTCCGGACCGCCGCGGCGCCAAACGAACAAAAACGCCGGGGAAATCTCGGCACTCATTCTCATCACGGCCGCCATCTGAATATCAGCGGTGCGAATTTGCTGCGGATTCAAATTACAGATAATGTCCGGTGAGACGGCGGCCAGTTTCCGCAAACTCGCTGCGTAAACGGCGCGCACGAAGTGCGGCAGTTATGCGCCGCACTCGGTGCAATAAAGCCCTCATTTCCACTATTTTCCTTCCGCGGCTTCACGACCTCGTGATGCCCGAGTCAAGCCGCCGCCGGCGATTAACTTCCGATCGAATTGCGTTCGCACTTGTTGATTGTGCTCGCCGCGGCGTGGGCACGTTCCTGGAGCCTTCTTGTTTGCTCAACGGGCCGCAATTGCCCACCGCCGTTCTCAGACCTGCTGGCTTGCGACATGCATGGAAATCAGCCCGCCTTCGACCCAACAAGTACTGCCTTATCGCCCTCCTGCACCCACTTCCCCCCAAACATACGCCGGCAAATTCCATAATGCAAACCTTGACGAAACCTGGCGCCATGTCCGCGCATCATACACGGAACGGGAAATCCTTCCATCATCCCTGCCTTATCTCGCATCTCGGAACAAGAAACAAAGCAGGACACCTCCTCCAGACCCCCGACGCTGGGTTTCAATCAAAGTCCGCTCGCATTGGCGGCAGATACGGATAAGGGCGCCCCTGAGCCCCCGGGTTGCAACTATGACAGCCACCCTTCTGTTTGCGACAGAAATTAATTGAAACATTCTTCTGTCTTGGCAGGAAAGGCACGCGAAATCCCACTTCACCAGCCAGACGGAAATTTCCGACCCCGAAACCGTTCCTGCAATTTCAAGCGCGAGGCTTCTTGCGAAAAATTTCTCTCGTCTCGAGAACGGAAGGAGAATGAAAATTTCTCCATTACACCTGGGTGGAAGTGCGTTCACATGACACTGTTTTGCCATTATCGTGGAGCCAGATTTTGAAGCGGTGGATATTTCATCATCGTCGGGGCAATCATCTTGATTGAAGGTACCAGTCTGCTCACCATGTATTGTTTACCTCGTTGCGTTCCCAGAGTTGCGGTCATGAAATATTGCGCTTCTGCGTTTGACTGCGGGGTTTCTTCGTCGCGGGAACGAAAGTGGTTAAAACTGTTAAACCAGACGACAAATAAGCGAAGCGATGGCTTGTGCACTGGGGAAAACGTGCCTCGATATTTCAGAGCTTATTCGTGCATAGACTTAAGTCTCTCTGCTACTTTGATTTTAAAAATTTCTGAAATCCGGGCATTTGTTAAAAACGCATATCTTCTTAAATGATGAAAGATCTGTAACATGTACTGCATGTCCATGATCTGATAGGCGCGATTCCTCCAATCTATACTTCTGCATTCAAGAGCTGTTTCTGCTTTGTCAAAGATGAAAAACCCAAAACAAACTTGCATCTTCCGAAGAAATGTCCGATTTTTTATCATCTCGATTTCTCGGGGGTTTTACGCAATTGCCGATTACTGACACGCATGATTCGAATTTTTCTTGCAGCAATCAGAAACAAAGTCTGCTTCCTGATTTGAAGAATAATGCAGCAGTCCATTCAAAAATCGTCTCGCCTAGATTGTGACGAGCCTTTTCGAAATCTAATATCGTCGAATCTTTCGTCAGCAAATATCGTTTCACAAGCAGTTTCAGAATTGCGCCTCCTTTTCAGAAACCGTTAGAAGTTGCATAGGATAAATTATGAAAACTTAGTTTATTAAAATCATTATTACAAACCTTGAATTATTTTAAATGGTTTTTTCCTGGTGGGTGGAATTGCCTGGACATTTAACAATTGCTACCAGCAGCTACCTCATTTTTTTTATCACGATTTGCAGAAAAGCAAAAAATGAAAAATAAACTCGCGCAATAAAGCAAGGATGCACCCATATCTTTGCACGCAAAAAAACGAGTGCGGATCTTCATGTCAGGCCATGTTCTTCGTGTTTTTTTTCTCTTGAAGAAACCTGCTCTTCCTTTCCGTCAAAAACATCAAAACCTAGAGGATATGTGTAATCTCTCCGCTGACTCTCTTAACATGCAATTTCAATTATTAAAATGAACAAGCAGATAGATCTAGAAAAAAGTTCATGAAAAGAAGAGAGCTTTACGCGAAGAAACCTAATTTTTATTTTTATTTTGTAAGTAAATTTCCATCTCATGTCTCAACAGAAAAGCATGGTTTTGATTTTTTTTTAATCCAAGAAATCACACAACTTGTGTTTTAACGAATGATACCCACTTGATTTTCCGGAATCAGATAGGATCCAAGTGTAATGAACCATTTCGCCTGCTTTCATAGGCTTTGAAACGAGGTTCCACACATCACATCTTAAATGAAACACTTCCATACGCGTTTTGTTGACGGATGATGAAAATATATGGATTTTCAATCTATTTGAAAGGCCATGAAATCTAAGATCATCAATATAGTGCGTGTCTCAGTGCGGCGCATCTTTATATTTGGACAATTCCCGAATTTTCTGGAAGGATAAGAAGACATACTCAATATACGCCCACTGATTTGAATCTGAAACCGTCGTAGCCCGGTTCCCTAACCCTTCCCAAGACTAACGTCATTTTCAACTCGATGAGTTCGAGGTCTGAACGGGGATTCATTCCTGGACAATAAAATATGAAATAGACCTGACGCAGCACCAGTAGCCCGATCATTTAATTCGGAAAATATGGGTTCGGTGGTGGGTGTGTACGGCAGAAATCTTGAAGAGGCGGACGAGCAGGAAACCTGGCGTGTTGCCGGGTGAGTCTGAAATTTCTCGCATTTGTTATCCCCCTTCCCTGCATGAGAGTGGCGGGACTCGAACCCCGAAATTAGTCGCCGCAACAAAGGACCCGGAAGCCAGGAAAACCGTAAGTTTGTGGGCAATTACACGTCTTTCACGCAACCCGGCAGTCACTTCATTAGACTTTCATGCGCCGAGTCGCGGTGCCAATTTCCCCGGAGAGCATAAATGAGTGATAGACGGGATGCTCGTCCAGAATTACGCCGGAAATTGTCGCAGCGACTCGTTGGTGCTCTATTGAGAAGCGCGTTATCATTACACTTGCCCCGGAAAAGGCTCACGAAGAGACAACTCACTCTTCTGTTGTGATTCGGCCCCGCTTCACGTGGAATCCGTAATGAGACTTGACTTCCAGGCGAGATCTTCTTTTATCAATCCTTCATTTATGCATTGCTATGGAAGCACGGAATCATCGTTCACCTTTATCTAACGAAACGGCATTTCAAGTCCCCTTCGTCCGTTTCTGATGCCCCAAATAATTCAAGTAGACTTTTTATGACGACCTTTTTGGCTTTAGCGATATTTCGAAGAAGAGTATTTTCTCCCTATCTCCAAAAGTAATCTTGAAGATGCATTAATTAATTGCGCGGAACCAAGATTCCGGCAATAAACACGATGGTTTTCCCCTAATTATCATTGTACAGATTCCATCCGCCGCCCTTGCTTCAACAACAGCAATTCTCAGCAAAAAGCACTTTAAACCTAGGGAAGGGAAAAAATTGACAATCGCTATTAGAATACACTAAATCGACGGCAGTATTTATGTTAAGTACTGCACAGCTGCAACATTTCGTCAATTTCTTTCTGCTGATGTCTGCTTTCCATCGAGTAATAGATGAGGCCTTCGAGAAATCAAATTATTGTACTATACTCGTAAATCCGATCACTGCATTGCAGGTAATTTTTTTTATTTTTACTCTCATTGAGTACAAAGAATTCAGAAGAAGTAAACGCATGACTGAAAAGAACGTTTTCCCAAAATAAAATGCCTGCTGTTCCGTTAATTTTTTTGCGTTCTTCTCTATGCAAAGCGAGAGGACAAATCTGATGTTCCGGATTTCTAAAATAACTACTGTGCTACCCGTGTATTTTTACTGTCTCTCTAAATTGAAAAAGTCAGAAATAGGTCAACATTGCATTGTCAAAACACTGGAGTCATTATCTGGAATATGCTAGGCGAGTATTCGAAAAGTACTCAACTGTGTCGCTGACATTCGAAACTTTAAAAAAATTCTGAAAGTTATGTGTACTTCTAGAGATCAGAAGACGATAAAAGTGTACATGCTGAGTTAAGCTGTTACTGTTGCTTCTACAGTACAATGTATAAAATGACGTCACTCGTCATAAATCAGTTCCATGATACTGCTGAGCACCTCAGAATGGATGGAGATTTGGAAAACCACAAAATTTGATGCACGTAAGTTGAGGACTATTTTGTTGATATTGAATTTTATAAAAGACTAATGTATTAATTGTTTTGCTTGCTATCCTGATTATTGGAATGATCGAGGAGGATCCCGTCATCTCACGAAAACATTAGAAAGTGAATGTTTCCTGAAAAATGCACAAATTCTTGCGTGGAGGTGCTATATGAATGGAGCGTCCTATGACAGATTTTGTCGAATGTCAGGAAAGTTTTTCTCAGCAGTGCTGGACTTTTCATGAGGATTTTAAGTTTAAGGCGCTAACCACACGCCGAACAAACTCGTGTTTTCATGCATTTCCTCATTGTTATCTTCATACTGAAGAGAAAAATATTTTTTCGCGAAAAAATTTCAAGTACTGTATTGTTCTGATTGTCCATGTAAAATTCAAGCTGATATCTTAGTGCTGCGATGACTTGCGGGGTAATAGTATTCTTTCTTCGTTTATTCGTGGTGATTTCTCTGAAAAATAAGCCAATGACTTCGAAATTCCAGGGAAGCTCAGTATTTTCGTCATTCATAAATCTCCAAGTCCAAAGGTTTCCGTAGGAAATGCTAGGCTTCAGGGTCAAACAAACACCGCATTGACAACACCCTGGGACGCCTGCGGAAACTTGCGACATTTATATTGTATTCCTTTGATAGCAGCATGCAAAATAGGTAGGTTAATTAACGCGGCGTTTTCACCGTGACTGCCAACATGAATTTCATCGCCAAATTGCTAAGAAACTTTTCCGACTCAGTCAGGGCGTACATGGTTCGTTAAATTATGCATAACGAAGACATGAAGGACCCCGGCGTTAATGTAAACACACATCCAGATTCAGAGGAAGAAAGTTCTACAGTTTTGATACCGGTTGTTTTTGTCCGCATCTGGAAACTCTGAGGTGCAGTTCATTGCTCAAAGGCCAAACGTGTTGTCGTCCGAAGAAAAAGAAAAAAAAGGAACCACGCAGACCGAATATCATCTCAAATAACCAATCAAGGTTCATTAGTGCAGAAGGTAAATGAACCAAGGTGAAAGAGACACAAGCCATGATTCAAATTTGAACGATGAAAGGCGCATGTTTCCCTCCTGATGAGCAGTTGGCGTTCGCCGAAACCTCGGCCATCGCAGACATGCAAACGCGGCTTCGGGAAGCCGGTGCCCGGGACGCCGTCAGGGAAAAAGCCCGGGCGGGAGGAGGAACAGTCGGAGTAAGTGCAAATGAAGAAAAGGCTTCGCAGAGAAAAGCTCATGCAAATACGCGGGGAATGTAGAGATGCGAAATGGCTGCCTGGGAGCCCTCCCTCAACTGGGGCGCTGCGACGACGACGACGACGAGTCCGGGAATCAAGCGCCGCGTCGCAACTGTTTTAAGATTATTGCGCTTGAAACGCGGGGTGCGAAGTTTTCATTCCGGCCGGATTTCCAGCCTCGTCGCTCCCCGGGCGAAATTTTTCAAACTCGTCTGATCCGCGAGGCATAAACTTTTCCAGCTTCTCTCGGGACGGGCTCATGGACGACAGGATCATGCATAGATATATGAGGAAATGAGATCGGGTATCCGCGCCGCAACCTCCCCTATGCACATCCGGTTCACGCGCCTCTGGTCACCTCCTTCCTCCCTCTCGCGGATCCTTCCTCATTTTAAACCTCGTCATCTCGTGTTATTAGATGAGAATGAGGCGGCTGTGTCCGTCGATACGTAATCCGCCGGGACGTTGCTATAGCAACATGCAAAGTGCGTCGAACACTTCCGTTTTAAACAATAACACCCGGGGCGTCGGAAGCTGCTACTCTACGGCGAGCCGATCATTGGTCACTCACGCGGGGATCGATACCCCGGCAGAAAACCCCGCTCCTGTCTTCTCGGCTCGTCTCTCTTTCCTCGCAGGTGCCTGCTGCATCATCACGCATTATTCATTCGTGTTCTGAGGATCCCTCGGCGACGATCACGTCGATCCCGGACACGCAGTCGGGTTCCTCATGGCGTGCGGGGAGCGTTTTCATTTCCGCGAGAATCCCACGCGGTTTCCTCTAGAAAATGCCTTCAATCTCGCGCAGGAAAAGCCCTGCAACATTGACTTGTTTCACACTCCACCCGCAGCGTCTCCGTCAACCACCAAAATGAGGTACCGTTTCCGACAGCAGTCGCACGATGTCGATGTCGACCCATCATCCTTTTCAGGCGACAACAAAAAGGGGCGGAGGGAAATGGATCTGAGCAATGATCAGCATTCATGCAAAATCAATCCTCCGCCACGAATGGCTATGGGACAATGCTTTTCAGTTTTTTTTTTTACTGTTTTCTGGATGGAACCACTTCTACCACATGGCAGTGGTTCTTGGACCACCTCTCGTATACCAACTATCAAGTGTCAGCACCTTTCAATAATTTACTCAAATTATGCGCATCGTCATGAACTGTAGTTCATTTTTTTCGGAAGTTCTACGAAGCATACACTTTACCTAAATATTCAAGTTGGAAAAATTCTAATCGATTTTTACTTTCCAGAAGCAAAATTATCTTTATTATGATTGACTAAAATTTAATTTTTAAACTTACCGCCTCTAAAAAATTTTCATGTCGTCCAACTCCTTCATCCTCGGACACATTTTTTAAATCCTTGATGAAAAGCTGTTCTGGCATAGAAAGTCTTTGAAATCACTTGTCAGTTGGCTCAAGTATAGCCAGTGATGAGTAGCAGGTTGAGAAGCCAGCAGTCGCACGATGTCGATGTCGACCCATCATGTGTATGATACACTGATGTGTATGAGATACTCGGCTTCATAGATCAATTCTAATCACTAGAACCTTTCGAAAAAGCAAGCATTCGCTATCGATTACGTCTTTTGAATCTTGGTTTGAACAAATCAATTGGAGCTGTTCGGAATTTTAACCGAAATTTCCGTATCAGTCAGTATAAGAGGACGGGCATCGAAAGATTCTTTGTACAAGTTTTAAATCTGTTGTTATTGGGGTCGATTTCCATATTATTGCGCCCCGAACACTGTAAGTTTTAATCTTGGTGGATAATTTAAGTTACTCCTTCCTGACGCACCGAGTGATCAAATGGTCAATATCCCTAATAGCGTTAAGAGCTGTCAACAATTTGCATTTGGGGACTCAAGATTTCTGAAATAAAATTTGATTATATTTATGATTACAGAAATACCGCGGACGCGCTGAAAATGTAGTTCAGTATTGTATTTCAACTGATTCTTTTTAATGCCAGGAGCCGATGCGCATTGATCGAAACTGACCGACGCTTATCTCATACGATGCATGAAATATAATTAAATATGCCGTTTAATATAACTAATCTTATTTCGAATTTTTGCAGAGGACATCTGAGTCATTTGAATACAACAGGGAAAGGCAATTTTACAGGAAAATATGCCCGTGGACGGGTTTCCCTTAATCTTCCTAAGGTAAAACCCGAAGGTTTCACACTCCAGAACCCTTAGGCCATGTATGTAATTTAAAGCATTCCCTGAAGCCCAATTCTGATCATGTTCGACGTAATTTGTCCGCACCATGATCCGGATGAGCTCACCGAGAGAAATCGATGAAATTCTGAACGGAGCCACCGGTGTGAGTTCCCATTCGAAAGAAAGGAGTTATCTCTGACGAGCTGCATGTATATGCAAGAATTCGAGAGGGGGGGGGGTTGAAGAGATGAAAGAAAGTGTGGGATTGATTTAAAGAATGAGGGCGAGAGGGAACGAGGGCGAAAAAGAGGGAGAGAAGGAGAAGGAGGCATGAGCCTGTTTAATGAGCGATGTTCAGGATGGATATTGTTGGCAGTGCGAGGAAACGGGAATTTCATGGAAAGGGTCGGGCCTGGGAAGCGAGCTGATGGGAAGTTGCTGGCAGCATGACAGATCCTATAGTTAGATACGACGTGATTGGACACTTGAGAACTGCAAAATGGAACGCATGAGAGGCAGGGTGGCGGGAGACGGAGATATATGGAAATTCATCAGCATAAACCAGAGACGGCGGCGGAAATGTATGCACGAAATAAGGGTGGAGAAATTCCAGGGGCGCAGGAGAAAGGCCCGATGAGGACGGAAGAAACTTATATTGCATTTTCAGGCCTCAGAGCGGCGTTTCCTCCATTTCCTGTCCAAACGGCGTAAACCGAGGAGTGAAAAAAGTTGAGACGGTGGGGAGGAAAATTGAACTGGAAGCAAGGGGAGGGAAGTTAATGCTCAGGACGGATGAAACGCGGGGAATGAGAATGTATGCATATCGATTCGAGCCGACTGGTCAACGCAGGGGCCTGCACCTCCTTCCTCCTCGCGCCGCCGGTTGTTAGCGACTTGGTCCGAAACGGTTGAATAAACTTAAAATGCAAAAAGGCATCTCAGACGCACGGGCCCGAAGTTTCGGAAATGGGTCGTGAGCGCTGCCCCCGAGACTCCCTATCACGGGAATTCGAACTCCAGTGCGAAGAGGAGAATTCCTCCTTCGTTCCCTGTCCTGCCGGACGTCACTGTCGTCTTCTTTGAATATCAAAATTGCCATGCACGGGGGGCGATCACAGGGCCAAACCAGTTATTCCAGGCGCCGCTGTCCCCCTTCCTCCTCCTTTCTAGCCGCTTTTTCGCCGCGAGGGACGACGCGCTGCCCAGCTCGCATCTCGCTGCTCCCTCAGGCTCACTCAATTTTGATATCAAAACTTTACTGGGGACCTCCGAAAAAACCTGTCCCGCTGGAGCAGGACCTCCCGTCGTGATGAGTCCGCCAACTTGGCATGCAAACATCCTCTGCACACAAACGTGTGCGGGGACCTGCTGTTATCTCGTCCCCCTCGCCCTTCCTCTGTTTTCCTCCGCTGCCCTCCGCCGATTGTAACTCTTCAACTTTCACGAATCCCTTCGCCAAGCCCAGCCGTCGATTTCAAATCTCATTTTCTGCCAGGAGAAAAACTTCCTCCTCTCCGATGTCCGATTGCATCGTTACTCGGCAAGTTCTCTTCCGGAGCTCTGGCATTTCGGACCGTGCGCTGCGAAATGCCAATTTCCAGCTCGTTGCGCTTCATGGACACTTTCATATGCACATGATGCTCAACATTCTGAATGAGCTTTTGATCGAAATTTATCGAATCTTTTCCATGGGCAGTACGGGATCATCAAAATAGTCATTATCTTAAATATTTACATATTCTTCTATTTTACATTGTACTGTAATCAATTCACAGTGAAAATCGTGAAGTCGACTTTGTTTCGCATCATTAGCGTCGAAGTCTCATAGAGCGATGCACATTTAAATAGGCAGCCGATCAGCGCAATGAAATGGGTTTCATTTCATGAAGGTGGCTAAAGGAGCTTAATGACTATCCATTACCTAATGAATCAACGAGGGCTTGCTGCTGAGAAAATATTATTCCCGCTTAGTGAGTTCTGATTTCGAGAACCGCTTTTACCTGAGTAGTCCGCGCCCTCATGTAAGACAAAAACCAGTGTTCTTTGGCCAAAAAGCATCCCCGGCTAAGACGTCACAATAATTTTAGGAGAAAATTCATTGATCTTTCTTTCTATAAAAAAAGAAAAAGAAAAAAAGTTCGGTGAGCTCAGGAAAAAGAAAATGGAATAAACTAGTCAATTATTATACTGTATATTGCTGCACATTTCTCAAATTAAATTGATGTAGTTTCCACGGCTAAATGAGCCTTGACTCACACTAATCCTCAAGGGAATAATAACCCTCTGCCGTGAAGGATTTCTTGCAGGAATATTTCCGCTCAATTTTTACACATGAAAAATATTTTAAAGAATTTCACCGAAAATGTTGTACCCGCATAAGACGCGTACGAAGCCTTTTCTTGTAATTTTTGGGAGAACGTGCGTATGATACCAACGTACATACGGTAAATATATCTGCTTTTCAATCGGAATGTTTGCTGGAAGAACTCCAAATGAAGAAGATTGTTGTGCTCAAAAACTACTATGATTTTTAGGAAAGGATCGACTTTTAACGCGATTGCTCGCTTTGTAAAATAAGAGCTGGCTTTAGTCTGCTTGGAAAAATGAAAAAAAAAAGCACAACCACTTATGGAGTGGAACTCGCGAAGAGTGCATTTTAATGGCTGTCTTGTACTGGATTAGATGAGCCAGATACGGTGCGTTCTTTTCTCGGAGGTGATCTTAAATACGTTTGATTCATTGCCGTTCGTGGAAAGATGCACAGATTTAAATCGGATTTATTTTCCTTGATCTAAATCTTAAAATGACTCTTCTTTCTACGAATAAAGCTTCGGCTTTTTTCTTACTCATCGCAGGCATCACTGAAGCCTGCATAAAAATGAAACTACAAAGCCGGTGTATAACCGTTAAATTCTATTTTGGGAGAATTGAAGCCGGAAACGTCTCGAATTTAAGAAAAGTACCGAATACCGCGTCTCTCCGAAAATAAAGCCGAAGTGTTGATCAAGGATAATCCCTTTTTCAAGATACTGTGGTGAACATTTAAGCTGTCTCCTCTCTATGAGTGCTAGAAAATGTATTTTCCTGGAAATCTCTAAATTTCGGCGATGAAAATTTCCTCGGTTCTTCTAGGAAATTGTTTTTCATGATACTCTCACACTTATTCGGATGATTTCGTCAATGACCTGCTGTCGGAACAGAATTCCAGATTCGGAATTACGCTTCATCTCACCACCCCATTTTTTCAGCCCAGAAGGTTCGAATGCCTGAATGTTATTGTTTCATCATCTGGGAATGAACATAAGGTATAAGAAATGTTAGAGAAAAAACGCGGAAAGCAAATGAGGCATCGTGTCGAAGGGCTGATAACGAGTTAATTTGTCTCAAGATTGGTGCCAGACGAAAATAGAGGTACAATATCTAGGTTTCACATTTGACTCAAATATGCGAGTTCCACGGCGGTCGAAGCTGCGTCGTTGATGCAACATGAAAGGAGGATGGTTGAGTGAGCGAACAGCGCTTTGTGTAGAGCCTACCCAAATTCGGACGTCGCTAGGATGTAATCCCGACTACGTTCCGATAATTTATCGTGACACGAAAAGGAAGAAAGCAACGTGGCATGAAAGCGAACCGGCGACAGCGCAGCTCCGGCAATTTCGCCGGCCCGGAGATGAAAATCTCGGCGACGAAGAGGATCCCGGCTCATGCCGCGGCTCGTCACCGCCGATCAGCATGATCGCCGGATTCGCAGGAAGGAAAATTGGAATACCCAGAGCCGGCCAAGATAGTCGCAATATTCCTGTGCGCGAGTGATGGACAAGAAGCGACAACGGTGAATATCGGGGCATCCAGGATGGAGATGAATGTTGATAGAATCGTCGCATTGATCCATCAAGGGGGAGGGGGACGACGACGAAAAAATTTCGCGGATGATGGGGGTATGGGCTCCGAAACCGGACATTCAAACGCCGCAAATGAGTGACGGGCTGAAAAAAGGGGGGCTATGTGGGATAATGCTCAGGATATCGCGCCGTGCGGAGGAAATTCAGCCTGGCGACTTATCGCAAAACGCCAGGTCTTAGCTTCCCCGTGAGTTTGCCGGACCGTCGGCGACACGAATTGACGTCATTTTCCTTCCGTCCCGCGTATTTTCCATATTCCAGATCACGAAGCCGTCAAAAGATGCTGGAATGTGCCTTTAAGCCACGGTATCAGCGCCGTCGCGGCAAAGATCGTCCAATGAAATCGTGCGCTTTGCTAAATCGCTGGAAACCCTCCCTGCCTGCTCCGCATCCTCGCTGGCTATTATCCCGGACATTTTCGGCTTAACCGAAGCTCGCCGAGCTGCGAGGATTTCATAGCAGCGCGGATCCAGTAGCTGCTCGCGAAAATTCCAAGAGGGCACGGACAACGAACTCATTCGCCGAAGGCCTCGTCGAAGCGCATTAAAGACCAGAGCACTCCAAGGGCTTCTCCGCCAGCAACGAATATGGCGGCGACCGGAAACGGAAGCATCGTTATCCGAAACACGGAGTCGTCGAGGAAAGCCCTTTAAAAGCCGAATCCAGGAGACCCAGCAGCAGCATTAATCTCGGACTTTCCATGATTCATAGCACCAGGTTCGACGAGAACAATAGGCGCTTGTTGCCGGGAAAAGCCGTGTGCGACGGAAACGTCATCGAGATGAAATCACGCGCGTCGACATTTGTCCAGATGCTTGGATACGCGGAGAAATTACCGGCTGTCCATTTTCTCGGAACACTTGGCGGATGCGGGGTCGACCGACTGTGAGGAAAATTTTCCAGGACGGCGACGTAATTGTGACGCGGATTCGTCTCCGACGAGGAATACGCCGCGACGCGGAATTCCCGAAACGGTTGGCCCGAGTATTGTGTGCTAATCAGTCGCGGCGTTCGATGAATTTTCATCCACCCATCATTGCGATGCTCGGGACTTTCTTGCCGCCGGCCATCATCGCGCTGTCGACGGGAAGCCGCAGGAACAATGCAGCCGTATCTCTTGTATACTTTCCACAAAGAACTGCACCACTAAATAAAGTGCATTTTATTATTTTTTCATTCATCGAGCCATGCCTTACACGGCAGACATCTCCGACCGAGTACACTTGAACAATGAAGTCCATATGCGACGTCAACACCGACGCTATACTCTCATCTTATATTCTTTGATTGCAACTGATTTTGGCTCTCTTGCGAGGAATGCTCTTCAAAAAAAGAATTAACTCGAATGACTCCTCGGAGAATTCGGGACGTGAAACGAATTTGTGAACCTGTTAACTTAATTTCAGGAGGGAAGCTTGAGAAAAATGCTGCGAGTTAAAAATCCCCAAATAATGAACGAAAAGTTGATCGCACGCAGTTGCAGACAATGCTAGAATGTCAAAGAAACTTAACATAATTGAGAACTCGAAAATGGCTAAATTAGCAAAATTTATCGCGTCATCAGATACGGTGGAAAACCCTTCCGAAACTGTTTCTGAAGAAAGAAAATACAGATGTCATAAATAGCCATTATTATATTGTCCAAATAACCCAAATTAAGAAACATTTGTTGTGATGTGAATTACTCTTGGAATCTTCTTTGGAAAATTTTCTGAGCGAATTTGGAAATCTTTGGATTTTTCCAAGGTAAATTTCAAAATTATTTTTTTCGTGGTCCTCTCTCGGAATACAGTATTTCGGATGCGAGCTATACATCTGTACTAAGGCACGCCGAATTGTACGGTCTAGCGGGAATAATTAGTTTCGAAGCAGTTGAAATTCCTGAACTCCTGCGAAATTCCGGCGAAAGCTAATTTTTACCCACGTCCGGCACACCCTTCATTAAATTTACAATTTGAAAAAATTCAAATCTCTATTTGAGATGGGCGTATCTGATTATCAGTCAAGATTTCCTTTTGAAGACTCAGAGATCAAAGTCAAACGTTAGTTGAATGCAGACCATTTGGAAGGGAATTAATGCACCTACGTGTGGCAGTTTTCTGTGTTGGTGGATATTCCGTAAGTGCAAAAAAGGGGCAAAGAATATTGACCGAGGCATTATTCTGCACATAATTATTCGGAACTTGAAAAAGTGAAAAGGTAGTTCAAGCTTTGTTGCTTGATGACGAAATAAACACATTCCATGGGAAAATAAAGGCGTTTAATAGACCTAGAGTTCTGGAACTGTCTAATAAAAAACGCTAGCACTTCTTCACACTTACACTATACTTTCCACGTAGTAAACGGTTCAAGAAGCGTGGAAATGTCGAGGAGTTGAGAATTCTTCGTTGAAAACATGGTCGTCTTCCGTATTCTTTCCACTTGAAGTTCGTGTGCGTCCAGCAGAACCTGTTGAATTTTTCATTGCTATGCATGGTTTAGTTCTTAATGATTTTGAAGAAAAAAATTAAAAATTGACGCATCAACCATGCTTGAGCGAAAATGCATGCCTGAGGGGAAACTATTCCTGAAAACACTCCAAAATAAAAAAAATAATAACTGTACAGTAAATGAAATGGAAGATCGTGGTGTTTCCTATGAGGTACCATTTGATTGGTTGCAAATGCTAAAGCTGTACCCTGCACTCATATTTCAAAGAAGTCGCGGAGAACATCCCCTTCAGTCGCAAATCATTGTATAAAAAAATGTATGCCGGCCCTGCATTACCTCATTTGATGGAATTCAGCAGCAATAAAATGGGAATTAAAAATTGCATAAAAATTTATAATCACCGATAATAGAAACAAGATCCTAGCTGAACTTGCAAAAAGTCTACCTATTCTCAAGTCCCGTGGAATTTGAACAAGTTGGCTCAAGATTATAGGATAAATGAAATGCGGAAAAAATATCATCAGTGAAAAGTCTCGAGCAATGCAATAGAAAATGTGAATGAAGGAAAGAGAAGTCGCTCCTCTTACTTTTAATGATCGTTTCGGCCTTATTCAAAGTTTGAGCAAGCGTCATGGAGCGCTTGAATTTAATTTCATGAACTACTTTCACGAAAAACATCTACTGAATGTAAGAGATAACTTCAGCTAACCTGTTCAAGTTACGTAAAACCGACTCCGTTCTTGTTTGTTCAGAAACATTCGCGTTCGTAACGATTCACGCAGCTCGAATTTATGAATAGCCGCACTCAACGGAGTAGGTCATAGAGACAAAATAGAAAATTCAAGTACTTGCTCAATCTTTTGAGTTCTCGCTCTTTCCGTCGATATAATGCTCCGTGACTAATCTGGACGAATTTTCTCACGCGTGAAACGATGGAAACTACTGATCGATATCATCTAATAAACATTTCCCTTCTGTTGGATATACGAGTGAGGAGTATTCGTATCGTTGCACTACCAGATGTCATGACCGTTTCGATTTTCAAACGGAGATTGAAAGTTCACGAAATTGCTAGTTTTGACTCGAATTTGTAGAGTGCCTCTGAATTGGTTTGCGGTTACCATGGCGTCTACTGCGCAGAAACCTCGAAAAACAATCCTGAAACTTGAGAAATGCTACCGAAAACTAGAAAATCAAGACGTAAGCATCGCATGCATATGAGAGGCTCGGCATTTAAATGGTAAAGACGAATGACCAGGGAATACTTTTCTAGTTTTTCTCAATTATATTTTGGCTGCTCCAACTAAGAAGATTCCCTCTTTTTTCAATTATAGTACAGTACAGTATTTGGGATTGGTTTCTGGCGGGATAGAACTCTAAATAATCTAACACTCCACGTTTGTGAATAAAACAGTGCTTCGTATCGCTAAATAATTTCCACTGCAGTTCAATTTGAAATTCAACCATTTTTTTCAAATCAGAAAAAAGTTTTTTTACCGTGACCGAATATGGGCAAAAAACTCCATTTAAAGATGCATTCACGTCGTTCATTAATAACTTCGTCGTGGATAAACCGAATGCTCACTTCCTGCGCGTTTTTGTCCCTGCAAATGGACAGATTACCCATCTGCAGTATTTTGTATCTTATTTGGCACGATGAGACCAAAAGGCAACACTTGAAACCAGTCTCTCGTTACGTTTTGATTGAAACTCGAATGATATACTGTAATTGAGAACAATGTCGTTTCGGGGAGGATGCCTGCGCAGATAAATACGAAGATTTTCTTCTGCTTGACCGACGGAGTGAGTATAAAAGGTTTCAACATGAATGTTTCGAGCTCACATAGTAGTATGATCGGTAAGTTAGCAAAAGATGTACTTATAAGAATGACTGAAGGACAGAACTGATCATTTTTAAGCAGCGCTCTTGATCTCGTAAATTACCCACCGTTTGGCAGGAAAATTTCTGTCTTATCGTTCCTTCATGATGCAGATTTCAGGCCGTGAGCCGGTCAGTAAAAGGGCATTTCGCAAAGTTAACTCGCCGGCGAAATATTTCGTGCGTGTGTGTCTGTATGTCAGTTCACAAGTGCATAGAAAGGTTGAAGAACGCCCTTCTCAAGAGAACGGGAATGGCGTGGATCAGGAGAATTTTCCGTAATCCCCACGCGGGGATTGCCTTAAGATTTTTCTTGTCACGGCGTGTCGGCCCGTGTTTCTCGAATCCCAAGCGCATGACTCAAAAATGGATCGCAGCGCATGTGCAGCCTCGGGAACATGCCTGAATCCATAAAAGTCATGATAGCGACGGCGCCTGGGCCGGGAATTGATCGACTCGCATCTAGGATCGTCCTCGACACGAACACACTCAACCGCTTTCTTGCATTTACACTCCACGTTGTCACCGACCCCGGGAAAATGTCCCTGTGTCTTTCCGCTTACGAATAAAAGTCAGATTACTCACGGCTCCCCAAATTGTCCTCGTTTCGAAGAAACAATGCTCCGAGCCATCCGGCTTCGTTGTCGATACCCGAGATTATCTAAGTAGGATGACGGAGACTGAATAAATCACTACTCCCTGGCTCATCGAGGAATGCCTCGCCAGCGGTGCTCGTGGTTCAACGAACGCAAGCTGCCCAAAATAACGACAACACAGCATCCCACTCACTCTCCCCATTCAGGCAAAAAAAATAAAAGAAAAGGAAAAAGATGAACCACTCGAAAGCAACTTGAATTGTGAAGCTTCTCTTTTCAATCACTCTCCCGAGCATCCTCCACGATGCTATATCATTGATTTACTTTCCAAGCAAGTCTTTCAAGCCGCATTCGATACAGATTAACCCCGAGGTTTTGTCTGCTGCACTGTTCTCCATTCCATGCTTTTCCCTCGCGATCACAACAGATCATCAATGCTACATGTTTTTTTTATCACCCCTGAGTATCCTAGGTAGTAGAATCTACGCCAATTTAACTTGAAATATGGAGCTGCAAATCTTGAGTTTTCTATCGAATCTCATGGGAGAAAAAAGTTCAATATTTGCTGCAATGCTGCCTCCTCTAACTAGCCGATGAAACGCAGATTGATATGCTGTTGAAGCCTATCAAACGCAGTCGATAACTTAATTTTGAGTTTACCATCCGGCAGTTCAAAACCAGGGCAAACATGCCTGGCGAACTGGAAGCTCGGAAACACCGAACCTGTCTTTATCCCCTGTATCGGTACTCATAACTTATTTTGTAGACTAGTTCGAAGTCTTTCAGTTGATTTTGCATCCCTTATATGCACTGGTTTACGGGAAGACGGCGATTGTTGGAGCTGTAAAATTTGTATCGATTCCCCGGAGGTAGAAAGTAAAGATCTGATCCGGAATGCGGCAATGAAAATAAAAAAAGGATCTGACCGAATCGCACTGTCTTGTAGTCTCAGACCCGGTCCGCAATCAATGGTGCAGTAAGTACCTATGCCCTCGTTCTCCGCGTGACGTGTTCCTCGCCGTGTCTCACCATGATGGATGATTCCCGGCCTCGTGGGATAATGAACGAGCTTTATGCAGGTGCAACCGGCGACGACGCGGATTGAACATCGTTCACGGCGTGATTCCCACAGAGTCGAAGAGCATTATGCGCCGTCCGCCTCGCCGGCGTTTCGTCACTTTCCGATTTGGTAAGAAATCCCTGGATGTTCGAAAGGAATTCGAGGTTCGTCCAATTTCCACACAGCGTGAAACATATTTCTAGAGCAGTTGGCAGAAACGTGTTTCTATTTCGTCATTGTCTGATTCTGTGAGACACCTCTGAATGTACTTAAGTGGAGATTCTGAGGGTTTTAAATTTCCCCTGTGGTCCTCTTCAATATTTTTCAAGCACTTCGTGAACAAATTTTTCTGGGTTATAATGTTACGCACCTGGTATTCAGGATACAACCTCTCGAAGAATTCGGGGACCAAAAAAGCTTTACGATGGCGTCCAGAAGAAGATGATATGTCCGTTTCGCCACTGTCCGATTTTCAAAGAAATCTCAGCACGCATTTCCGAAATTAATGAAAGGATTGCCATATTTCCTCATGGTTAAAATATTTATCAAGTAATTAGCAGACAACTGCTTCTTTGCTTGGAGTTTCCGGGATACCCCTCCCAAATCATGTGGGTATGACTCGTCCCAAAATCGCACCAGGATTTAACTATTATGTTTCGTCACTGGCCGATTCGAGAAAATATCTGTGGATGTTCAAAAAATATGCGAGGATTGTCCAAGTTCCGCGCAGCCTCTAGTATTTCTCGAGTGAGTTTTCGATGACTTCATTTTTCAGTTGATAATTACATGATCAAGATGTTGTAGACACCCCCCCCCCCCCGTCCCACACGAATTTAGGTATGCTAGCTTCCAATGAAAGCTGATCAAAAGATTTTCAATGGTTTCCAGACTTCGGTTCCTGTCCAGTTCCCGCTTGGCATCGGAATGTGCGAAGAAAAATTTTCAAGATAATCTCGGTTATTATTGATTCCATCTTTTTCAAAATACGTTTGTTTCCGATTTGAATTTATTTCCCTCGCATTCTTTCCAAGAGCGATTCAGCATCCGCAATAAAAGTTAACTGTGATTAAAGTAGAAAATTCAGCGAACTGTACAGCTGAAGTTTCTTTGTCGTGGCGTGTCTTATGAAGTGGAGCACGATTTTATTGGGCATGATAAGAAAAGCGCTAGACATGTAGCCAGGGAAAACAAGTAAAAGCATTTCATCCTCGCAGGCAACATCAGCATCCAGATGTTTTGGAATAAAGCATCTTCGCGGGCTCAACAACGGTGACTTGTCGATGGTAGTGCAGTATCTCGAAACGACGTTCATCTCAGTTGAATCATGAAATTCAGAAAGGCAGTGAAAAGGAAAATTGAACTTTCATTGCTCCAACCCGCTCGGGACGTCCCCAACATAAAGCACTCTCTCAGAGGAGCTCGATTTGATCAATAATAACCCGAATAAATATATCAATGAAAAGAAACATGCTTAGGCAGCAAATAATCGGATGAAGCGCAATGATCATTGAAGGTAAGAATTCGTAGAATTTCCCGAGGATAAGATTTTTCGATTGCTGCCGGTACTTCGGAAACGTGGCACCGTTCAGAAGGGCTCTTCTTTCATAGCATTCTTTGAAATCTTCAACATATATCCACTTGAATCACAATAAAAACGCTTTGTCAGCAATCCAAAACCTCAGCTTCACACGAAATATGGAAGCAATTTTGCCCGAGGCTTGCAAATTAAATAAAAATTCTTTTGTTAGGAGCGTTTAATTCCAGAAAAGGCTGTATCATTCGAATAGTTCTTGAGACCTGTGCATTGCAGTTAATCTGCACGTTAATTGTCATGCGTCTATTTCAATGTTTCATTCGTTTGAGTCTACAAGAAAAGTGTAGATACTGTATCGTATATCATTAATTTTGCTTGCGTGAAGCAATGAACACCCTCATGCCACTTCAAATCCATTTAATATTTGCCCAGAAGTGATAAGTGCAAGGTGGACCAGAAATAAAGTTCAGGAATCGAAAACAGCCATCCTCAGTGTTGAATTTAAGTAAGTGGAACAGAAGTGAGTTCAGTCGATTTTTCTTTCAAAGGATGTCCAAATTACGAATTAGTTGCATTCGTATGGCCAGAAAGAAAATTTGGCTGGAATTATCGCCAATAGGAAGTTTCCACGTGCTCTCATACAAGGGTAGAATGGTTGGAATTGTCTCACATTTTCACAGGTATTCTGCGATTCGTTAGCCAAAATGGCAAAGAAAAAAAATTAAAAGTTATACGATGTCAATACGCAGCTTACGTGTTCCAGTCGATCGTGCTCATGATGACGGAGAAGAGCTGAAATTTTTCTACTTTTATCGAGTTTTTGTCACAGGAAAGAAAATCAAAGAACGAAAAATTCCATAAAATTTTGCTGCCCATTTGTTCCATCAGAGGTTGAAATCGTTTTCTATAGAGCTCGAGTCTTCACTTTGTCTTCATCGTCTTGTTATGTGGGCACTACTATTAAAAGTCCTTCAAGTAATTTGCTATAGTAACAACACGTGTCACATCCTCTGAAACAAGAGGAAATGTTCGCGTAAAGTTTGGTAGCTTTCTTCAACTAGAAAACGCGATCACGTAGTCTTCAGATGCCAGAACGGATACACTATTTCTCCCGAATACAATGCAATGGTACTGAGGAGGTCATCAGATCGAGATAAATCCGAAATTACAAATTTTACGTTCCTCTTCCAAGAGAAACCCAATTTCGGAGATGGAGGTCGACGCAAGCATCGGAGCATGCACGAGAGCAAGACCGAGAGCTGGATCTGGGTTAGATATGCTTGCAGATCCGTGAAGCGAACATGCAAATCGAGTCCTGCGATTGTCCATTGATGCGTGATATGAACCCTGATGGGACTGATGACCAATGCGAACTCGCAGTGAAACACGCGAAACTATCCTTGTCGCAAGTTGCGAGTTGCCAAAGCTTCTAAAGATTCAAGCCATAACCGTATCGAAACGAGCCACTTTTTTTTCGCAGGATCCAGGTCATCAAACTCAGCCTTCAATAGGAAAAAGTAATCTGATGATTTTGACAATAACAGCATTTCTATTCCGCTCAGATATCAAGGTACTCAATAGACGAAGCTCAGTCGTTACGATGACTCCCGGCATCTGTCAAGGCCGGCAAAGCACGCGTCAAATCGCCGAGATGCTGACCTGATTTGCTGACACGTGGAAAAGTACCGGGACGTGTGTGTGTATTTGCATCTTTCGGTGTCACTGGTACAGTAAAATACCAGTCCACAAAATTTTCTACGCGAAAGAAGCCTCTGACCACTCCTAAATAGTTTCGCTTCACTATCCAACGTCTCCGTCGGATCGATATAATTTTTCTTATGCAGCACGCTTCAAATTTCATCAATCCAAGTTTTGTTTCTAGTCATAATAAACACTTCTGACCTCTATCGAACGAAATGAAGGCTATTCTGACCTTTCCAGTCAATTTTCAAAGTTATTCTCTGTTCAGTATCTGTCGAGAGTGTCGACAGCGATATTCTCCGAACAGCGGATTTTTTCGTTCTAACAGGCCTTGAGACTTTTACCAATATAAAAGTACAACACTGTAATTCCTCTTAGACACGTCTCTGAGAATGTTGAAAGGAGCTCTTACCTGTCTTCTGCTTCTTGTATAGCATGTTCATTGTAAATTATTCCTGAAATCCAACTTTTGATAGCTCGGTGGAAATGTGCAAATACACTAGGTAAAAAGAGGAATGTTTCCAGCGTCGTGCGTTTTCATCTGAGAAAAAGCCACGTTCACGACATTAAATCTGGAGACGTATTGATGTCGGTGTTTAAATTTAAATCATGCCATATATCGAGTCAGAGAATGTATATTTTGATGCGTATTCCTAGCCCGCGCGAAGCAGTTTTCCAAGTCTCAAGAGTCAAGATAGACAGCATTAAAGGTGTCGTGACGCATTGTCTGTCTTGACCCTTTCGTCGTTGATCCAAAGACGAAAGGTCAGGAAAGAGCCGATGGAACGTTCTGGGTGCTGACCGCATCGGACCATTACGAACAGCCTCTCAAGAACAGTCCCGAAAAGCAGCAACGATTCTCGTCTAATTGCACCGTTGGGTTGTTGGTTGAATCCAGTGGATATGAATAGAACATACGAAGGAGCCTTCTTCGTCCGTGCGACGGAATGTTCGACACATTGCTACACCGTCTGCAACGGCCGCAAACAGGCTTGATCGCCGGCGTTTCCCCTCTTCGTCGCGTGCCCATCAAAGCTCCTCGGATCAACCGGCGATACAGCGTTTGTTGCAGTCTTCATGAAAGTTCCAAGCCACGTCAGCGTTTTACAGGCAGGCCTGCAATCCCGACAGGATGCGGCCACAATCTCCTCCAAATCTGCGTCCGGCGATAAATTTTATCCTGGTCGAACTGCTAGGCACTCGCCCCGTCTGCACGATCTCATAGGGACTTGGCCTCGCAGTAGCCACCGAATTTCGCCCACACACAAGCAAAAAAAAAAAAACCCTTTGGTAAATGCTACAAATATTGAGAAAAAAATCGTGATCTTGTTGACTGCGGCAACTTAGTGCACCCCTGTGTTATGAAGCGGCGCGTGGATGCAAATGAGGAACCGGAAAAAAGTCGGATAAATACGCCACTCAATAGGCTCACTCGTCACCCCACAAAAGGGTTACACGAGGGAATAAAAAAATGCAAAATAGTTTTTAATCAGGCTTGTCATGCGCGGTGCTTAATTCTGTGAAAAGATCACGCCGCCAGGCGAAAAAAGTGTGGCGGGGAACGGGTTAATCTGCATAGGATTAGCATTAAAATTCATTTGAGGCCCTCAGCCAGCATGATGTAGTCGGCAACTCCTTTGTCTAATGTTTGCCTCCGGGGAAAAGGGTTCAGATCGTCTGGGTTTTTTCTATCCCCTCTACTTTTTTTGTCGGTGGTGTTGCGGGGCACTCACTCATTACATCCACGGGACGCCACAATATTTAGTTCAATGGATCATCGAGCGCATCCCCGACTGCTACCCAGATTACGTTGTATTTGCATACGAATCAACGACACCCTTGCCGCTTGTTAACACGCTAGCTATCACCCCTCGAGCAATTAGATCCGCCGTCATTCGACCCTACACCAAAGAAAAAATATGCATATGATGCTAATTGGTTCAACCGCTGTTCTGCTTCGCTGTTGTGCTCGTGGGGGGTCGTTGACACACAAAAAAAAAGAGTTGCCCCTGCGGGTTTTTTTCCTTGGTATTCTTACTCGTGAAAAAACACACTCTCAACTGGATGAATTAAGGCCGTGTTTGAGCCCAATCCTGCGCAAGTTACGTACTTATTAGCAAAATTCGGCTGCGTTTCTCAGTCGTTTGTTCCGGCCGCGAGTCCCGAGGGAATTTCATGCGCCAGTAATTCCACTCTGATTGCACGTCGAATCGACGAGTAGACCGTTCGCATCGATTTCAGTAGAATTCCTCGCAGGAAAATAAGTGTCGTTGGGTTCGACGCTGCTCCCTCAATCGCTCCAAGTTACGGGAAAACGACGAGTGCCTGGGGTTGGCTGGCAACGCGAGTAATGGGAGTGTCTGAGGGCTCGTGTTTTCTCAAGACGCCCGGAGTAATCAGAGAGCCGCTTCGCTTTTCGCCAAGCCTGACGATTGCTGATGAAGCCGAGTCCGTCAAGATTGGGCGGCCGAGTCGGCTACAGGCGCAATAATTGGTGAGCTCGGACTACGGGTATGTTAATTAGGAAGGACGATGAGCGATGAGGGCCGAGTATTTTAATTAGCTTCGTCCGCCCTCCCTCGGAGCCGGGCCAGTGAAATCTGAGCCATGGGCCAATGAGCTCTGACGAGGATTGCCCATTAAGACGCCCGCGATGCAAATGGGCGTTCGTTCGTGTCTTGGCGGTCAATGTGCCGACTCTTAACGTACGTCAAGGTGGATATCTAGTTCAGAAATCTCCCTCGGGCGGCCAACGACTAAACACAGGAATAACTCTCATATCATCCCATTATATCGTTTCCTCGGAAACGAACCCGCCGTGTATCCCTATTCAATAAACGCTAAGCCATCTATATAGGCTTCAATGACAGGCACAGACCAAAACTAAACTTCTTAACCATTTAAATTAGCTAAAATGGATCACTTTCAAAAAAAGCAGCTAACATCAGGTTGACTGAAATCTTGATGGAAAAAAAGTATGTATCCACTACTCCAATGGTGTCCGATTTAAATTTGTAGTAAATCCCATCGAGAAACCCATCAGATATGAACGCACTGCTGATAGCAAATTGTATAGGAGACAACAAATTTGCATACGATATCGCCCATGCAAAGCTGTATTTCTGGTCCCCATCTCGAAAGAATTTATTTCGTTGTTCGCACCCTGTTACAACGATATACTCGAAACAGCAAATGTATACTGCTTGTATATCATAGTTTTTCAGCTTCCAATGCTTTGTTCCCTGTGGAAAACTTCCCTCTAGTAGTCTAGTGTATTCGGCCGATGTCGTAAAGCATTTTTGCCAATAAAATTGGGATATTTTTGTTCCGAAGTGATCCCAAATGCATTAACATGCTAGGCACAAGTGGAAGAAAATGCGATGGCATCATAAAATGATGGAATACGCCATTATAAAAATTTTAATAAACTGCGGATTAGCGACTACCAAATTTCTTCATAGCCAGACCTTAAGTAGATGATACAAAGAAAAGATATAATAAATAAATTGGGTCAATAACTCGGGAAAGTTCTTCAAGACTAGAAGCGTTAACTGGTACGAAGAACTATCCGAACAGCAAAAAGGTTCAAAACGAACTTCTCTGTATTTTAAACTTTGTTTCTGTCTCATTACATTTATTTCAAGATTTGTCCATCTGTATTATAATATACTTCACATATTGTATCAAATACAATCAGAATTTAAAAACTGACCAATTTTTCCGGACATACCTCGGTCAATGCCAAGTATTTCTGATAAAAGTTAGTTTTTAAGCCTAACAAACCTCAGGGGGAAAACATAATGCCAAGGCAAGATGATAGATTTAATGTGAGTTCATAGGGATGAGTGACCCTGAGAATATGAGAATGTCATATCTTCGTTCAACTGATATCGAAAAGTCGAGTGGGAACTGAGCACATTTACCGGAACGAAAGACTCATAATATCCATTGTGATACATTTTGCTCGACCCGGTGATCTCTTATTTTCTGCCTAATTATGTGTTCATACTATTGCGCTGAATTACCGTTTTAAGATATCAATGAGTAAAGAGTAAAGTACTGTGCTCAAAATAATGCGTGCCAGCATAACTTATGTTGTCACGGTATGACTGTGGGGAAAACAGTACAGCAGAGAATTCGCGAATAAATCGTTCCACCGTAGGGAGCGGGTATGTACGATACTGTACTACACATTGTTCAGGTTCAGGCTGGTTGCCGCACATACAGTCGAAGCCACATTTACAGTTTGCTACACCCATTTCCGAATGCACGTTTTATTAACGAGGATCGAAATGCTTCAATAATCCCAATACCCTGCAATAATCAGATCATCTAATAATCAAGCATAACGTTATAAACGTTTCAAGACTTGTACATCATTTATGAGAATACGTTCCCTTGATATATCTGAACCAACAAATGCAAAAAAAGCTCGCCCTTCTTTCTTTGATTCGATTGTACTGAGCTGTCCATGGTTTTTCAACTGTGCTTTAATTTTTATTTTAAATTTCATTCTTTATCGGCGTTTCGAGCCACGAGTAAGAAAAGCAACAACAAAAATAAAGAAGTTAATCAAGGTAGATTGCGTGAAAAAATCCTTGAAAATTGGTTGAAATTTAAAATCGGCTACGATGCACAACATCCCTTTCCCTATGACATTGATGGTATTACGAGTCCTGATAGTATACGAACAATTTCGGGTATAATACTCAATTTCGATCAGTCGTAGAAAATGCTTTGTGACAATCCTACTTCCGAGGAGAATGAAAAATTATGCATTTATGGAGCATCGTAATCTCGGAAATAAATTACAGTAAACGGGTATGAGCCCTCGCACGTGATAATTTTTTCCTGAATATGTTATTCCGTGCTCTCAGCCATATGCATAGTTTGAGTATACAGACAGTAGTTTCAGTTTACGTTCTCATCGGTAGAGACAACAAAATAGCCCTCAGGAATCTCCAGGTTTACATCAAAATGCCTTCCTCAAATTCCCGCTCTTGAAGGCGGCAATATAAAAACAAGGTCTGAATTTTATCTGTCCTGTAATTAAAACAGGCCGCTCATTTTTCCCGTGTTGCCAAATTCAAAATCTTTCAAAATTTTCCGATTCATGTCAAAATGTTCCAGGGGCAGTGTTCTAAAAGGATTGGAAAAATTGTCGTCCAGTGGAGCCAGGAAGCAGCGAACAGATAAGCGAGTATGGGAGCGAGAGATGGAGGCACGGAGTCATAATTGGACAAAAGCACCATCAAGCGAGTAGCTCATTTACGCCCAGGACCCTCCTCCGACTCGCGTACCGCGAGAGTACCCGAATGTGGCCGGTGAGTACATGGTCTCAGCCTAGCCGCTGCTCATTGGCTCGCCTGAACCCGAAAAAAAGAGTCTCGAAACCGAGCGAGCAAAGGGGTCACGCCGGATGTTGTCAAAGGGGCAGAGGGAGAGAGAGAGAGAGAGAGCTCGGTACTAGGGGGGATTAAACCGTCCACAATTAGTCCGCGCCCCAGTTCTCGGCCGGTACTCGGGCCGGCCCCGCCGCTATCGATACAACAAGCAGAACCGGGCACTGCCCACCAGAAACTCTTGAGTACCTCGCCGCAAACGCTCGACTAGGCATGACTGCCCCCGCGTAATTCCATCTTCAGCGCAGCAGTAGCCAGAATACAGTAATTCGTATTTCCAGCACCGCGGAAAAACCAACAAATGAGACCGAGCGACACACAATTGGTGAAATGCCTTATTAACGTGACTATAGACCGCGTGCAAAAAAAAAAAAATACGCCGCACACTGATTTTTTTAAGCAGCCATATCAGAAGAATGTTTTTAATTTAGAAACAATACTAAATTCATGAGGGGAATTGCGGCCTATATACAGCGATGTCTCGATGGGTTGACTAGATACATCTCTAAGCCAAGCAAGGCTATGATTCACGGTATTTGTCTTAGAACCACAAAAAGGGCCTCAAACTGTATATTGTGATAATACCTGAAATGTCTATTCCAATTCAGATCCATCGGAAATTTTCTTGAAAAATTTCCAAGACCAATCATGCTTGCATAAATTGTCCATGTAAATTATCTGGAAAATACTGCAAAAACTCCCAAAAAAAAACAATGCTCTACAGTCTACAGCCAACATGAGCACGAACATCGAAGAAGGTTTTTTCTTGCTGAGAAGATATACTGTCTCTTACATATCCGACAGGAACTTTGAATCTGTGAAGGACGATCACTTCTAGTGTATAAAAAAAAAAAAGGAAAACGTGAGTTCACTATTCAAAGAAAAACAGGAGCGCTTCGTAAAATTCATTATGTGGGTTTTCAATTATTTGGTGTACATGATTATAAGCAGTAATATGGCCAGATGCTCGCAACACCAAGAATTGTTTTTTTTGCAGTGAAAAAATAGACAATTTCCCAGCTGAAAAATGCTCCTTTTTTCTATTTTCAGCTTATGAGAATTTTCAACTTCAATCTAGAACAGTCCGAGAGATTATTTGTATTACCGGCAGCATTATTTGTCACTACGGCCGATATACAGATACTGTACTGTATCCCGAGTAATGTATAAGCAACACCGGGGTTTTTCAACAAAGATTGTGTGGGGAAAGTGTGGCCTATACTGTAGTTGCGTAAACACGGTAAGAACGACGAAATAAGCCCACGTCCTTTCCTAATGACTGCCGTTATTCCCATCCTTCAACAGCGGGACAGAGGATTTCCTCAGCCATTGTAATGCAGGCGTACGCATATCCGGATTTTATTTCTGCGCTCGTGAGAACTACACCAGTGGGCGCAAACAAAAGCGGCGTGTTAGCACGGCTCATCACGCCCGTGGGATTTTTCCAGGTTCGCATCTACTTATTCCGCGCAATCCTTCATATTCCCCCGTCTATCAGTCTTCTTCGCGCCGGGGCTCGACATCTACCACGTCAGCGTCCGGGGCCGCGGGCCGGGTTCCACTCGGCGCTGATCGTCGCGCCGAACCCCGCCGAGGTGACTGACTACCGCGTTGACGCGAAAGGTCGCCGCATTATCTATTCCGGGACGACTCGGTCGCCCGAGAAGTCAAAACGCCGCCTCTCGGGAGAAGTCCGGATCCAGCGCCGGAGAACGTGTAACACTCAGCTGTCGTTGTCGACTTCCCGATCGGTGCTCTGGGCAGATGGGAGATACTCGTATCCTGTTCCCCGAAATAACCCATGCGATGACCCCTTTCGCCGTGAAATTATGTTTCACTTCTCTTGCCTGATCGGCCTCGTCAATTACAAGGACCATGCGCTTCTTTGAGACTTTTGCCGGTTCAGCTGAGCTCTTTTCGAGAACATGCGCCTACATGTGGAATATTCTGTCACATGAAATCACACTGAACTTCGAGGAATATGATTCAAGTTAATCCCGGCTCAGTCAAACGAGAATGATGAATCCTTGTATATAATCGAAAAGGATGGCCGATGTCTGATTCTGATGCTACAGGTGGACTCTATCTAGAACAAAGTCGAAGTGGCCAGAGAAAAATGATTTGTATCATACGGAGACTTTCGTGGAAGAAAACCCTTATAACGCAGAAAAGAATCCTATGGGATAAAAAAAAGTCATCATGCCCAGAAAATCGTTGTGGAAAATATCGTTGTAGAGATTCCACCTGTATTGTTTCCGTTTCCACCGATTTGAAATCCTCCAAGGTCTACAATACAAAATTCAATTATCGAATGAATTGCTACAGAAATTACATGAAATTTCTGAATGAAAAAACATTAGATCAAACTACTGTATAATAACTGTACCAGGTTTATAATGAAATTACTTTCCAAAGAATAGGTAGATTACATTAGCCATTAATCGTTCTCTCGCAGATGGAATCTATCAGTCAGGAAATAAAGGAGACAACAATTCCCCCAAAGCGATAAAAAATAATTTTATAAAATAAAAAATCCGCGCTTTTGCCGCCTGTCTAGTTTAGTTTTCGAAATAAAATACTAGCGAACGTCAGTAACTATGAAATGCTGCGGGAAGCTAAAAATGTAAAGAAATGAAGGCATGCAAATATCGTGTCATCTCCAGAGGACGCCAGCGTAGAGAAAACAGACAATGAAAATCAGTTTAAATATTCCATAAGTTGGAAAACATCAAGATAAATTGCCGAAAAGTAAAATAAATTATTTTCAAATCAGAAAATTACAGCTGCAAGCAAAAAAATACCGATAGCCTAATAGTAGTGAATTTCCTAAGATCCGGCCTCTTTAGAAAGCGAAGCTATCTTGGTAACTAGAGTAATTTACAAGATCGGAATCATCGAAAATTGCAAAAATTGATTTCTGAAGACATTCAGGACCCGACTGCAATTCACATTGAATTTCGGCCGATACTCGAGGGAGAGTATATAGTCCGCAAGCGTTCCAAATTAACGAGGAAAATGCGATTTTACAAAGCCTCTTAAATTTTCAGGAAAGCTTACCTATTAGAATTTCCAAATTCATCGAAAAGAAGATACAGTACTATATTTTTTTTAACGTGACTGATGACGAGAACCGCGGGTTATCGTACTAAATCACAAACGGGACATGGGCCAGGATACACGTAGAGTTTTCGATGAATTCAGGTTTCCTCCAAGATTTCCCGTCATCTGGAATGCAGGTCACGTAGATTAAACGGCGTTGCGGCCTATATTGGGGTATCGTGAGTTTAGCCAGCACCCGACGTTCGAATCTCGGTAATTTTTCTCTTTCCGCGGGAAAAGTGCGGCCTATGTTCTAGCTGGATAACATTCATGGCCTATACCATTTGTCATGAAGTTCGTATGGAGAAAATCGTCCGGGTGCATGTCCGGGGTAGTTGACAGACGCGAGGCCCAAGGCCGATGAACGAGCCTCGGAGGCACCGGCGAAGATAATTCCCGATTGCGTGATCGGCTGAAACAATCACGACGCGCGTGTGTGATTCAGTACGCACACATTCGTGACGCGGCCGAAGGGTAGATGAAATCAAGACGCCGCATGGAACAAAAGGATGACCGATGAAGATACAGGACACCAATCCGTGGCCCCCTCGGGATTTCCCATGCACCGAGCGATTTCCTCGGCGCTACGTGTGAGTCGGATGCTCCGTTTCCCCTCATCAACCAACTAAATACATAATGCCGTGATCGCATTCGTTGTGCCAATAAGTTATGTGCTTCGGACGGGCCCGACGGCGACCTGCGAAATGATGCTTAACTCTGCTGCCGGATGGGGACCGATTGAAAATTGCTCTCGTTCCCATTTGTCATCTCCTTCGTTGTCCTCGTGGCGTGATAATTGCTTCATTGCCCTTCCAACCTTCACGGCTCCGCAGAAGGAAACCGACTCCTAAATAAACCCCTCCTATTTAGAAAATATAAAAAATCCAAAGCTGTCTCACCTAATTCATTCTAATCACCAACATGTGCGTAACATTTTAATCGCTGCTTCTCGACTCTTCATCTTCATTGTGCAATGTCGGAAGCTTCAAGGTTCTCCCTCCCAGGGAAATGAGCCTAAAAACGTCCCAACGAGCAAATATCAACGCGCACCACGTTATTCACAGTAAGAGGAAAACGGCCGTAAGTTAATTTTTGCTTGGTTTCTACACATCACAGCATTCAATATTTCCCACAAACAGTACCTATCATGTTCTTATTATGAGGCAATACACATTTTGATTTCAACGTTCCTCAAACGAGACGGGTTCTCGGTGAGCTCCATGCAGGACAAAAAGCTCCAGATTTTGTTCTTCCGGGTTTTATTTTCACCATCAACCTCATTTCTCAGTAAACTGCGCAAAAAAATTTGCATCAACTGCTGCACAAACTTTTCAAGAACCAAGAATAATGCTCATTTAACCATCAGTTGGATTGCTTTTTTTTAATTTTAAATTAATAATTTTTAAAAAATCGACCTGACATTCCAGTCAGCGATTCCAGGTATTTCAGTAACATGTATTTTTGGAAGTTCATGTTGCTATCATTCCTATGATGGGAACGAGGTTTTCTGTCCATTACTAAACCGCTTTATCCCATTTTACGAGTCAGGCATCCAGAAGTTCACTTTTTATAGTCCTGGAATTTTATTTGGCAAGATGAACTATACTTGTACAGGCGAGCAGATTTTCCTGTATTTTTCATCACTCTTCGCTTCTGGCATTAAACATGGCTCCGAAGAAGTCCCTTTTTTAGTCTGTTGATCATATTGCAGGATGTTTCAGTTTTATGATCAAACTGCGATCCGCGCAGTGTTTTCTGCATTGCTCGCAAAGTATGTTGCCAATGTCATCAGGCGGAAAGATAGAGGGGCTTAAACGCAAAGAACCTTTTTATGAAATTGCAATAAAAAAATGGAATACGCTTAGTTTTGAAACGTAATCCAAGAAATTCCGTTTAAAAACCCGTTTGATGATGATGGGAGGCTCGTTTCGGAGAGCATCGCTGAGCGGCGGCTGGAGGCATAAAAAAGTTCATGGCTGCGAGCAGTTGAACGGAGAGTATAGCGCAAGAAAGTAGGAGCCTGGAAGTACGCATGAGTTTATCGACGAGCGAATCGAAGTCCATAACCTTAATCCAAGGAAGTTCCCCCTTTCGCACAGCCACCATTTCGCGCAGGAAAAGAACATTTTGCTGAAATACTGTATTCCGCGGCCCGGGCCGACTTCATATTCTGGATACTCGAGGGCACCAGTGCATTTCGCACACGGTTTCTCGACGAAATGTTTATTGGGGCCGCGGCGAAATTGCTGAACTTTTGGATAAAGTTGGAAACTTTTCCATCATAATTCATTTCTCCGGGGCAAGCCCGCTGGGATTCAAACCGCATCATCATTTCCTCAGTAACACGCATCGCAAGAATCTATAGAAAAGTCTCCCGCTGCCTTTCTGTCGGGGAAATTGAAATTCATAGAAGTTTCCAGTCGATTCCATCCCCCGGCTTCCGTTCCTGGAGATTAGGAATGCTGCTACAGTCAGCTATTCTGATCTTTGGTCAACTTCTATTTCTGGTCCGCTGCATTCCCCGTCTGAGCCATGTTTTAATGTTGCAGACCCAAGCCAGCATTTAGGGACGTGCAGTTGGAAGGGCGACGATTAACCGGAAGAGGGAAGGCACGGAAACGAAAGCAGCGTAAACTCCACGTTTTTTCTCCTTTTTTCGACAGGGATATTTTCGGGCCCTACTGCTGACAAAGGTGCGAACTAGCGCCGCGAGCGAGCAGATTTTAATTGCAGTAAATCTCGAGTGTCCGTGAGAACTCCGCGCGAAACGCTGACGGATATAATTTGTGACTGCTAATTGGCACGGAGTGAAACCGCAGTCGGCGAAAGATACGGTCCTGGATTCCCTGGATGATTTTATTGCTCGCCGCTACGTGATGCGGATTCACTTGGTCAGTCACAGCGTGCCGGTAAACAGGCAATCGGCGCCCGGAAAAACAAACGCCGAGTGCATAACGGCAGGGAAACCCGGCTATCATCGCGAGCGCATTCCTCGGCATACGCGAAACAAACCGATCATCACTAGTGTAAACTTTCACGCGGATTGATGCTCGTTGAGAGGAAATGGCCGCTTTGCCCTCCCGTGTCACGCACCTGCGGGCACGCAGCCTTCCGCCGTGCGTAACAGCCTTCGACGCCGTTCTGCCGTCGAACACCGCCCACGACCCTTCAGAGCTCCTTCATCGACAGCTCGTCGAGCTAGCTCATCGGCCAAAAACACCCACGCACACATGAATATTTGAATCAATTAATGCATGCATATATGCACACATACCGTATTTACTCGAGCACCGCACGCCTTCGAGTGAGACGCGCAGCTCACTTGTTTGGCATAGAATTTATCGAAAAACCTATCCCCGTGTATGACGCGCCCCAAGGTTTTTGCTGGTTTAAAATATTCATTTTTTTTCTTCGAGATGGTGTTTAACTTGATCATGTGAATAATCGTAATAACTTGAAGCATTGTAACAGGATAAGTACCATTCATAATTTCCTGTTCATCATCTTCTACAAAGACTCCATTATCTGATGAACACCCTTGCTTTCCTGATTTTCATTTTTTTAACTATACCCGCATACCACGTGCACCCCAATTTTGTGCCATAATTTTGCAGAAAAGAAGGTGCGCGTGGTACTCGGGTAAATGCAGGTATGAAAGGTACTGTACTTGATGACAAAAATCGTTGTACTGTTCATCAAATCTAGATTCTGTGAAAATTACTGTGAGCTCTAGTTACCTACAAAGTAGAATAGTAGATGCTTGCATGCTAAGAAAAACCCTTGGACGCAGAAATGTTTACTGCATTAACATTATGCCCATATGTTTAGCAGTTTTTTGTAGAGCTAAATTAAACTTACGGGGACTGATGTACATTACTGTATTGCCTATCGCTTCTTAAATTTTGTTCCTATCTTTTTACCATGTTGTTGAGAAAATCGTATCTTTGACACTTGAATTCCTTTTGATGGTTGAACATTAAAGAGAAAAAATCCGAACCATGCGTGCGTATGGAAGGCATTGCGGGCGAAAACATTTTCAATTATCATTGGATTTCTCGAAATTTTGTTTCGTAGCACTGATTTTCTTTTATTCATCCATGCCTTTCTGTCCAACTTTTTCCGCCATTGAATGTATCAGGTTTCCACCGACCAGGACCTTCAAGAAAATTCGCTGTGAAGGAAATGCATCTACATCTGATGATACACAGGACTATGCTTAGGGAATTCTGAAATCGATTCAGTATTTCCATTAACATTGCATCTTCGTACAACCACCATCAATTAGGGATCTGATTCATCTGGCAAATTTTGGAATAGCAAATTAATTAAAAACCATGATTATCGGCAGTGATTTCAAAGGGAGGGGGTGTATATGACGCGAATAAATGAGAAAACCTTGACGGAATATTCGGCCTGTGCATTAGACAAAACTTGCTAATTTTCCGAATGAAAATTCCAATTAGTGGAATGTGGAAAATGCGATACAAACATTCATATACACAAGATTTTTGATGGCATAGTTCATAGGTAGAAAGCGAGCCTAGGTGAAATTATTTTATATTAATAATTTTAATATATCCTCAATTCTCAATGCAAACAGCATTGGCATTGGAAGCTATACCCCCAAGGAAGTTACCATCTGATTTTTTTTTTTACAACAGTCGGGTGTTTGTACGATTGTCCTATAGTTTCGTGACCCTCGAAAAAATGTGCAACTGCCAGGCAACACCAGTCTATTTTTTTGAAATTATGAATCAGTTATTTTCTGATAGTTTTTTTTTTAAATACAGTAAACCATTTAATTGCCTTGATGGCGGAGAAAAATGCCGATGTCTAATCTCTACGAGCCCACGGCTAAGAAAAGAATAACGATTTTTTTAAAATTTTTTCTATTTTTATTGTTCGGACTTCAATCAATATACTGTAAGCAGACCCGATTCGAGAATCTCGAAAGATTGTTTGAGTTTGCTTCTCAAATCCCATAGTTTTTTCGCGTGGAACATTTATGAGATCGCTTTTTTAAATCTCGTTGCTTTCTATTTGCGATTTTAGTATGATGAGTCGATGATTCCGCTCCACATTTCGTGGCACAACATATTTGATGTAAATCAAAGGCTTTGTGACATGAGCAGTCCACGCAGCATCTATTATGAAGCGTATCATTAGGTGCACAATTGCCGTCGTTCTGAAATTTGTATTCGGTTTCTTCCCGATGGGAAAGAATGGTTTGCAAAAGAAAGCGTTGCGTGCGCATTAGACAAACAAGAAAAGATTTTTAAATTGAGGATGCGTGACTTTTTCCGACGCACCGTTTCGTTTATTTCGCCGTGTGTACAGTGTATGAAAGGATGTGCAATCTCCGAGCGCATTATTGTCGGTGAGATTTGAGAAAGGTCCCTTCATATCTTTGGATATTTTGGAAGTCCGCATTTGATGAGTTTCCGACTCCCGAGCAAAACGTTGCGGTTAAATGCGACATAATCAGGGACACCACTGCTGGTGCGAGCAAAGGCGCTGTATGCCCGTTGGCTGGCTCCGAATGCGCATCAACCGGAGACCGCAACGGCACTCAGCGCCGCCGCGATAATTCCGCAGCCACCGTAATCAGCAGCCTGATTCCGGCCTGCGCAAATCGGGAACAAAACGAGCCATTCTCTCGACGAGCAAGAAAGCCGCGGGCGGACCGCAAATTGGCGACTTTGTCCGACGCTCGCTGCGAATTTCTCGTCGGAATCTGGGCTGTCGCTGGCGAGGCCGTGCCCTTCATCAGAACCTTTCAGGAGACGCCGATTTACCCACCAGCAGGACCACAGTTTCCCTCCGCGTTTCATTACAGATTCGAAAGTCATGGGAAGCCTTGCGCAAAAACTCAGTGCACGACGTATGCGGCTGGCTTTTATTTAATTTTATTT
Organism: Notodromas monacha; assembly: GCA_905338405.1. Taxonomy (NCBI): domain Eukaryota; kingdom Metazoa; phylum Arthropoda; class Ostracoda; order Podocopida; family Cyprididae; genus Notodromas; species Notodromas monacha. The sequence goes on along the minus strand of CAJPEX010000026.1, from coordinate 45,288 downwards.
TTTTGCGCTCCCGCCGGCGAGCGGATCACAAACGGCTTTCGTGCGGATGATCATCCTGGTTTCGAAAATAATCGTTCTCGATCTTTCCTGGCCCGTCAAAAATGGACGCCGTTATTTGCTTAGTTGGGTGTGATGTGAGTAAATGACCATTGGAGTTGCGAGTGCGAATCGCTGGAAAGTAAAGTCAGTACTTCAATGAATGGAGCACCTTTATTTCTCTCACCGGTTCACGGGAATGCAAATGCCTCTCAAATCCCTGCGACCAATTCGCTGGGATGCATTCAACGGAAGCAAAATCCGCGAATTATTTCATTACAGCTATGCAGCTAGACATTCGGTATCTAATTGGGTAAACTTCACTCCTTTTCCACGAAAACTGTGCTGGAAATCGCTGGTGCACTCTTCATTTTCGTGTGTGAAACGCACTGTCTAACCTAACGGAATGCAGATCATATTCGAGGTAATAATGATTATTGATTAATTTGATACGCAAGATGGGCCAAAAACTGCCTTTTATTTGAGGCTGGAGAAAAATCAAACATTGTGCACTTCGCGACGTTTTGACTGCGATTCCTGAGCAAGACGCTATTTCTGAGTTTGAGGACCTGTTTGTGAGGAGTTCTTTTTTCTTTTCGGAACTTCAATTTTTTGGCGGCCTGTACTCAGCACGTGGGGCCTATAGCCTGGTGAGTACATAAGGACGTTCTGAACTTGGAACTATAACACGGGAACTCCAAAGAAGTCGGAAGCGGTTGTTTCTCGATCCGGGCATGTGAGCAGTTGGACTCCGGCGAGTTGTGATGCGGGGAATTATCCAGTCACGCTTTCTCGCGTAATTTCGCCACCGGGCCGATGATCTCTGGCTGATCCCGACGGTCGTGGAAACGTCGGGTCAACGAGTGACCCGTGGAGAGCAAAGGCTAAGAAGCGTCGAGCTCGCTTTCCGATCGCTTCTCACCAGAAAACTCCTACTTGCCCAACGCCGTTTCCACGCGCCAATGTCGCAACAAGGCTTCTTCACGTGAGCTTCGCGTAAAACAAAGTGGATTGCGTGGCTGCGCGCTTACTCGCATTATTTCGACTGATTTTCAACCCCGTTTGCCCACGCTTCAGTGTTGGATCAATGTCGTCGTCGCAGGTAAATAGTCCCGGCTCGACGGGAATTTAATTCCCCTCTTACCCCGGGGAAATGACGTACTTGAGCCGAGTTGGTTGACGCATACGTGCATTGTAATGCGGTTGACCCAGGCGTAAATGCCTAATGAATGTCCGAAACCCTTTCCTCAACAGAAGCGTTTCCAACGGAAAATAAAGCAGGGTTTAAATGCTTCAGCTGGATCCAGTTCAAGCGCCCAGAAAAAAGTTTCATGACATGAAAAGAAGCCTTCGCAGGTGTGCATAGTTCAGGTGTACGGAATATTGTTTATTTAATCCGTTTCATCCGCTCCTCTATAAATCCTGTTTTGGTGAATCATTCATACTGCAGTATAACTATAATTATCCTGATAAGTTCGATACATTTTTCCAGCATTTTGTGTCACTCAGGGGAAACGAAGTGCTGTAGCTCGGATACTTCAGATTTGAGAAAATTAAATTTCCCGATGGCTGACAAATTCTCCGGGCTGATGTGCTTCGATGTTTTCGGGGATTTAAAAATAATTTTCTTTTGAAATGATTGCATTTGAGCAGTATTCAAAGATCAGTAATTTTTGATGCTCTTGGCGAAGGCACCCGATCATTAACCTGGATGTCGAGGCTCTATTGCGCTAGTTTTCATATCTTTCTTGCGTGCTCACGTGTTGAAAAACTGATAATGCAAACTATTTGCTGCGGAGTAAAATTAAGGGTGAAATTCTCGTATTCTGCGTGAAAAGAAGTGATAGACAGGAATTTCAACCGTCCGCCTGATGAAAGCATTCAGTCGAAACTCGTAAGCTCGGGATTTGAATAAGAAAAACCGTGCATGTTCACGCGACTGGGTCATTTCAGGAGAACCACATCGATTCGACAACAGTGTCAGGCCGGTCACGTCGAATTAATTTCAGACATTCCGCGGAGACGAGGTGGAGGAACGTAATCTGGGTTGGAAGCCAGATTTTAGACTCAGATGGGGGACAAAATATGAGCTATAGAACGATCGGCTGCACAATGACGCACTGGGAATCGGGAGAGAAGAAAAAAGACGAGCCGAAGCGTGGATGAGCCCGGCCGCAGCATTTTGATGGGGCATTGTGTGCAGTATTCCAGTGCGGAATCGCTGATTGAAAACCACAGTAGAAGTCATTCAGGGCAGCGAAGCGCATGAAACAATATGACGGGGGCAAGGGGCTCAACGAGGAGTCTCCAAGAAAGCCATTATTGCACATGGCCGCGCCCGCTCAAAATTAATTTACTGTCGGGACTTCGCCCTTGTCCGCGTTTCTCATGATTTTTCCACTCCCCTCGGATCTTTCGACAACTACTCATGGAGAGCAATTGCGGTGAAACGGAATCCCGGCAGTCGGACTTCTTTTTACTGCTTTCGTTTCCCACTCCCTGGGTTTTGTTCCCTCGTCACCGGCTGGTCCCGATTCCCGAAACGCTTGGTGCACCAGCACTCCAATGCCTCGGGTCGTTTTATTCAATTGTTACAAATTGTATTTTTCACGCAAGCATCTCCGAGCTCGAAAATATAAAGTCGATAAATATCGCATGATCGATCAACAACATCTGCTCAAGTAGCTATTGAAACGATCCGCCGAAATCTTTAGACCATGTAGACGTTAATGATCATGGAATTATATCGTTAAATACTTTAGGTTTTCGAGAAACGAAAGAAACTTCAAAGTCGCGGCACAAGGGAATAAAAAATGCACTTGGTACCCTCTTCAACACGCGTGGCACGTTTGAAAAAATATGATGCAACAATTGTAGAGCCAGACTGCTGGAGCTACAAAGCATATCAATTCTATCTAGCAAAGCATTCTACAGATAGATCATTTTTTTCAATTTTACATTTTAAAAATTTTACATTTTACGTTCAAAAAGGTTTTTCTCTATTGCTCATGTTATTTCAAATTCCGTAAAATTTTCTTGAATATCAGTGCAAAATATAATTCCTTTAATTTTCCGCAGCAATTATAGCATCTCATCAGACCAGAAGTAAACAAATTTACATCCCGACGGAGTTGAATGTGCACACTGTATGCAATGTGCAGCATCGATATTTTCAGGATTTGTGGCCACATTTGAAATTGTCCTTCTCTTGAGATTAAGACCGGTAGTTGAACCACAAAACCACTACCTTTCGTTTAATTTTGAAAATTGTGCTTCGCTAAGGAGATAAAATAGGTTTGGATGCAATAAACAATTTTTTGATCGTCTAATTTTCATGAACGTTCACCCGAATGATTTAAAACATGTTCTGGTTGAATGAAAAATCGTGGTACCATAATATCTTTTCACAACGAGCCATTGGAGTAAAATAGCTTCGTTTTAGCAAAAAAATCTTTAAAAAGCAACTTGAATATTGGCCAGGGACCTAAAAAAAAACTTCGTTGTGACCGATTATTCGTTAAAACGAGATTCATTGTAACGGGATTCTACTACGAATATAACTGTCATCGTTGTATTTTTAATCCGTGAAGAACTTGCGCGGGACTCAGGAGTGATATTCATGTCAATCCTTTTGAAATTCTGTTTTTCAAAAACGTTTGCGTCTTCAGGGGTAATGGAGGTCGCAAGAATCGATTCAGAAGTGTCACTGCCCCCTGACAGACTCGAAGCGGTTAAAATGGTTTGATGACTCCATGGCGTCATCCCGCGAAGTCCAGGATATGGGATTCAAAATGCTTCCGCGAAAATACATAGAAATCTCGTTACCGTGTCGGGCAACCGCCGTCATGTGGCTCACTTCTTGTCCAGGCACCAAACTGGGGCGGGCAATCTGGGACCCGACATCAAGGGACTTTTTGACCACCTTCTTCGAAACGCGTGGCAGCATTTCCGAAACCCCGGATTTCGAACGTCAACGTCAATAAAGGCTTCACTGCGCGAGAATGCCTTCGAAAATAAAGTAAGCGAGCGGGTAATCTGCATGAAGTACCCTTGCATGGCTTCGCTCTCCCCGGGCATACAAACCCTGTCAGGATCCAGCGCAGATTGCACATATGACGTCGTCCGGAGAGAAAACAGCGCATTTGAATGTAGTATGCAGCTTATTTCCCTTCTGAAATATCCATCTCCACTTGCTGCCTCGCCATCTCCGGTGGACAAAGAATTGAGGGGACAAGGATATTGAAAAACTCGGGACTGGATGTGTTCCGCCGGCAGCGGTCACGTCTTGATTATGATGGGCGTATTATGGCGCCGATACCGCGGGACCGACGGCTTCCGCCTCCCCGACCCGTCGAATTCCCCCGAAGGAAATAATCCTGCATTCACTTGAATGACAGCACCAGATAAATTTAGAGGGGCGAAGAATGCTCAACCCTTTTCCGGCCAGCGTGGATCTGCATTTAACCGCTGTTCCTGTGAGCTCGATTTCGGCACCTTTTCTTGGGAGCGGATCTATACGAGTCTCGCGTTGGTGAACGAAGGAAGAACAGAATTCAGGGTGGAGGGTGTGAAAGGAAACAGTTCAGCATCCCAGGAGCAGACGTGATGAAAGCTGTTCTTCGGACGTCGGGAGAAAATATGATTATTTTCTGAATATCGAGTTATTTCAGTCCCGCCTGCGTGTGCGGTGCCCACTTTCCAGCGTTTATGAAGAAGGAACTGCTTTATCGCCCAGGTTATTGCGCCGTTTCCAAGTAATGCCTGGATTCGCCCAGAGTCTGAGTTTTCATTTCGTATCGTTCTTCGCGCAGCCAGATCGCTCTCCCCCTCTGAATACGATTCTCCCCCGATACGGACGTATGTATATGCGTCTATACTTCTCGGGCCTGAGATGAAGGATTTTCGTGAATACGAGCTTGAATTCAAGCGTCAGGAATTCTAGTCTTTCCAGTTTGGATGATGCGTTAGCATAATGAAGGACAAGTGCTAGTCGCAGGCTCGTGACTGACTGTCGTTTGAATTCCACGCGGACATTCCTTCGTGACACGAACTGAATACTCTTCCATCGATCTACTTATGGCGTGGATATGATGGCCAAAATTTCGAAGTTTGGGATTCGGCTTAAACTTATACTGTACTGCATGAATCGTTTAATCACAAAACACGGAGCACGCTTAAATTTAGAATTTTTTAAAGAAAAGTCTTCACAAACCCCCCACCCCCCCCCGTCCAGCAAATAATGACGAGTACTGTATTTCATATTATTTAGGAGAAAGTCACGTCTAATCAATTTGAACGGATAACGTGCTGAACGGAAATTTCAAACGCTGCAAAAAGCAATGTGGAAAACGTTTCAAAATCTAAATTACTCAATGCAGGATACCTTCGCAGAAAAACGTTTGGCACAGCACACACTAGACTTCATTCAACAGTTTAATGTACTTTAGGTAGCATAGGAACATTTTCACGCAATTCTAATGAAATCCAAAGGGTGATTTTTGAATCGATTCCATTTTTTGTTCATGTATTGAAAATCCTTGAAAAATGCATTTTTCCTCGCTTTTTATTAATCAAAAGCATATTTCTACACAAAATCGAGTACATTCGTGGGAGATAATAGCTGTGAACCGATCGTGGTTGCATTTGTTGCATTTTCGTGCTGAACGGAAGAGTTCCGTGCACCGGAAATGGCCTTTTATGTTTTAAAAGCGAGATGGCATGGTAAACGCTTTTAGAAAATGAATTGAATAGAGTGCGATTACATTTTTCATCCGATGTTTACTATTAAAATGATCTTCATTGTGCGCCTAGTTTTTAAACTGAATTCACTTGACATTGCATGAGTAGTTTCGAAATCAAAATTCATATACGGTACTTGAACCTACGTATTGTATTTTATGATGAAGGTAGGAAATATTCGAATATTGGCTTGTAGTCTTTTGAATGGTGCGAAATTGGAAGAAAGCTATGTAGAATTTCTTAGCAATATAATTTGACTGGAGCATTTCGCTTTTATGACAATACTGTTTCAAAGCATATTAAAAACCCAGTCATTACATCAGAAAAAAATTCTTCTTCCGAGACTTTCGATGTATAATTTTAGGCTATCAGAGGAAGCCTATACTATCGACAGTCGACTAGTGCATCAATCCGTTCATGAGGTTCAGCGATCGTTTCATTGCAGATGCTTCGGATGCCAAGAGGAAAGAAGCGGCGTTATCTTACACTGCCTGCTGAAGAAGAATCTTCTGAACGTGAGAAATGAAGTCAAATGTCCAGAACCTCTGAGGAATTCCATCTCATAAAAAAATGATGCCACGTTTTAATCGATCATTGGGTATTTCTGTCGTGAATATCCTCAAGCATCATCATCGCCACCGCCTTGATTGCAGATTTCTTCTGGCCTGTTTGAATGTCATCGAGAAACTATTGAGTTAATCTATGAACTTTTTTCATAGATAAGGGAGGATTAGATTGCGGCTCGTATAAAAAGCGGGGGTTTGAATAAACTTTAAATAATCCGGACTATAATATGTAAAAATAAGGGTTACTTTCGTTCTCAGAAATGTATCAGCAAGGAAACTTTTCACATAAAAACTTACACTGCTTTCAAATATATTTTGTAAGAATAGTGCTACGATTCGGAATTTTGCAAAAAACCCGAGATACCTTTGGAATGACAAAAGGGCTGATTCTGTATTTCTCAAGAACTCAAATAATATCCGAGCACTATAGTTTTATATTGATGAAAAAATTCAAATTAAAATGCATGATACATTGTTCGCGCATTTCCTAGTCCTCCCAGGTCAATTGATTGTTTTCGGAGCCAACCGCTAGCCTTCTGGAATGCTTTTGGGTGGAATAAAAGATCTCAGTGCGACTGTTAGTAAAAATTTTAGGTTCATGACTGGATTGTCTATCGTTTCATATCAATTCGGTTTCTTAATTTAAAAGGTGCCCGTTTGCCGTATGAAAATGCTCTCAGTCTTGTCTTTATGAATGCCAATCGCTTCAATGACTTCCTCTTTGAGGCGTTAGCTCAACAGGAGGAATTTTAGATTTCAAAGCACTGAACATGATCTAGGAGAAAGGCAAAGTTTGCTCTCCCTTTTCAATTTTGATTTACGGAATCGCCGGCTTCTTTAATTTTCTTCCAGGCCACAAAATTGCCCAAAATCCGGAATATACATCCCAAGCTATTTTTGACCCTATACATGTCATTGTGGCAATACTCGAATTTTACCTCATGCAATGAATAAACTTCCTTGTCACAACTACAGTATCACAAAGGCGGGGATACAAAGAGCTTGATTCATGCATTTTGTTTCAGTTCGGCTAAGCGTCCGGAATTTCATCTCAATTTCAATTGACTAGCACGGATAGTTCCTAAAAGTACAGAGACGATCATAAAGAAGCTTGGAAGAAATAATTATAGGGTCAATTCAACAGTCATGCTTAATCCAGGAATTCAGCATTATTGAAATAATCCATCCAATAGGAACACTACCAACATCAGTTTGAATTACGACAGTCAGTAGGACATATTACTCTGAGAACAGTTTTTAATTGATAGAATACTTTTAAAATGTATTAGTCATACAGAAAATTCTGGTGGATCTGTCCACCATCCATCAAAAGCGATCAACGAAGTTCCTCGTTAACGCATGAAAAGATGAAACAGATTGATGTGCTGTTCTTCTAATAAAGATACAAAAATGCTTCTGATAACGATAATACAGTATTGGGATTAATAAAATTAGCTTGCAGCGCAGCAGTATGAATGAGGGGAAAATCCATTTCGAAGGAAGACTCTTCTGCAGGACGCGTTGAACATCTTCATACATATCCATCACAAATTCAGAAACACGGGTCCGGAAGTCAGCGCAACCAGGGGAAGCAGATCCATGCGTTTGTTTATTCCTGTCCTCTCAACATAATGCTCACGTTCCAGATGCCTTGGAAACACTGTAGCGTGACGAGTGTTCATGAATGGCGGAGAGAAACGTCGACGCCGCATGGAGTCATAACGAAACGAGAGGGGAACCCCGATGAACATGATTTGGTACTGCTTAATCCTCGCGTTTGACCTTTCCTAGTTGCTTCGAGCTCGTTGGGGCATCGCGGTCATTCGGCGACACCTACGAATGTTTACTTGCATAGCTGGCGAGGCTTCCTTCGAGCCGAGGCGGATTCTTGCTTGTGCTCGAGGCTACAGCATGGATGGAAATCGAGCTAAAGCGGTTATTTTTTCCAGCTCGCGATAATCTCGAGAGAATTATGAGGTACTCGTGAAAAATTACCGCGATCATTTCAAATGCTTCATTGACTCAAATATTCCTTACTTTCAAGTTTTTGAATAATATGTTGTTTGTCAGGAAAAGAAGGGGAGGGGATGTAGCCAAACTTTTGAGAAGTTCTTGCTTCCCCATCCCCAGGAAACCAATCCTTGGAAAGGAATCAACGTTATTGCCGTCTTTTGCACGAAGTAACTCAGAGCCTAGACTTTGACTCTGTCAAAACAAAGAAAATGCTAAAAACACTGAAATATTGCTTCCTTCTCAGGAAAAACAGCAATTTGCATCTCGAGTTTTGTTCCTCCCAAAGATAATAAACCAAAATCTGAACTTGTCTATTTCCCTGGATGTGCCAAAACAAATGGCCAGCATCCCCTTTTCTTGAAGCCAAAACAAGCATCTGAAATTCTCTTACGCGCTGAAATTAAAAGAAGAATCAACTTGGCCGATTTGCAAGGCAAGTCTGACCTCATTGAATGGGCTCAGCTGGTGCCAAGCCCTGTCATTTATTTAAACAATCCATTGATCAGGTGTCCTCTCTTGATTTGACCCTCATTTGATTCTGTGGTAATAGAATCCAAACCATCAAGACGTATCGAAAAGAGGACCCTGAATCTCCCCTACAAAAATGGAAGTCCTTGAAGCTTTAAAAGGATGGACTTCTTCAAGAGAACACCTCATTGACACCAACTCAATGCGCAGAGTATTGAGAAAGTCTTTGAATTCGAACAAAAGTCTTGTGAAAACTCCAAAAGTTGTAGATACCTTGAAGTTATACAAGGTTCCTCAATTCTGGGTGTAAAAACCCTGGCTGCAACCCAGCTGATTGTGTGTGTAAATTCATTTCTGTAAAGTCTTTCCTGCCTTCATTCACCACATTGTTTATGATTCACATTCAAGGCCAAACCATGCAAGAACTAAATCACTTTGATCATGAAAACATGCCACACTATTCAATATTACGGAACATAAGTTTAAAAAAGGGAACTTATGACCATTACTCAAAATATCAAAAGATAAAAATGTTGCAACACATTAAATGTATGCAAATACATTCCATTCATGTATCTAATGGTACCGTGAGAATACTGTAAATCGAATGAAATTAGTTGGATTTTTGGTCCAATTATTTCTTTTGTTTCCATCAATACGGCAAATATAAATCAGCATAAATTAAGCGGTCTTTAATATTTCATAATTTAAATGTTTTATTTCAGGAGCTAACGGAAATCTGGAACAAAATACGTATGTAAAACTGCTTTACTGTACAGTATACTGTATTCCTTTTACATATGTGAAAATTCAAGTGTACTGTATATTGAAAAATACTGTGGGCTGGCCACATGCTTCAATGTGATCTCATTCCGCTTTTTGCAACACTTAATTTGTCAATTCATTCAAAATTATAGATCGAAAGACATAAATCTGTTTTAGGCTAATTTAATATTTTCCTTTATTTTTGTTGGCCTCCATTGTAATGAAAATTACCCTGTCTATATAAGGGAAATCCCAAACTGCCCCTCTGAAATGGGAAATCCTATATTTTTGCTGAAATGTTAAGGCAGTGAATAAGGATCATGTGTATAGAAGTACAACTGGGGATATCAAAGCTTTGGTCATTTATTTCTCAAGTACAGTATACTGTAAAGTATTTCCTTAATAAAGTTTAAGCTGAGTGGAGAGATCCTTGTGATCCAAGCTTATGGGAAACCTATTTGTTGGACACAGCTAGATCTAGAACAGTAATGGCATAACGTCTAGAAAAAAATATGTGGAAAATGACTTGATTGAAACGGGATTTCAAAGAAATGAGCAGAATTTGGTTTGGTGGCAAGGAGTCAAAGTCACATGCGAAGACTGAGAAGTGGCACATAGCTTGCAACCTGTAAGGAAATGTGCAAAAATAAAAACTTGACTTAGTAAAAATTATATCATAGAACTGGAGAAACTTCGCATTGTAAAGCACAGATGTTCTGGGCAAACCTATTGATAACATACATTAGGAAGTCTATTTTCCCCACCAAAGATAAATTCTTGTTAGATGTGAAGCACACAAGTTGGATTTTTTTCGATCACGTAATAAGTAAGCTATTCGCACTGAAGATGGTGGAGCTTTTGAAATGCAACCTACAGAAAGATCCCAAATTGATAAAAAAAATTACATTCCACTTTTGATGTGAGTTTCTAAAGAGGTACAGTACATCAGAGAGCTTTCAAGAGAGGAAATTGGAGGTTGCCAGAAGCAGATGTACAGTACATGTACTTATATTCATCTCATTTTATTTCATCATCTCCCGGTACATGAGTTGAAATCGAGTAAAGGATGTGAATCAGTAAATAATGAAGTAGGACCCAATAATCATGTAGAAGCTGAGCCAAATTATTCGGACAACCAAATGTAAATTACTCTTATGTTCAAAATGGGTTGAATAATGGCTGCTCACATCCGAAAAAAATATTTCCGCATGAAATATCATCCAAACCAGGAAACAAGCGCATCTTTGGTTAAAGAATCAACTAACTATATTATTGAGAAGTACTGTATTGCTTGAAAACAAAAACTGGCATTGTAGAAGCGACCAGGCTTCAAAATGAGAGTGTGCCCATAATTTTAACAAGGGAACAGGGGGATTTTCCTAAAAAATGAATGCATGGAAGTGGAGTAAAAAAAAAATCATGGGCATCAAATATGCATGGGATATTAAATGGGAACTAAAAGGCGGCAAGGTTTCCTTTAATTATGAATGCTGACCGGTAGATGGAAATCTCCGCTGGGTGACCAGCAGTGCTTGCAATTCTTTTTGACCCTTCACGTCGACCCTTTGGCTCAGGTAAAGTACAGGATGAAATCCTTATGAGACAAATCTGCAGATGCTCCAGCTGAAAATGGTTCTTCGATTAAAAAAAATATTGCATGGGTATGTGGAACAAATATAAGGGACAGAGGAAGTTTAGAATGATCATTGCCAGTTGACCACTGAACTGAACTGAGCTTGAACCCCTTGAAATGCCTTTCAAATTGCCTATAGGACAATCATTTATCCACGAACGGTGACATGTTTAGTAGGAAATGCAAATGTCGTAAAGTTATGGGCAAAAAGCTCATCCACGGAACATTCGAAGGTCCAATCTTTGCAGCTGTAGAGTTAGGCTATTTTAAAACAAAATCTCATTCAGGGATTTCCGGAAGAAACCAGATCAGAATGGCTTTCACAAGGACTAATATAACAGGATGACTGGATAAATTAACTGCATGGTGTAACATGTTCGCTCGAAAAAATGATTGAAATGGCACAAATGAAAAAAGATAAATTAACCGAAATCCAAGAGGAATTTTTAATACTATAGATATATAGAAGCTATAACAAAATTTCCATGATCAAAGATAATGCCTGCATGTATTCATTTTTCACGTTTCATCTTGAAGAAAACAGTCCCTTTTCAGCATGTTTCAGGCTATATTATTGTTGTAACCAAAATGGAATCTCCATCACAAGCGTCCTACCGGGAGGTATGTTTGTTTTAAACATTTATTAAACATGATCTTGTTGTTCACCTTGAACTAGGATGAAATGAGCATCCCATACTGTACTCGTTTTTTTTTTTTGCAATGTGATTTCGCATCACTGATCCATTGCGGCTGTTTTCAAGCGAAAGCAAACAAACATATTTTTCTTTGCGCCTGCATACATGAAGCCATCTAGTTTTCCGAGACATGGCTCGGCTATTTTCATTCTCACGTGTTCTCGTTACATCCGGAATAGTATTAAAATCCGCTCTCTCCGAGTTTTTCAGTAGCTCCCGGCGTATTTTCATAATGGAGTAGGAGAAAAAGTTACATCACATTAATACATTTCAAACATAGTAGGGAATGAAAGCTACAGCTGAAATACGGTATTACTATGAATAAATAACCGCGATGTATGATGAATGACTATTCTTACATTATCAATAAAATGCTTCATTATTTCATCAACTGTTCACTATTCATAACGATCGTTCCTTAAATTGTCTTTATTGTTGATATGATTCACGCGATCTCGAAAATAATGCGGATTCGTACTCGAAATTCGAAAGGATAGGGAAAATTTTCTGCTGGATTTCCATATAATGCCACGGAGCCGTGACTTATAGAGCACTACAACAACTCAGACGGAATCAAAATCCATTGCGTCAGATTTCGCGATCGTTCTCTTGATTATATTATAATTTTCTCCAAGACTGGGACGCGACTTCCGCCATTTTAGACTGCACTTGAAAAGAAGGTTCATTTGAAATCCACGCATTTCCTTCTCGCGGCAGCTCTGAAATTTGTTAGTTCCTTACCATTAATGAGCGTAGCCATGAATGCGCCATACATTCGACCCTAGGAATGCAGTATAATAAACCGGTGAAATTGAATCGTGCATCAGGTATTCCATCCAGGGCTCGATTCCAAGGAATCGCGTGCTATAGGTCACATCAGGTCGAATGGGGTTGATTGCGGGCTGTGAAGGCAGACGGGAAAGCAGGCGAGAATCGCTGAAAATCGCTCGGATGTCGATGCATCATCAGCAGCCTGGGCTGTGCGGGCCCTGTGTTCGGGTCGAAATCCCGTCAGCGCGGGTGCAACAACGAGTCGAGCCCGGGATAGCTGGCGGAAATGGAACTTTCCTGGCAGTGATTATGATTTGTTTGAAATGAGGAGGCCTCCGTCTCTCGGAGTGAACTCCGGGATCCCTGGGAGGGACGGACACCCGGAGAGTTCAGTGGAAATTACAAGTGCGAAGCACGGGGTCCCTTCAGTGACACAGTTCATGAGGATTCGATGCCGAATCCTCACGAGGCTCGGGGAGCTGCGGGACCCGCGCGGGCAGGGGGTGGTGGTGATGGTGGTGGGTGCTGGTGAAGCTTTTAAAAATTTCCATCATTCCCTCCTGTGTAATGCCGCCGTGCGCTAAATTGGAAAGCCGGAGCGAAGCCTGGTGTCGGGCGAGAAGGGGGTAGAGATTTCTATGTTTTTAACAATGACGGCGTCGACCCGGTACCGTGCCGCGTCTCCCGGACGCTCTCTCTCTTGTGCTCCCCGCGCCGCGTAAAAAACTCGTCTCCGGGAATATAATGAGCGGGGAAAAGGGCGCAAAAGAATGAGAGTAAAACCAACGCGCGGAAATCAGGGTAGTTAGGAAAACGACGGGCCAGAGCGAGGGAGGCGAGCGCCGCGAACGGAGCCGGCGAGGGAGCAATAATGGGCGAGGAGGAAGAATAGAAATTTTTGAGACCAGAAGGAATATACAGCCCCCCCCTCCTCAAGATATGAGATGAGATGAGGTGAATGGTGCCTGGGTGATGGCAAGGCAGAAGGCCAAGTTGACATTACTCAGAGGGATCCGAGAGGGAGGATTTCTAAATGCGGGGATCCCTTGAAACGCCGCGGTGAAAGGGACGGAGGAATAAGCATATCCTCGTGTTACAACTAGGAGCCGACGGGGTATATGCATATACCGGTCTGCTTCCTCCACAATCTATCCAAGTGTCGTTCTTCTCTGTATCGATTTCATCCGTTCTCTCGCTCCCTGAAAAAAAAAAAACTTTGTCTGCTCTCCCGGAATTACGCCATTAGTGGACCAACATCGATTCGTCCTCCCACTTCTAATCACCTCCAAATATTCATACCGCTCCTCCCTCAACCTCCTTTCTCCCGAATCTAAACCCGTTCCGCTTCAGTTCAGATCGCGGAAACGGAAGCCAGTTCTTTCAATCTCGCTGCATCTGACAAGTTTCCACGATTGTTCCACGAGTAGCAAGAACGCGTACGAATTCACTTGGTTTCCGTCCAAACGTTCCTGATTTTTCATTTACTTTCTACCATCGATCCATTTCCATGACTGCAGTCAAACTCCAGAAGAACCGACAAGTCATTAGTTTTTCGGAAAATAATACTGGTATTAGCGAATTATTTTTAAGGTATCAGCAGTACAGTATAGTCGCGCGGTTTTTTTTTTTTTTGGTTATCATCATAATTATTTTCAACGAATGGTTTTTTCATTCTCCAAGAAATTCATGGCAATGAGATTCTACTGTGATGACTTCCTCCAAATACTGAAGTCTGATGAGATGTATTATGAACTGTGTTCTTTTATTCAATGATGAAATGAGGACAAGCTACGAACTGGGATTAGAATATTTGCGCGTTGGATGATCTAATGGTTCACATTTTTGTTCTTTAGGATCTTCAAGGCGGATTAATGATGAAGGAATTCCACGTAGTTGCTAGGGAGAAAAGGAGATCAGGAAAAGTGAAATCCGATTTGGTAGATTTTCTTCTTCCGATTAAGAGACGTTACGATTAAGGCCCTGATTAACCGAACATCTGATTGACAGTGCCACATTTTTCGGATCATCGGTAAGAAACAGAAAGGAAATTTTATCTTGGACCGCTTCTTTTCCCCCACGAACCGTTGATTACCTCTGCTAATTTATTTATTTCAAAAAACATTATTTTAGCATTGATGACTATCCGGAATTTTTTAATACGGTATTCGGGCGAAGACCGTATAAAAGAAGTGCTCACAGCAGTGCCTAGGTCTTATTCAATGACTGTGGCCTAAATTCTGGGAAAAAAATTTAAAATCAGAAATTTATTTCAAGAGGATCGCGTCAGGAAATTTCCCTTGGTAGCTCAAGTAGAAAGAATGAAATTAATTCTTCATGCTAGAACAAGATTAACTGAAACTCTGTCGAGACAGCCGGCAATTTATGTTTCAAATTCAGGAGAATGCGCAAAGAAAGTTTTCAATGATACAGTACTGTTGAAAAAGAATAACATGCATGAAAAATTATTAGTTTCTCATGAAAAAAATTGCGTTCCCTGAGAAGGAAAATAGTTTTTCCACTCGAAAAATATTCATCTTGAATGACAAGATGAAATGCGTTGAATTAAAATTGGTACTGCATTTTGAAAACTCTGTTGTGTTGGCCTTCTGAAGCGAAGAAGAAAGTCATCCCAAGAGGGGTTTCCCGGTAATGACTTTCTAGCCTCATTTGTTACCTGGGGTATCTAATCAGCTGCAGCCACGACGACCGTGTAAAAAATTACGTCCTTTTCGCGCGACAAGAGCTGTTCATCAATTATGAAACTCGCATTTGCAGGAGAGAATGCTCTCCGGAGGCGGGCGAAGAAGGCGGATCTTTTGCATGCAATACCGACGGCCCTCAAAAGACGGTCGGAGCTGACCGCGACGCCTCGTCCCTGTTGCATATACTGTACGGAAAGGACGATCGACCTACCAGTACTGCGGGAAACAGGGACTCAGCGACGATGTGCTGGGCAGTAAAGTCCGAGATGGATCGGATATCGCGAACGTTTCTCGCGAGCATCAGATCACGACTGCATCGGGAATAGAAAACGGCGCTCACTTATCTGCCCGAGCACCTGGTTGCGCTCCGAAGAACAAAGCGCCGAGATTTTCCTGGGGTCCGGTCACGGCCTCGGCTTCTCCCCGTTCTTCAATTTTCATCAACTTGACCGGTGGCACGATTGATCGATACCCTGATCGGTTCCGAAGTTTCTGGACGGAATCGCTGCGACAGAGAGACAAAAAAATAATGAATAAAAATGCGACAAAAAATCTGCTCTTATCTGGCTGCTACTGAACTCTCCCGGCGTCGTATCTCTTATCCTGAATCGTGGAGACGAGACGATGAAAAACTGAATTGGGAGCGAAAGTATCGTCCATCCGCGACTCACATCAGATGATGAATCTTTAACTCACTTCGCAAGTATCGCTCATTTAGTCCTTTTTGGGACGATAAATTAAGGGAAGCATATTGGCAATGGACGTCCAGAGTCTTCCGTTTCACGATCAGTGACCATCTGTTTTAGATTTGATTTGGATATTTTGTACCGAAGACGCGTGAATTAAACACTTTGAACTGGAAGATCAGAGAGAGCCTACTTTTTTGGGTGTCATGGGCCCAGGTACTGCAAATGAACGTCAAGCATTGATCCCAATCTTGTAATTGGAGCCGTGCAATAATTCCGGATTTTCCCGGACGAATCATCATTTTTAAAGTCTGTTCATAATATAAGTACCGTGAAATCACATTACAGTACAACAAACTTGTGGGGACTCCAGAAAAAGTTTGTCATAAAAATACCATAATTTGTTATAGCAAGGTTTTCGAAATTTTTGTCTGATTGGAAAATTTTTTAACAAGTAAACCTGCATAAATTGAATATCATCCTTTTGCAACCTTTTCAGTTTTTTTGGAATTTAAATAACTGAAATCTTAAAAAACAAGTTTAAATGTTAATCACAAACATTTATTCTGAATAACTGCTGGTCAAAACCAGCACTTATTTCTGTTGATTAAGTTTTTCTAAGTATTTTATAGGGGTGGATGTTCCAAAAAAGCTTACAATTTCTAAGCATTAGTACAGGGTTTCTCAAGCATACAAACCCTTTTCTGCATGAGTTTTTTTTGGGTTCATTTTTTCTCCCCCCCCCCTTCCACCATCTTTCCTAACCCACGAAAAATTGTTCAGGTGGATTTTGAATTATTTTATCCTTGATTCCACTTTTTCTCCCAAGAACCAGCAGTCAAAATCCCAGTTTGAATGAGAAATTTGAGACTGTGCCTGCATTCATTGCTGGGGATCTTTCTTTAAGAAATCAATGGAATTTGTGAGTTTGTTATAATGAGATTTTTTATAACATGTACCCTATACTGTCAATAGTATTTCTGCCGGGACTTTGAAAAAAGTATGTTATACGTTCAAATTTGTTGTAATGGTATTTATTGTAACAAAATTCTACTTTATTTTAATTTAATTTGTTAGTCCGACCTTGTGGTTAAACACCATTCCGGTGGTGAACCATATTTTTAGATCCCGAGAACTATTTTCTCATCCCCATTCCTAATAGAAAGCATGTGTTATTCACTAAAAAGTGTCATGACCGCAGCAAGTCATGGTTGAATAAAAGAAAAAGCTTTCAAAAGTTTTCAGATTTTAAAATGCCTCACTGTTTCATTTTATAGAATATCATGCTTTCCTTATGTTTACGAATTCGCTCATTGAATTGTCTGTAAGTGAATGTGGCTAAACGTTTTAAAAAGCTTATGTTTGAAGGAGAATGCCAGACTTCATTGTAAATAAGAGACATTTCACCGTGAGCAAATTTTATCTGCATGTATCTAAGCGGAAATCATCAACTGCCACAATCTACAATGTTCTTACTTGCTCGATTAAGCACGTTTTAGACGCGCATAAAAAATAAATTTCTAGAAAATTACCCCATCACCTGCACGAAGTCAAGATTCAGAATCTACCACAACATTTTTCGCGGAAACAGTCATGATAGTGAACCAAAGGAATTTTTTATTATACTGTATGTTGAATTTGTGTGCGAGTATGAAAATCTTGAAATTGATCGTTTGATCCGCCGAAGTTCTGACAATTTATTGACATTTGAAAGATTTTACGAAAATCTTCACAGCTTTCTACAAATTATTGAGGAATGATTTCTCTGATGCTTCGTAAGATTTTAATTCAGAAACTTTTTAAATATTTTGGTCAAATATGCGAACGCACGAAAATGCGTTGTCATATTTTATTGCTCGAAATAAATTTGTCCTATTTTAATTAAACGAAATTTCTTGAGGTGCTTTGATTGTTTTCAGGAGACATCAAATACTTTTACGCTGAATTATTTAGTTGAATAAACAAAATTTTGCACGAGCACAAGATGAAAGCAGGAAAATAGTCTTACAAACATGACATGACCCCAGGAAAGTTTATTTGATCATCCTGCTCTTTTCATCCAATGCTCTTCAAAGCGATGCTAAAATTAAAAATTTTTTAGTGCGGTATTTGCATGGCTATATTACTGCACATCCCAGATCACCTCTATTCAAAATCATGACGCAAACACACGTTGCTTCTCTGCAGAAAAGAGACTAGAAAATCTTCGAAGGATTCACTGCTTATTTTTGACTGAATTAAATTATTCATGAGATAATTTCAGCACTATTGAAAACTTGACAGTACTTTTCAATGCAAAAAAGTGCGCAAAAAATATTAAAAGTTGGGAATTATCTTTCCCGGAGGAATAGTTTAACTTCCACGAAAAAAAACTTGAAAGCACCGTTGAAAACCATCATGCAATTTTGTTCAAGAGCAACGCGGTCAACAGTACTTGGAAATGCGTCTGCATATATGGGTTGGCACTGAAGGAAATAGTGTTCAGTACCTCGGATATGCAAACAGGTCGACGGAATCTATGGAGGGGAAATTTCAAGAAATACGCAGAAAAAAATCGAGAACTAACAGCGTTTCTTTCCAAGTACAGTACCAACTTTATGGATGCGAACTCTTTCATCTAAATGATGCCATGTGCAACATTCTTGCTGGCGTCTCTTTTTTTTCTGAGCAGAAAGCTCAGTTTAACAGCGGTAAATAGTACAGTATAAAACAGGATATTTATCAATGCAAGTAGACCCGTATCACATTATGAGATATGTGTAAAACTTGGTTCATCAGGGACATTAAGGTATACTGTATCTGTTTTTCGTTGAGGTTTCTGAGTGGTTTCCGACAAGAATCCGATCACATCGACTTGATGCTTTTCTACGGCAACGTTTTCTTTCTCGCAAATATGTGAAGTCCGAAATTTTCTGATCATCTGAAGGCGTTTACTTTTCTCCGCTGCTGAACGTGAACTCTAATTTTTTTTCCACTGAACCTCAAACCCAAGTAAGAAAAATGCTGATGCGCTGAGTAACGTCTGACCAAAATGCCGTCGAAAGTTCGATAAAACGGCTTTCGGTAATGTTTCAGTTGAAAAAGTACTATATGCGTGATGGAGAGTGCTCTGATGAGGAAGACGGGTGTATTCGAGAGCACCTGAGGACCATTAGTAGCCGGATGTCCAGGAAGCAAGTGCCCGAGGTGTTGAAGGCAACCCAAGGATTTGATGCGTATGCAGTTCCCTTTCGACTGAAAGTGAGTGGATGGAGAGCGAAACGAATTGAGTAGCGTCCTGAAGAGCAGGAATCGACGCACTTTTTTTTATTTTATTTTAACTCAGGACCAGAACCGCACGATATATCTCCGGTGAATAAGGCACTCGGGTTTGCTCAGCAGCCCCGTTTTTGAGCCCGCGTCTCTGATCAGGGTGTCACGCGGGGATTGAGAGATTTCGCAGGCGGGAGTGATTCCAGGGGGCCAGGTGGGATGATTCCCGCTGCGCCATAATCCTTGGGCAAATTTTATTGAACGACCCGCCGTGAAATATTACTGCGACAGAGTTGCATTCCCGGCATCGGAGTGGGCTTTTCCCGCGCGACGGAATAATTGATGACGAGGCCCCCGGTGAAACGCACTAAAAGTTGACACGGACGCCGGAGATGATCCCGAGTTTTACCCGTTCGCAGAGGGCACGATCCCCGTCACGGACACGCTGGCTCGGCATTGTAGCTGTTCGGAGATCCCCTAATGGGAAGAGCACGGTCGAGATGCTTCCCGTCGCGATAGAAAAGTGCGGTGCTGAATCAAATTGCTGGCGTTTCATTTCCGAGCCAGGGCGCAGTTTCACTCCTTCCGCCGCAACCCCCCGCTCTCGAGGCTCTTTAATCGAAGCGGACTTCGAGATTTTTCAGGGAGGGAGTTCAAATGACCCATATAAACCCCCCTGGAGCCGGGGATGGGGCTCGAGGGATCCTCTGCTGTAACCAGGACGCGGAATTAAGCCGCGAAGCTGAAAACTTGTGCGAAGCGGGCGGCGTTCGGAGAGGCCGCGCGCTCATGAGCCGGAATTCGGAATGTATGCGGACAGAGCAGCGAATGCACCGGCAGTCGATCCAGCGGCGAAAAATTTTCCGAATGCTGCGAGGGGTCTCATCTAAGAAAGCTCACCTCCCCGGGGAAATAAAGTTATTTTTTAAAATTATGCTTCCCGACTTCCGCTCCCGCGCCCGACTCGATCAAACTGGGTTCCTGTCCGGACCGCGCGAAGCTGTCCCAACGCGGGCCACTCTGTTCCTCGCCGTCCTCTTTATTCAATCACTTGAATTCATTCTTCTTCATCTGTTCCTGTTGCCCGTCGCTCGATGCCGAGGTGGGTTGCTCCGGGGTAGAATTAATTTTACCGTCAAGTCATTTCCCGACCGTGGCTTCCCTGCGACTGACGATCCCCAGGCGCGATGCACCCTTCTTTTCATCCTGGAAACTTTTCCTGATTCCTTCTCAAGCTTCCTCATAGACACTCATGAAAATGCTTCCATGTTTCCGTCTCGTATATTAAAAGAACCCATATGAACAGGTTTTTTGTGTGCTCAACTTCAAGCGGATTCGTCCCTAGCTATCGCTATGCAGCAATTTTTGAAGTCTAGGGAAGGGCTTCGTCCCTCAAGTTGTTCTCAAATAAATGGGACACATACATTTAACAACTTAACTTGCATTAAAAAAAGTACAGTATTAAGCTATTAAAATTCCGAAGCTGGGAATTATCTATTGTTTAATGTTAAGAATACGTCTACTTCCGAACGAACATGTCATTTTCGAAGCACAGGGCGTCAATCACGAAGCGCGTATATCAGAAGAAACTCGGTGGTCATTTTTGCAATTTTTAGGGCGACATCTGTTGCAGAGATGTATCTGATCGCAATCTTGATACTCCTGGGAACGTCGCCTCACGTGGACCAGGCCTATAGAGAGAAATGGTTCATGATGACTCAGCTGTAGGGACGTGTTTCATAGCTTTGAATCGGGCATCGCCTGTATGGAACAAAGCGAAACTCCAGAGGGTTCAGACGAGTTTTGTAATGGACGCGTTTCCGCCAAACGACTCCACCCGGATCCAGGGCGGAATCCATCGGCTCGGATGAGCTGATCAACTGACTG
Source organism: Notodromas monacha (assembly GCA_905338405.1). NCBI lineage: Eukaryota > Metazoa > Arthropoda > Ostracoda > Podocopida > Cyprididae > Notodromas > Notodromas monacha. The sequence continues at coordinate 24,075 of CAJPEX010000026.1, read as the reverse complement.
GGTTGTTCAGGAGCAAACAAATGTCGAATTTAGTCGAAACATTCGAGCACTGCACAGAATTTTCTATACGATTTATTTCTCCACATATCTCTGTGCCATATGCCACGGGGTAAGGCATTTTGTACAATATCCCTAGAAAAGATTCGAGCCTTACGTTCAAAAATTTGACTAATAGGAATTACCCTCTCAAACTCGATTTCATTTTCAGATTACAAGGACCGAAGCCACATAATTTAGTGGGAACCATTATTTTTTCGGTACCTCGTAGGCAGAGAGAGCAAATAATTAGTGGCAAACGAATTATGGGAAGAATAAGTAGACTAATGAATTAATTATAGAATATATTATGCATAATGGAAAGGTGATTTTTTTCTAATCAGGAAAGTCAATTGGGTTGGAAGTGGATGGAATAAAAATGTATATAACGATTTATTTCTGCAATGAAGCTTGATAATAAAATACTGCCTGCATGAAGATTGTGCTGGGGCAGTATTCGATATTCGTAGGTGTTTCTGGACAACGAAATCATTCACGTCAGCTCAATTTGGTATGTCTTAAACGTGTGACCGATCCTCTCAGGAATCTTCGGAAAGTCGAGGAGTCACTTCTTATTCGTGCATGCTTTCATCGAGTAGATGTTGATTTATATTTATAGAATAAGTCAATGGAAATGACCTCCCAAGGGGGAGATGAAGAGCAAGGAAATCCATCCTGCGAATTTTGAAAGCGATCTGGATCATACATGTTTTGTACTTAAGGTTGACATTCCATTTTGCACATCGGCAACACTCCAAAACAGCTTTCGCGTGTTTGAAGTTCTTCAAACTGTAGCTTTTTTTTCATCAGTGGAAGAATAATCGGAACGACGTTTCTGATTGAAATGGCTTCCACGAGTTAGTTTGCATGCGCTGGTAGCAAAGGATATGGCATCCATGATATTCGGGAGGAGAACCCCGGATTCCTCCGTTGTCTCCCGGGGCATCGCTTTGAATGAGCAATCTTAGCAGTAAGACTTGAACCTAAATTTAACGTGCCTCCTCCTCAGTATAGGGTCGTTTCGGGTGGAGGGGGGGGGGGGGGGGAGAAGGGGAATATTGCAGCGCATGGGGAAATCTTGCATCAGTATTGGTCAAGATGACACGGTGTGCATCCAGATGAGACTAGAAAAGCGCGCCGTGCACGAGCGGGTTCACACTCAGCCGAAAGCTAGGAAAATGAGGGAGGGAGTTTCGAGGGAATGCTCATTTGCATACAGCTCGCCTCGAAGTTTCTTCCTTATGCCCGTTTTATTACGGGCTCCAGACGTGGTTGGCTGCCGGTTAAGACCCCCCCCCCCCCCCTCGACATGGCTGGCAGGCATGCATGGCCTGAATGAGCCAGAGTCGCAGGAAGAGACGCGATGAAAACGAATTTGTATATTACGTCCAGCCAGCCGTTGCGCGAACAAAGCTTATTAAATTTCGCCGGGCTGCAATCTCTTCGAGGCGTTGATGGCGCTGGAAACTTCCCGGCTCCCGCACGTCCATCCAATTTCCAAGCAAATCCGTTTTCCATGGCGCGCCCGAACATTGCACGGCCCGAGAGTAAAAATTTAATCAGCCGTGCATGTCAGAACTACGAGAGCTGTAGCGCGGAAATCCCACCTGGAAAATCAATTACCCCAGTCGTCGCCCAGCCATTCAGCTCGGCATCGACGCGGAATTCGAATTGATGGCGGCGAAACTGTTAAATTGCAGCTCTCTGCCGAGATGAGAATCTCATCTTGGTCTCGGAACTTCAAGAGTACCCGTGCGATGCGTTTCCCTCGATCATTCCCTTCCTTGAAAAAAAAAAAGCCCAGCAAACCTTTATCGAAGAAATATCCTTTACATTTCTACCTCTTTTGATGACTAAGTAACCCTGCGGATCAACGCGTTTCTGACGATTTCAATTGATAATTCGAAGCACATCGCACTTGATGTCGCTTGAGCGAGACTTTTCTGAAAGTCTTGCTCAACCATGCAGGTAGTATCACAATGTTTAGCCCCATTTTAGAGAACATTCAATTTTTTTTTAGTTTCTACGCTCCGCACTAATGAAAATGGCTCATAACGGTGGTCTCTCTCTATACAATGAAATTCGGAGGATCATAGAAAAATTCGTTATACAGTAGAAAACTCCTTTAAGATTGGTCGAGAACCATCTGGGACCAACAAAAAATTCATTATACAGAGAAAATCGTTGTAGAGAAAGTCTACATGCATTAATTATCTTTATAGCGCACATGTGGCCAAATTAAGAAGAATCGTGATTAAAGCTAAAGATCCTATAAATGCAAATAAATAGAGCAGCGGAAACCCCCGCGAACATTACATTCACGCTTGTGTACATGGTCTCTGAATAAGGACAAATTCAGGTGAGATGTTGTTGCAGAGCATGTCTTATTCCATGAGTCATGACTCCCATCAGTGTTGAAGATCACTTTAATCTATTTGTCATCTTTTATATGTACGATTAATTTCTGTAGTAGCGAGTGGGGAGGAACACATAAAACAGCACGTGTATATTTTAACATTACCAGGCCCGAAAGCTCGAGTAATTTCAACTGCTTGCTTCATTCTTCATAAACATCTGTTTTTAACTGATGATAGTATGCAGTCATATGAAGCACACCAAACAGGTTTTCACGCCATCCAGTTTCATCAATCGCCCATAAAATTGTTGATGACATAAGAAGAATGTCACTTTTTAATAGCTTAAAGTACTGCATGCATCCCTTATTTCACCTTTAACCACTCCAACTTGAAAGCTGGATTGATGATTATTTTAATCCATTATTCGAGGTTAACTGTAATAGACATGTTCTTTGGCTTGTTTGATTTCTCAACCAGAAATAATTATTTGACTCATCCACGGTTTTAGCTCTTGATGCGTCTGAAGTATCCTAGTCCTTTTTACAAGAAAACGAGACAGAGGCTTGTTTTAAAAGCATGAAGCATTGAGAGGCTTTAAAAGACGCAACTGCTTGAATTTGGGTGGCGTTCCATTCTCTCACATGATAATCTCTTCTTATATTGGCTGGAACACTGTAACTCAAATCCAGTGAAAGTCGTGAATAAATCATTCCAAGAGGGTCCAACGCAAAATCTCTCTGAATCGGGGAGAAACGCATCTCTGTGTTTCGTGGATACCTAAACAAAAAGTGTGTTCTGGATTGCAGGACTTAAATAAATCCCAAAATGCTGCATTACTTTGAACTTTTATTTCCGATCAGCACCATCCAAAATGTGATGCTGCGGTGTACAGTATGTTCGTATGCGATTCTCCTACCCTGTTGGCAAAAGTTTCGATGGGACAAAGTTGTTCTCACCCGATAAATTCCCGAGCCTTCTGCGATATTCTGAAAATTTATGAATAAAACCGGGTCACATCTCAGAGTACATTTGCCTGGTCATCAAAATTTGGCAATAAGCCCAGGAACGACTACGGCTTATAGTTCTTGAGTTATTAATAAAGTTGAGCGAACAAAAAAGAATCCAGTGTTCCCAGTTTATTTCAAGACACGGCTTACGAGAAAACTGGGCCTGTGTCTATATTTGCAGAGACGTCGCCTCATAATCGAGTCGCCGCCTTGTGCAATATTCCAACGCGTAAAATGAGGTTTGCACCTCTGGGGGTAATACGACTTCCCTCAAACAAAAACCGAAAAATTAAAGTTGAAAAATAATTCTTTAGAGTCTCCTAACGAAATTAAAGTGATGACAATATACAGACGCGGTATGACGGACTTTAATTTTTAGAACGTTGCCGTTTTCGGCGATGCGTTCGAAGTCCGAATCATGTGATCTGATTATTTCAAAAGTTCTCTGGTAATTATATAAAGTAATCTAATTTAGAAGAGAATGAACGTTGATTTAAAAACAGGCCCCCTTTTTCGAGGACTTCTAAGCGCGACATGGTTTTTTGATCGACGGGATTATACATTTAATTCCGCACATTCCATTTCATTCAACACATTCCAGAATTAGTCATCGTGAGGAAAATCATTTGATGATCTGTGATTACTTTTTCTCTCCTCTTATCCACTGTCTCCGAAAAAAAAAGCGATTAACTGGAATCTTAGACTCGAAGCTAGAGAAAAATTGTCATTACTGGTTCAAATTCGAGATTCTCAACCGATCCTCCGCGTCTCCTAGCTTGAAAACTAAAGCAAAAATGTAATGAAATGAAAGAATTCCGCAAAGAATCAATTGATGTTTCTAGATTAAGAAGAACTTTGCATCAAGAGCCAGAGTAACTCGAAGAAAGTATCAACCAAATAATTGCTCGGGGGAATTTAATATGTAAAAGGCTCCACGAGTTGAGAACCTCGGCTTTAAATTATCCATGCTTGGCGAGGGGAAAAACCATTCATTTCAGTAGGATTTCAGATTTTTTGCAATCCGGCCGGAATGTATAGGCGAGGAGGACATGCTGCTGAAAATCTGTCGATGCCCAGAATTCTGAAATTGCCTCCCAAAAACTAGTGAAATTTAAATCCTTCACGGAACAACTCGGGCAGAATAAAATGAAGCAGTCGCGACAACGGAGATATGCACTCGTAAGCGCAAGAGCAGCAAAAGAGGGAACGACATGGTGTAAAGCCGGTTTCGAATGCGTAGGGTGAAATCAAACCCTCCGAACGTGCATCATGTTCAGCGAGGACCATTTGTTTGCCCCGTTTTTTTAGGTTTACTGTGTTAATGCAGCTTGTCCGGCGACGTTCTTTTTTTTTTTTCCTCTGGTCTCGCTTTGTTTTCTTTTTGTTCTCTTTCCCCATAGCTCAATGTCGCTTCGCTGTGGGTCGTAGATGGTGAGTCGGGGATTTTTTGATGCATCAAAAACCCGACTCACCAAATCCTCAGAAACAACGGGCATTGATCCGAACGCACTCCAGGAAATCACGCCGGATGTCAATTATTCCTGCCTATTTTTCACGCTGATTGAGATCGCTTTGATCTCCCAGCTCATCATATTCTTTTCAAAATTCTTTATAGTACGAGTAACTGCATTACCTGAAGCTTGGTTCTATTTCTATACAACGCGTAGGAAGGATCCAGGACGAGTTCAAATCCCAACTTCCGGAAGTGTCATCGTTTTCACGGCAAATTTCCGTTCCCGTCCCATTCCTAAACTTTAAAAGTCGGATTTCGAATTTATTCCTTTTATTCTTTAACCGAAGTACCTTGAAATCAAATAATTGACGTTTTAATGAACGGGTTTCAATTGGTGAAACATTTCGATGTCGCACGGACGAGATGATTTCACGGTACATTTTGTCCGCTATTATTTTTGGGACCAATAAATATCACGATAACATTTGATATGTTCTGTGGCTGAGAATTCTATATTCGCTGTACTGTATTCTGATTGATTCTTTGTGAATTATTGTACTTTGGAGTTCGTTCTTATTTCAATATTCTATAAAATATGCGTATTATGCAGTTTTTTATGATTAAAACAATCTCTTCATATTCGCGATTATAAGCAGAAATTCGCAGATTATAAATATGTTTTCTGTAATGCATCCTAGCTAGCTCAGAAATGCATCCAATTTTTATTTCTTACTCAATAGCGAGAAAATCTGGTAGAATGAAGTAGCTGCGAGATATGTTCATGATTACGAAGCGAAAACGTGACTTTCAATGATGCGATCGAGCTTCATGGACATGACTCACAGTTGTCCTCAGAAAAATTTTGTTCAAGTATTGGAATACTTCGTGGGACACGAAATTGAAGAGTGTCGACATCGTTTTTTTTTCCTGCTATGCCAAGATAAAGGAGGGGGTTTCGCGGGTGTCGAGAGGGATAATGCCGATTTTGGCGCAGCGGTGGTCGACGGGAGTTTTTCAAAAAAAAGATAGGGGAGACGTTCATTTCCAGAGCCGATTGGATCGACTAATGCAGCTGTACTAAGCAGATGCGAGGAACGGGGTAGATTTCGAGGGGCCGCGCAAGCTTACGCGGAGGGAGGGGGGAATTTTTATCGATTTTATTTCCGAACCCCCTCTAAAAAATTTACCCTTGTACTAGCCGGAAAAATGGGAGAAATAATGGCGAAATATGAGGGAAAACTTGATGCACGCTGTGAAATTGCGTGGGGAGCCCAGCGCAGCCGCTGCTCTCGATTTCACTACCATCATCCCGCTCCCCTCGACATTGCTCATTCGGATCCGCCGCGTAATGCAGCGTCCGGCGTCTTCAGCGCATATGACGAGTTCTCTGCGAGCAGGCTGTTGTCCATCATTGCCCTGATTTACGAGGCCGCAACTTCGCTCAGGACTCCCCGACTTCAACTGCACCTTATTAGATAACGATCTGCCCCTTCTCTGGACGCCAACTCAGCGGACGAGTCGCTATTGCTCACCGAGTGCATGCGAGTCCGTTGACGAAGATTCCCACGACCCACTCGAGAATGCACAAACGCATTCGAAAACGACAACCCGCTGGGTTCACTCACGGGACTCGGAAGCTGAGGGAAATTTTTGCGGGAAATTTACACTTAGGATGCGGTGGAACCTGGATTTTATCCAGGATTTGATCGAAAGAACAGCGATGCCCGAATTTCAAGCTGATCAGACCGAACAAAAAGCAATGTCCATCATTTTAGCTGATGCCGCTTCTTTCCCCCTCATAAGCACTGAATTAAATGTTTCCCGATAATTCGCGCAGAATCAAGATCAATGTGATTAGCATCACCAAGGCAATAATTCGAGGACCATCTACAGTAATAGCAAAATACTGATCTTATGGGAAATGTAATCCTACAAACTATTTTTTTAATGTTTCAAGACACTTCGACGAGAGTATTGCATCGAGAAATACGTAGATCTTCAAAATTATTTAAGAAGTCAGTAAGAAAACAGCAGGTCAGTTATTTTTGATTATCCGATTTAAGGTACCTTTCGTTAGCCTATATTATCGAGGTTTTACTGCATCATACATTTCGGTTGTGTGTCGGTTGCATTGTTACCTAATGCTGAGGATCTCGCGCACGTTACTGACATTCTAGTGACAGAATCTACAATTTAATGATCCAACCATGCAGATAGATTATAGTATTTTCCTTTTTGTTTTTGAAATCAGGTTCGTAGTTTTTTCAAAGGAAATTTTATTGACTCTTCTATTCCAGAATTACTGGATAGGCACCAACAGCAGGCGCAGATAGATTCTTGAAGCATGAGCAGACTAAAATGCCGTGAACATTGCATACTTGAAACCGACAATGGTTAAACTCGGTACGAACTTCGGTTCGATATCGATCATCAGGGCTATGATTAATTATAAATCGATTTTCCGTCTAGTCATTCAGAGGAAAAACGAACAAAATAATTTTAAAGCGAACCTCTTCCGCAGATCGACCTGAATATTATATTTAAAATAATTTAAAATGGAAAGGTAAATTATTGTACTGTAATGTACACGAGATCTCGAGAAAATAAAACAGGCACGCTGTATTATTTTTTGTATCACTTGAAAAATTTGGTCATCAGCATGCGCTTCTCCTCGAGATTTGCTAAAATGTTGACGCAACTTTCGAAAAGCGATCCTTGTAGCATCCTCGAGTCGCAGTTTTCATTCCTGAATATCTTTGATATACTGTCCCAATAGCGTGATGACTGAAACTGCAATTTGCTCTGAAAATCGAATTTCTCTCTTAATTACGTGTTCAATGTGCAATGTAAATTATGTGGTCAATCGCGGATTGCTGAAAAGGAATTTTTGTGCACTGCTGCATGCGGGAGCATTCCGCGCAATCGGTACCGGAAGAACCGCTCGAGACATCTATGATGAAAAACCTAAACTGATCCTCCATCACGTTATGTAATTTCTCGCACACAGGAAACACGTCAAGTGAAAATACAATTAATTACTGTACTGTATAATCAATTCCGATTAAGAGTTAGTCAAGGCACCGTACATACATGATTATATATTCGATTTGTATTCAAAATTTAGCAAGAATCTTAAGGGCGTTGACCCGAATGAAGAAGACGTAGCATATGATTTAAGGACCGCACGGAAAGACGAACGCAAGGGCGAGTCTAGCAAATGGACGGAAGAGTTTTTTTTCCTTTCTTTTCTGACAAATAATGGAACAGTCGGTCGGATCATCTTCCGTCAAGATTTTACTGCGAGGTTTATGCCTCGTTGTTCAAAGCTTGGAAACGGGATTCGAGGCGAAGGGGAAGAAACATTAGGAAATGAGGGCGAACCTCCGAGGAGCGCGAGCATTTTGATCGCGAAGAAAGGGATGAACGCGGGCACGTCATGTCGACCCAATAAAATGCATGTCAACTCAAGAGGCTACGGATTATCAGCTGCGATCTGTGGTGCGAGCACCGACTTCGTCGTAAAGCAAAATCGGAACAATGGGTCCGCATCGGGGGCGCATAAGTGGCCGAAGCATTCAACGCCGGTAGGTCGCGGCGGCGATCGCTTCCAGGTAATGATCTCCGGAGTCGGTCTTCCTACTCGCCTTCCTTGGGTTAGAGTGGAATAAAATGCGGCTTCGGCGGATTAAAAATCGTGACAGGATCATTCGGTTGCCCAAAGACATACACTGTGGATCTAGAAATAAAAAAAAAAACAAGCAAAGTTCGTCTTTAAAACCAATGCGTAATTCCACAGCATGAGCTTAGAATCGCCGCTCAATTTCCGAGAACCGTCGACAACACAGTTTTATATGTAGCGAGACCCCCACATGCGGACACCTCAACGTGCGAACAATCCGACATAGGGACACTTATTTTCCCATAAAAATTAATAAAAAAAGGCCTGACATGAGGACACTGACTCAACATAGGGACATTTCGTGATAAAATTGCAAATAAGTTTCAGGCCAAATTACAGGAAACAGGTATTTCCAACCCTAAAATTTATGTAAGAAAAGTTCTTGGGCATTTCTCTCACCAATTTACCATAAATTTAGCTCCTTTAAAAAAATTACCTCCAGCATAGAGGAACTTCCTCCTCTCTTTTACACTTGAATGTGCTATTTTTACAGAGAATTCCAACATTTCTATGAAACCTATTGACGATAGAGTCTCTCTAAAATGACGATTTCGTTTACATAATTCTTCAGGATACAGCAATTTTTGTAGGTCCTTATATCCCCCAGGCCTTCTCCCTGCAGCGATATTCTGTATGTAGCGAATTATTATTTTCCCCCCCATGAGGATCGCTGATATAGAGGTAGAATGCGGTGCTCTTGAATCACGTGCTACGATTTTTTCATCCATGAAAAAAAAAAAGCTCAGCGCTTCAAAAACAGATATTCTCTCCAAGGAAATTCTGCTTTTCTATTGGAAATTTAAACGAGCACATATCCGGATCAATTCAAACTAATGGCAGAACAACTTCCGGAAGAACAGATAGCTACGGAATTTCAAGAAATATCCGAGATGAGCATTAAGATGATAACCCTAGGAATCATAAGCCTGCGTTTAAATTCGAACAAAGAGTTTCAGCTTTGGGCATGTCCATATCAAAAGAGTGAAAAACTTTTCACCCTCAAGAAATTCCAATTCTTCAGTATTAAATTTTAATTAGATGCGCATTTAATCACAATGATTGAAACAAAAGTTCGCGACTTCAAAATTGAATGAATATTTCCTGACCATGGCTCAGTAAGAGAAGGTCCCCAACAAAAAAGGGTCCGCGACAAGAAACCCCCGTGGGTGGGAGGAAAACGCGACCAAATGGAGCGGGATTGGTTGCCATTCAAGCTGTACTTCAATTTTATACTGACTTAGTCAACAAGCTAGCTCTCATAGGCATTAAGAACACAAAACAGAACGAAAATTTTAAATGTATGATCCAGTTATTTTCTCAATCCCACAGTCACGTCTGCCATTTTTATTTTCTATAGGGTTAGATTCCATTTTAGAACACGGAAAAAATGAATATCGTGTGTATGACCAAGTCATGTATATGTTAGTCCTCTTATCGCCTGTGTTTCAGAGGAAAAAAGTATAAGCGCGGAACGTGGAAACTCGCCATTTTCTGCGAGGTACTTGAACGGATTCTCGTGACATACATTATATTACAAAACTCTAGTCAGGGTTGTTCCAGAGCACATTCTTATCTGGCGGAAGCAAGCAAAGTACACCGCATTTGTTCAAGCTTAGCTTCATGTTTCGTCGGTCATGGATAATCCTGTGTTTGAGTGTGCCTTTCTTTGAAGCATCAGCGGATATGTAAACCCGTGTCACTGCAAGAGGTTCCGTGCGGGATGATCAGTTGTTGAGCCGTTCTCGGAAATTCCCAATACAACTGTCGAGGAATAACCGAAATCCCGGGCCTTCAGCGCAATTTAAACCCTTTAAAATGCGACAAGTTCAAGAAGAAACATTTTGTGATGGAAGGAGCACAGTTCTGCGTCACCCGTTTTGACTGTCGGCTACATCCCGGCTCATCTGAAGATTAGCCAAGTAAAGCCCGAAGTGCTCGGTGTCCTCTGCAGAAAATCCTGTGTTCTTAGTTTCTTACTTTGGGTCACTGTTACTTGGAATCGATGGGTCATCGCTCTCTTGCTGTAGGGTTTGAGCTGTTGGTAATTTCTGAAGTATTTCCAACGATATAATGCACTGTTAGAGCAGTCAGCTACGTCGGTTAATCATTTATTTCATCATTTTCCATTATTGTCCAATGTAACATTTTCTCCAAGCGCTTTGGCAAATACAAATGCGTGACAAGTCACTCGGTTGTCAGCGAACTTTTGATGAATTTACTCCCTGAAAATGATCCCTAATCGGTATAACGGACAGCGCTGTCAGCTGAAACATATCTGCGAATTTGAAATAAGCACGAAAATCCTTTGGCTCCAAGTGAGCGCAGAAAGTCGTAAAACGTCGTTTTACGGCTAACCACGACTTCGCTAGATGCTGTCGCGTTGCCTTGGTGACGTACGAACGAATCTAAAACTTTTATTCATAGTTCTTATCAGACGGTCGTTTTATTGTGTTATTAAGCAAGAGAAGAACATCGGAAGGAGGTAAAATTCGGGATTATTTTGTTTTAAGAGCTCGGTGCGCAGGAATTTTAACTTCAATGCATTTTGGTACTGTCGCGATCGCATCAACTGGACGAAGTTCTATAAGGAATCAGGACCATCAAGAAAATCCCCGCGTCAGCCGATTGATGTACGCACTAAATCTCATGAAAAGGGTCCCAAAAATCCGGATAAAATTTCATAATATGTGAGACCGAAGTCACTGTACCGGACACGAATGGCTCGAACTAGAAACATTTTTTTTAATGTTCAGACAGAGGCGAATTATCGGATGAATCTTCGATGCATATCCACACAAACTTTCAAAGATCGTCGATTTAAAAAAAACGTAATTGCCACCGATTAAAAAACGTCGAATGATAAAAAAAATATTCAAAGTGGGCATGAAATTACTGACTACGGAGAAGAAAACTTATAGCACAAAGAATTACAATTTAACCAAAAATAATTCTCTGACATTCGAAAGTTAGGTTTAAAAAATTTTCATAGTGGAGACTTTCCAAGGAAGTGTTCTGTACATCGACATTAATTGCTCATCAAAGCTAGATAATATATTTCTCGAAAATATATTTGCATGTGTCATGTGTGGTTCATTATTTTTAAAAATCAGGAAGTTGTTACTCACCGAGATGTCTTGGCTATTCCTAGTTCTTCCAGAAAAGAATGATGTCAATGTCATACTTTTATTAAAAAAAAAAGATTGCGTATGTCGTGAGGAATACCTTCACATGGCAATACTTTCGATTGTAATCTAAGCAAATTATTGACCAACTGGAAGAAAGTAAAGCGCTTTTCCTTAAAAAAGACAAAAAATGTGTGCACCTACGCGTCGAAATTTTGGAGTATGATCGACACCATTGAAGCTGGAAATTTAACTGAGCGTGGATGAAGCTGCATTGACAGAGGAGAGTTTGGTTAGTTAGTAAGAAGACAGCACTGAAATGTCATTCAGTTTGCAAAAAACGTGCCCTAACTGTCGCAATTCTGGGACCGACAATCTTTCCTGATTAGTGAGCATTGCTGCTATATTCACAGAATTAATCGGTGTTCGTCTAGTACTCTATAGTTAGCTGTTCTGATCCAGCAAAATCGGATTTAAAAAATATAAACTTCCCGCTAGTTTTTCTCTATGAATATTTTCAACAAAAAATAATCCCTTGAATAAAATCAACAGAAAATAAAGCGAAAATATTCAAAAAATCTAGAATAAATCTCGGATATATCTTTACCCATTTTTCAAAGATTTAGGAGACTTTCATTGTAATATAAAAAAATCGTGTGGTTCTAGAATCATTAAATTTTTATGAACGCGATATCAAAGTACCGGAATCTCTGATATTTTTCTGCAGCAGTCAGTATTTATTTTTACCAGGAACATTTCTATCGAACCCATGATAATGAAATCTAGAAATTTTTGTAACCTGGTGTATTTACTGATCTAGAATGTGATAATTTGTCAATCGAAATGTTGCTATATCGTTGCACGTACAATACAGTACAGTACGTGTAAAATCCCAACTTTGGATATTTCGTATTATCCGTATACGGCCTTTGAAAGGTGCGACACCTATTAACATTTAATTTTATTGGCGTGTGCTACGTTATTCTTAACGTTTTCACGGAGACGCACATCTAATCGCGAACAGGGAATAGGAAGGTAAATCCTTTCACAAACACTATTCACAATCGCATAAAATTGTGTTCCTTGTGCTGTATTGCCCTTTCAGGATTTTGAAGGGAAACGCGGATTTCATTATTCGCAGGAACCACTTCGAATAGAGTGATATGCTGCACGACGGCATAAATCGACGAACAAGAATCGTGTACAGGTACCTGTATATATGCTCAGCAGCCAATGCACATTGGAAATACAATAATATTCGATTGATTTTACGATCGTGACCGAAATTACTCAATTGAGACGTTGATCTATGACTCGGTCGCCGAATGCACTGTAGTTTCCTTTCGCTTGGAAAAATAAAACGCTGTACCATCGGGACCATCGAACCAAATGTCAGCCTTACTTCACAAACAATGCTCTCGACGAAGGATTACTGCAACTTGGAGGGAATCGAAAGCATCTTCGAAAGTTTGCTCAACGCAAGTGTGGCTGAAATGGAATATCACAAAATTATGGTACCTCCTGCTCATAGAAGGCTTTGCAAAACCGGAGATTTCCGAAGTTGTTTTCGCATGTATACAATAGAACGCCGGAGTTCGTCGCACCATCACAATACATCGTTAAGGATTTTCTTTTATGTTTTCAAGTACATGAAGCACATCTCCGCCAGTGTTTTATATTTTTGTACAAATAAACTGTGTCTTCGACAGAAATTCCGGAACACCCCCTGGATGGAATTGAATACTGTACCTTCAGTGTTTCTAGTATTATCCAAATGATACAGTGCTAAGTTTACCTGTTCATGAGTTAACTCCGAAAGAAAATAAATCGAGTTCAGAAATACACTCATTCAAAAAACTTAACGAGCAGATTTCGCGTGACCTCTCTGAAATACTGTTCGAGAGTTTACAGCATTGTACTGTACTGTATTCTGATTTTCCATCAGAACCGCACGCTCTAGAAATTATGTTCAAATGTATGACGCTCGCAGACGAAAGAATATTTCATAGATGTCACTGCTCTTGAAAATAAACCCGAAGCTTTTATTTTCAAGCACCAAAAGCCCGAATCTGGTATTTGTCTTGAAAATGCTATGCATGTAATGTAGCTAAAACCTTAAACGAAAAACATGGACATCTGACGAAAAAAATGTTCCCTTTTTGTTCGAAGGTTCATTTTCGCCTTGTTTACACTTTGTTCCCACGATGGTGCCGTTTTATTGCTCATTTCCGGCAGGAAAAAAATATAAGTGGAACTTGAATCTTGGGATATTCAATCTTGTGATTTTACAGAAAGATATTATCAACTGTACGGAATAAATCGCCGAAAGAAAAAAGTAAAAATGCTGACGATGAAACAGAAGGATAATATTTCAAAATTATAAATTCTTATTTTCGGCGTTTCTGTTTCCCCTTAATTGAGAATAATTAAAAAAAATATTTTTGTAATGGACCTTAATTCTCAATCAACAGGGAATTTAATAATTTTTTTATCATCACGACATCAGCAAATAATTTCAGAGAACATATGCAGATAATTTCCAACATTTTAGCAACAACATTCCTAATTTAAATACTGCTGCGACATACTTGGGTGAATACTTCCGTCTGTCATGCGGATCATGCTGAGTTTAGAAGTAATAATCCTCCAGAAAAGTATGTCGTCATCCTAAAATAATTATTAAATAAGTTTAACGTGTGATGATGTTTTTTTAAAATTAACGCTTTGATTGCTCTTGCTGTATCATTGAGCAGAATCGGGGCTCCCTTCATGATCCTCGATGCATTGATTATATTCAAAAGTTGTGGTACTGCATCACGGTAGCACAAGAAATTCAATATCTGTCGGAAGCATACTTTTTCGAAAATATTCTTCGACGACGGGAAACAAATCCCGAGAGTCGCGATTCTTCTAAAAATTGGAAGAGAAGAAGAATCTTGGCAAGACTCCCACGTGGTGTAGGGAAAGCGGGAAGGTGGGACAAGTGGCGTTATTAATGCTTGGACGCCCTGACCCATTTTGTTGAGATTGCCGGCTCCTGTTGAGAGGGACACTTCTGTTGGGAACTTCTCTCCTCTCAACGGGTGGCTGCTGCACAAACCGAAGAACCGCTTGTCTTTCTCAGACTTCGCGTGCATCCTCGTTCGACACGCCTCGACTCGATTCCTCTGCCTGTCGAATCCGTACAAGCAGTTAAACGGAACGGAGTTGACACATTCCTCGATTCAAGTCTAAGGTTTCGCGTGTGTCTGTTGGTGGTCCGATCGTTCGCGAATTTACTTGAGTTTTTCTCGTGACCCGCTCGTGGGCGTGTGGATTTTGAAAGATTGATAACGGTGATTGTATTATGTGCAGGAGATATGATGAACGGACGCGAGCCATGACTTCGTGCCGTTGATCCGGTGCGGGAAAATACAGTATTTCAATGATTGAACAGGTGTAATTTGTTCTTTCCGTCCTCGCGACCTTCTGAACAATTCCGATGGATCGGAAAATTGCTATGAAAAGACGATGTCGAGACCGGCACCGACCTGGGTCTGACCGCGGTCATTCGTTGTGGCACACAGGTATGTAATGCTTCTCTACATTAATTAGAAGAATGTTCGAGTTTTCGGACAATTCGTATTTATGAACAAAGATTGGTTCAAACTCTTCAAAGTCATAAGAATGCGTCGCTCTTCGTTTAGCTTTGTCATATAAGAGGAGGCATGCAATCTCTTTTAATTCCATATTTGGTTGTCTTCATTTGGATTGTTGCGGGTCTTGATACTCTTGAATGTTGCGTTGTGTGGTAAGCATGACATTCAGAACTGTCAGGCGTGAACACGAATTAACTGTTATCTTTAAAAACTTAGACGCTCTAAATATCAATTGGCATTTTTTCAACGTATTCATACTTAGCGCTAAGCTTCAGTAATACTATGATACAACCCACTCCTCTCCCTAGTGTGACCGAAAACTTACGTGCGGCCTACGCCCTTTTAAAATTGAATTTATAATCTAGTCTTCATTTTGTTCGATTGCGGGTTATAAAATAATCTCACGTCATCCTCTGAACATCTTGCAACAAGCGTCCATCATTCTCCGAAGGCCGTCTGAAAACCGCAAAAAAAATTCGCCATTCTCATTCTGCTGACTAACTGTATTCTTAAATTGATTTTCTGATGCATTTTTCGTTCAAAATTTCCAATTTTTTGCGTGTAAACGTCAAAATAAATGTTCAATCGTATTGAGGCAGTTGGATCTGAGCAAAATGTCCGTAGGTTGACACGTGACATCTTGAAACATTATGTTTTCAATAAGGCCAAATTTTGTATGATTCTTTCTTGATGGCATCGTATAGTAATTCTATTTAAGATGTGACGCCTTCTATGACATCTCTGACGAATGTGCAGTGGAAAAATATAGCTGAGCGTATATTTCAATTTTACTGTCCATCTCTATTAGAACAATCAATTGTAATGTCCGTCTCTATTCGTATGTAATTAAACGGGCGACGATGTTCATATGCACGTTAATTACGCATCCAAAATCCGTCAGATGTCTTTCGTCTTTTATCTTTTGAGCAGCGATTACGTTTTATCGTTCGGAAATTGAGAGACTTGAAGCTACTTCATCCATCAGACAGCGAAAAAGAGCAAAATAAGTACAGTATATTGAATTCTTTTTTGACATTGTACCCAGAAACCACATGAAAGAAATGTGAGCGGATAGTCTCTCGGCAGTGTCGGCAGGAATATATTTCTTACACCGTGAGATATTTCGGGATTCAAAAGACGTTGGCTGGTGTGTTTACCTTAGGAATTTTTCGAGAAGGAATTTGACGAGGCCAAATCATTCGAAATTGGCCCGTGGAGTGTACTTATTGCTGTGACGTAAACTATGAGGGAAAAGGATGTAGGTTTTCTCAATTAAAAATACAATAATCAGATGTGTTTGTTTGATTGCGAGATATATATCTGATCAATTTCCACACTTTCTATCGATTTCCATCTACTATAGTTCAAGACTTTCTATCGATTAATTTTATATGAATCCCAGTACACCTAGTTTGTCACGTTCTTTGCTTCTTCTGAGCTCCGCTTGAAGGTGTTTGCGTTTAAACGACTAACCTTGCCTTCATGCTACATATTTTATTCAGATTAATAGTTGCGTTTTCGGCATTGAAGGAAAAATGTACTGGTCCAATAGTGATAGGTAATACAGTATTGAGTAAAAGAACCCAAGATTGCTCAAACCTGACAGCTGCATACAAGAGGCTAGATTTTTTCATGGACAGAAATCCCTCATCCAAAACATTGTCACCGAAGCAAAATACATTTGCTGATTTTTTTTTTTAAACGCAGGAATGGTCGTGAGATGTTGAGAGGCACTAGGAAACTTTCAAATGGTTTTCCCATTAAGAAGCTTGGCATTATTTTACAAATAATATACGAACGTTTAAGCTCAGCGCGTGATGTGCAATTATGCAGTATATGATTTAGCGAATGAAATTTTTCTGTGAATTTTTTTATATTCTGTATATGATAAGTTTAAAAAACACCGTTAATTTTCAATTTATAAACGAAAAATTTTTATGCTCTCGGTACACGCACATTCCTGTGACTTCAAGCCTAAGTCAATCTGAACCGGGTAAACACATGCACATTTTTCGCCATCTGACGTCATGTCCACGGTGGAACAATTAGATCGGTTGAATAAACCATACCTCGGAGAAATCAGGATATACCCTTTTAATTTATGAACAAATGGTAACATAAAGCTAATTTTGTTTAATCACCCGAATAAATGTCTTATTGAGAATTCATTCGAAGGCTGCGGCTGTTTTGAAATCTGAACGTCAGCGAGCAATAAGAGCATATAAAAGAAACCATGATATTTTTGGTGGCTAATACACTTCACTTGGCGGAACCTTCAGGTGTGGCGTGAAAGCGACGTTATGGGAATGAAACGAAACCTGAGCGGAATATTTTTTCCTACCCTTTTGAAATCGCTTGTTAGCTCTACTTTCCAGAGAGTTTAGTTCGGACTACTGAGGCCTCGGTGCGACGTCGGAGACATCCACGCGTCCCTGCTTTCACCTGACAAGAAATAAAACGGGGGAGCTTTTGATTTTCGCATTGAAAGAGGAATGCTCGGCGAGAAGGGGCAAGTGAGGCATAGTCGCAGCCACTGTTTTACCTCAAAATCATGCATAGGTTGACAGCCGCCTGTCCGCCACCCCGTTGCGAGATGCGCGGTGCCGCGCGTCACGGCGCGGCAAGCATGAAATCCGCCGAATCCCATCCCGACCGGTGGCACCTTTCACGGGTGAGGGGTCGGAAATTCGCATTTTTCGCCGCTCGTATTCCGGCGTGCTTTCCACGGCTTCCAGGGCGAGCCATGTTTCCAGCACCGCCTGTTTTCCACCGTCTTATGATACCAGTTCCCCGCGTCGCGTCCGACCACTCGGGCACGCTAAGGTCACCCTTCGTGTTCCACGGCAGCCCAGTCGACTCCTCGGAATCCAGATCCCCGGACTGTACCACGAAAGGCACTGTCTGAAATGTAGACCTCGAAAATGGAAGGTCATCAACGTACAACTTCGATCCCAGGCGCGCAAATATCATGTGCCATTCGCTCTGTAGTGTTTTTCCGGAGGCGATGCCCGAGAGTAGACCCAAATACAACGTGAATTAAATTTCAAAAAAGAAAATTCGAACAATAAACGCAGATGCTCGGGAGATTCCTGTCACGCGTTTCAGTGTCCGATTTGTTCACAGATCAAAATCTCGAGTCCGTGAACAAAATTTAGATGCGTCAGTGACTATGTAACCACAGTTCGTTTTTTTTACTTAAACAGTATTTCGTCTTTCCACATTACAGTACAATATTTTTGAATGCGGGAAAATCTGTATTATAAATCCATTTATCCAAACTTGAATTGACCGCGCCAAAATGAAGCTTCATGAAGAGTAAGCGAGGAAGCATGCACAGTACAACTCATCGCAAATTCAACTTGAGCGGCTTCATCATCTTCTGATTTCCCAATCATTCGGTTTCCTGCTCTTACAAATTTAAATGCAGGAATTTCACTGTGATGATGCGGGTCATCTCAAAATTCTCTCTCATCTTTTCAGTGCACAAAACTCTGATTATCTGTGTCCAAATTTCGATTCATTTGAAAAAAAATTGAGGCGTTTGTTTAATTTTAATTTAGCCGCTTTCTGCCTCTCTGATTGCCTAATCAAGAGTAATGCGCCTCAACATTCTTTTTAATGTTAGCAATTAAACAGTACTGTATGTCAGACAGTTGTAGAAAACGGTCGGACAGTTTTTAATCTGCTGAACGAAATTAACGATACCATATTGCTCTATTGCTCTGTACTGTACAGAATTTGAATTTTCGTACCGATATTCCGGTCATTGATCATATATACAGAGTTCTACTTTACAAAAGGGATTACAAGTCAGACCCCAAGATGCGGACGTAATTGGTGCATCAAGAGTGTCCCTAATTCGAATGTCCCTAAGTCAAGTATAATTTTCCCTTAGACTTAGAATACTCGCTTATAATTTTTAATTGGTGTTTTATGTACAAAATACTCACCATGATTCCATGAAAATAAAAATTGTCTCCCAATTTAAACTGATATTTCAACACAATATGGGCATTCGGAGAATTGAATACTGATACCTCTGTACATTACATAGAAAAGTTGGCATTCTCTGTAAAAGTATTATTCAAGTGAAAAAGAGAGAAGGAAGTCCCTCTCTGCTGGAGGTAATTTTTTTTAAATCAGCTAAATGGATGGTAAATTGGTGAGAGAAATGCTCAAGAACTTTTCTTACATCAATTTTAGGGTTTGAAATATCTGTTTCTTGTAATTTGGCCTGAAACTTATTTGCAATTTTATAACAAAATGTCCAAATGTCGAGTCAGTGTCCTCATGTTGTCCCATTTAATTAATTTTTTATGATGAAGTTGAAGTAAGTGTCCCCATGTCGAATTGTCCGCAGGTCGAGGTGTCCGCAGGTGGGGGTCTCACTATTTATTTTGTACTGGCTCCGATTTGAGAAACATCCGGTTGCTTCTGTCCTTAGGTGCCAATGAAATTCTAAGTTTTGTAGCTTTGCATTAGGATTTGAATTCAAATTACTTATCGAGATTGTGGTAAGGTTGTTGTCCGCTTTTCGTCGAGGAGAAAGTGACGTTTTAATGGAAACTTCCCTGGGGAAAATATACATTTGGCGTGCTCAACATCATCCCATGTGCGATGGTTGAAATCTGCGCAGGATATACAGGCGGAGGTATTAGAAGTGTTTGTTTTCGAGTTGAAACCACGGCGAGCGCACCATGGAGAACTTCGTGTTCAGCTACGGAACATGGGCCGAATTTAGCAGCGGACAAAATTTTGTTGCGGGCAATGGCGACGAGATTTCCGACGAATGTGATGCCGCAGCTGTGTCAATACGTCGACGAGGGTTTTGGGAGATGAAGGCGAAGCGAAGGCGCGGGTTGTTTGAACATCCGTCGTTGCCAGTGCCGTGTCTAGCGATCGGACAAAGACGGTTCCGGATGGATCTCAAAAAGTTCCGCCAAGGTTTGTTTTTCCGGGCTGGTTTGTTTACGGCTGCAGCGTTACCGGACATATTGCTGTTTAGGCGACCGCACTGACTCACCGACATAGACCTATGCTCAAACTTCTGTCGACCTTCCGTTGAAACTGGCTGGCTCGACTGGGCGTTCTGTTTTTCTTTCTCCAAATACTGTATTATAGCCCTTCAAGCATTTCAACTTGAGACGAGGAAAAGAAAAAAAAAAACATGCGAGCGAATTTGTTACCATCAGAGGTTCTCAACTCTTTTAACGTGGAGTCCTTTTTTTAAACCAACTTTTGCAAGCCTACCCTATGTCTCGCGCATCATTAATGAACGATGCCCGATAAGAAGGGAAATTTCCCGTCATTTCACTGAAACTTTTTGGTCTTTTTTTTTGCAGACCTTTCTTACTGATTTTTAATTTCATGAAAACTCCATTTCGCTTATTTTGCTGAAACAGCCAGGGAGCCAATGACTTGCGAACTTGCGTGCCCGGAGGGATCCGAGGAGCACAAGTTTAAAACGGCTGAGTTATTCTACCTGCTTTCTGCTCTGCTCACGAGTCAAATATTAATCCGCGGCTTATTTTGACGTGAGAATTCGTGCTTCGATGAAAACATGCATCAAAGCAAAAGAAAACGTCCTACACGAATGCGGGAAAATTGCGCAAGTATTTTTCGAAATACGCTAGGTCAAAAACCAGCGAATTCTTCTTCGATATAGTGACGAAGAAAAGAAAAGCCATGCTGCTTTCAATATTTGCGTGCACCTTTAACAATGCATCACATTTTGATTAATGTCTTTATTCGTTTTGCAGTGACATTCTTTCTGTATAAAATTCGAAAAATTGTCCTACCAGTCCTCAATCTCTCCTGGACGCGCTAAATATTTCGTGAACGAATTATCTGTCTTCACCGATGCATTTATTGCATTTTCTATCGGCGCAATCGCGTCCAATTTAGTCACGATTTTTTTTTTCAAAAAACAAAAAAGAAAATGAACTATGGTGTCGAGTTTTCGGCCCGCACTTGCCCTCGTCTGTCGCTTTATCCCTTTTTTTTTCTAGTGAGCAATGACGTTTTATTCGTGAATGTCGACAAAAAGATTATAGGACATTAGTATATAACCGTGAACATTTTTGTCTTACTTTTGTCACGAAGTCGCAACGAAGTTCAAGATGGATCATTTTGCAAATGGAATGCGGCGAATGCATTTCTAATGCCCCGGGTACCAATGTTCATATGGATATGAACGACAGTAAGTCATTGTCACCGCCAGTAGCGATTTAGCCGAAAAATGATCCACCCTTGATAGAAAGTGTGATTTTTTTTAAAGTACGAACCGAGTCAAACGATCCCTCTTGCGACCCGCGGACGCATTAGCGAACACAAAGGGGTTTTCTCAGCTCGTTTGTCACCTTCAAGAAATGTCGCGGGTCTTGCGACAGAACAAGAAGCCGCTTTCTCAATCGAAGTCCGCCGAAAAACTTCCCCAGCTGATGTAAAAATGAACTATCTTTCGTCCTCGTTTCACGCTCGAGGGGAAACCAAAGTATTTTCGGAATATACAGGACTTCGTCTGAAAAAAAGGACAATATATGAAAGGAAGCTAGACCGAAGCACCCGTGGAAGAAGAATAAATATGCCGATTATTCAGTCAATGCGTCAGATATACAGTAATTATCAGTGTCTATTTTTGAGGTCATAGACCCTAAACGCAAGTCTAAGCCGACTTTGTTTAACTGCAAAAGTCGTAGAAAATTTTGAAATTCCGGACTTAAGAAGGTACTCAGTACTGAGTACTGTGAACGCATGAAACATAACTTGCATTCGGTTTTGAAAAATTGATAAAATGTAAATCGCGTGTAGATTACACGGACTTGGTCAAAACTTCGTAGGATCCAGAAATAGCCTGACCAAACCATATCAGTATTTTTTGTACACATTTTTATAAAAAAGTACTGTATTTGAAATTAAGGCTGTATTTTTGACAGCCCTATTTTCTTTTAACTTAGTCTCCACCCTCCATTCGAACACCAGCATATTATGTCAGACCTTCTCGGAAATGCGGATTTTTTCGAGTATACAGTACAGTGAGACCCCCACATGCAGACAGCTAGACATGCGGACAATTCGACATAGAAACACTTCTTTTCCCATAAAAAATCAATAAAAGAGGCCTGACATGAGGACACTGACTCAACATACGGACATTTTGTGATAAAATTGCAAATAAGTTTCAGGCCAAATTACAAGAAACAGATATTTCCAACCCTAAAATTGATGTAAGAAAAGTTCTTGGGCATTTCTCTCACCAATTTACCATCCATTTAGCTAATTAAAAAAGTACCTCCAGCAGAGAGGGACTTCCTCCTCTCTTTTTCACTTGAGTGTTATTTTTACAGAGAATGCCAACATTTCTATGTTCTGTACAGAGGTATCAGTATTCAATTNAACATGCGTACAGTAATATGTAACTTTCCAATAAGACTCTCCATGATCCCAGAAAACTGCTTGTATAATCGTGAATTTCGCAAGGTTTCTGTTGAACTCATTTACTCCCTGTCAGCAATACAAGTTGCGGGAATTCAAAGTTATTTTTGCTCATCCTAAATTTTTTTCTGCAAGAAAACGTGCTGTCATTATCTTGACTAATTAAAATCCCGCTGGACATGAGCAAATTAAGACTAAAATGCAATCGATTGATCAAAAATTAGGAATGAATCTTCCGTGAGACAGTTTATCCTCCTCGTTGGTACAAGGCTGAGTACGGATATTTTTAAAATTAGGCGTGATCTCTTTTTCGATGCAATACAGTCACTTAAGAAGTAGCTGTGCTTTTAAGCTCGTACTTTTCATACAGATTACTTTTCAAATCCTTCCTCTTGTGTCTACTCGAAACTGAGAAATGTCCCGGAGACTTTCATGCCTGAACAGAAATACCACATGGTCGTGAAAAGAAAGATTCTCGTCCGGTGTACAATTTTACTCGGAAAGGTGGAAATCAAAGTAAGAAACCTTAAATTCCTAGTTCCAGTTTAATGTATTCTGTGGCTGTATCCGGTACTTCGTGATTATCCTGCTGATTATTTTCATGAAGGAATTGAACTTTACTGAACTTTACTGAGAAAACGGAACTAACCGAGGATGCATCTGTATGCACACGTATGACACACAATTCTAAGTCACTTCTGATTTTAGTACAGTATAATAAGAAATAAAAAGATACACCCAAACCCGTCCCACGTGGAATTACTTAATCAATAAAAAATTCAGAATTTTAAAAGAAAAATACTGCACTAGCTCTCTCATTAATCGACCTGTGTGAATCATCAGTTGGAATACAGACCTGCCCCACCAAATGCTTGAAAAACGAATCAGGTTTTTCATGTCAAATTTAAATTTTAATCGAAGTGATTAAGCTTTTTCCCGAGGACTAAAAAACGTTCACAGGTTGAAAGCAGGCTATCAACCTCTTCATCTTGATCCCACAATTGAACGATGAGTCCGGGTAGATGTCACTTCCATAACTTTAAAATACGCACGTTACCGTTTGCATGTAGAACGCATGCTCGTGTGTTTGTGAAATTTTCCGAAGACCCTCTTCAAAACGAAAAAAAAACAGTTCGAACGTTCGTTCTAAAAAAAAAATCAGGCAGATCTTAAGATAGGAACTTTAAAAAATTAATTTGCGGTGAACTGCACTAATTTGTATTCAAGTCTCGATGCGGTGTTCTGGTGTTCTGTCCATTTTTAGGGTTATTTTTAGGATACATGAGGCAGGAGTTGATAACAAAGAAAGAGAGAGAGAGAGAGAGAGAGAGAGAGAGAGAGAGAGAGAG